>LQNS02277221.1:8580546-8600607 GCA_001587735.2 Parhyale hawaiensis | reverse complement strand
GTGCATCACGATGTTAGCTTCCAATGTTTCCCTAAAATATACCGATACTGATTGCAGATTCCTGACAACCACTAAAACATAATTCTTATTAGGAGGGTCGTAATTATCAGGATTTGCAGCAGAAATTCTTATGATTATGACAATGAAAAGCATGTTTACTCTCGGTATATGATGTAGGATTTATTTCAACTGTATGGAGATCTGAATGACGGTGATGCCAGTGACGGTCAGTTCGTTATCGCCATGTCCACGTCTCTTTTGTGGCGACATCCGGGTCATATCAGCGGTAACAACCCTACCGTCACATGCCAAATTAAGGTTTATCTTCTTTCTAACCTGAGCATATCTTTATATCTTAAGCATACCTATCTTGTACCCACTTCAACTCGCCAGACCCATCGCAGCACACAGTATGTGCGCCCTCAGGGGCATATTGTGGCGGGCCCTTTCCCTGCCTCAATATGTTTGGGCATCACGCACCCAAGGGTCTCGAGTGCCTTCTCCGCAGGGGATGTAGCATCTGGCCGCAGTTCCTGCTGACGAGGTTAGTTTTGTAAAGTTAGGTAGGCTCTCAATACTTCCCCTTCTGTTTCNGGTTGGAGATGCTCAACTTGCGCCTTTTTCCTGTCAGTAGCGGAGTGACCACTCTGAGTCCTACCGGCAGAAAAGCAGAGACAAAAATCATTGACAATTTAAAACGCGCCCTAGTCGGCGCACTAGCCTGTGGTTAAACACAGGAATAGTTCGGCGCGATAAAGGCAGTGTGCCACTGAAGCGCTAGTAAAAACTTCTACTACTACTACTACTACTACTACTACTACTACTACTACACAGTATGTGCGAATCGGCGTGCGCTTATGTTTCCCGACATTTTCTAACGTGAACTATGAATACAGCGGGCAGTATGTTTGGTATCTGAGTGTACCCTGCAGTCCCTGGCGTTGCGTGTTATGGCGAGCGCTGCATGGCGACACAGCTGCGCGGTCCCGTGGGAAACTAGAGCTGTGAACTCCTCGCGCTGTGTGCGTTCATATCGCTCGTGTGTGTGCTATATGTCACTGTGTCATCTGTGTGTGTGTGTGTGAGTCGGGTCACTAGCGCATGTGTACGCAGCGCTGTCTTGGTACCTGTGCTGCGCGGGGTCACATGTCCCGCTTTTGCTGGGTCTCCTCATTGCTTCGCAGTCACCGCGTGTGCCCCTCCAACGCTCACTACCATTGTACAGTTTTGCTCTCTTTTCTGACTGCATGCTTCTTAATTAAACTTCCTGTAAGCGGATTTTACGGTGTATCGATATTTTGAGTTAATGTGACGTAAGTCTTTAAAATCGCAAATGTTTTGACTACTCATTTCTCTTAAAGTGTCTGTATTGTTGTGTTTTGTAGGACCGTTTTCATGACTATGTATATATAATTAGAGTATGTATAGAGTATCGCTTATTTGGGAGTGGAAAGATTCAACTATTGTCCTAAAGATGAAGTACTGGGAACCCACAAGCACTTGTTCTTATCACGGAAATAGGTTAAGTGGCCCCAGACGGATGTACGACTGCAGTCGATCACGGATGGTCAAGAACTATGGCGCCATCGACGAAAGGTTCTTCTTCAATGACCCGTGCCCCCTTTCCTTTCTATTTCTAAGCAGCTATGCAGAAGCAGCTCGCTTCCCTTGGGGTTGGCACTCTAGCGTCATGACTTCAGTAACCTATAGGCTGCTGCTGCCGCGGTTAGCAGCTAGCCATTCTGCAGGTTTCCCACCGCCCCTTGCTGTAGTACAAATACGCGGTATCAATTGCCTCTGGTTACGAATATGCGTAGTTAATGCTACGGCAATCACTCTCTGTACGGACAACTTCGGAGGCTTTTTTTTAGAATGGTGCGCACTATTCGTTGGCGTCTACTCAGGCTACTCAAAAGAAGCGCTGGGGCAAGCTCCTTAACAGCGAAATGTTGTAATTAATGGTTATTGTTAATTAACCCAATACGGTGGTGATTGTGTCCACTATGTTGCAGATTTATGGTTTGGGCAGAATTTGTTCTACTCTCCTTAATGGAAATAAATTGCCAATGTATCATTGTCGTATCATGCAGGCATCAGTTCCGAATTTCCCAGTGCTGGAAACTACCCGTGCAGTAGCCTTAGTGCTTCAAATTGACTGTTTTGGTGTTTTTGCCAAGAGTCGGAGCCGGATGTTTTTGGTTGCGTGAAGTCCGGAGTCGAACACCTGTACGTCCCAGAGTCCGAGTCAGAATCGAACCTTCCACTCTGCTACTCCGCCAACCTCATATTACGTTGCTAACATATCAGCGGTACGTTCGTGCGTACAAAATTACAACGTGATCAATTCTTTAAACGAAAGGAGCAATGGTTATCTGTCGGTTCCGTCTCTCGCCGCAAGCTGTTTTCACACGCTTCAACGCTGGTCTCACTGATAACCAGTGAGCTGATCGTAACCCATTGTCTCAAAAATACCTTCTGAAGTACCTACTGTACCTGTCGGGCATTTGATGTATCAACCAATGCTGTCTGTCACAATTGAACCGAACGACGTGTGGGAACCGAGAGCTGATATAGTCTTTTGAGCCACTTCACCTCCGCTAAGTATTATCTCTTAACAATGCTCATGCCATATATGACTCTTCCCTGTTGCTGCTGCCATTCTACTTCCTTGATTTGGTGTCTTGTGCGGCGTCAAGTTTGGACCAACTGCGATAGCCGAAAATAGAGCTGTTCTGTACTCTCTCTTTGTCTAGCGCATCCAAATTACGATCCCGTGCACCCCTTAGATTGGTTTTGCCTTGGTTAGGTCTTCGCGACATAGGTTGTGTCCGCTGTGGATTTTTATTGTATACTTCTTTCCCGTCGCACTGTACCAATACGTTTGATGCACTGTTGGACATAGACTCTGCCGCCGAGTTTGTTGCTCGCTGATTCCCCTGTTGTACAACTAATAGCGGTATTGGGATTTACCGCCCTCTCTCGGATTCAGTACGGTATTAGCTATATGTATTTCAGCTGCGTAGTATTGGAGTTCATTGCTGGCGCCAATATTGCGCTTGCTAGATTTAACTTTGAAGAATGCGTTGTTGTTGCAAGGGTCATATGTAGGTACGGTAGATGGGTGTTCGTTTCTTGACAGTATTATTAATTCGTCGATTTACTATAAAATAAGGGGTAGTAGGACGAGTGATGAGAGAGAGATGACACTGGCGCGTGTTC
Organism: Parhyale hawaiensis; assembly: GCA_001587735.2. Taxonomy (NCBI): domain Eukaryota; kingdom Metazoa; phylum Arthropoda; class Malacostraca; order Amphipoda; family Hyalidae; genus Parhyale; species Parhyale hawaiensis. Next base: position 8,597,388 of record LQNS02277221.1, on the reverse strand, counting down.
AGTTCGAACTACTTATGGGTACACGCGTCACCCTCAGCTGTGCCGGGACGGGACAGGTGTCCGGCCGTGTTCGCTGTATGCGAGCAATTATCAGCTTCAGTGTCACTTGCTGGTTCTATAGAAGGCAGTATTTGCCGGTGCACGTACCTACCTGGTCTTCAGCTGCTGCCCCCTGTGTTGGTGCTGGCAAGTGCCCCGTGCAGCGCAGGTAACTGTGCACCTGGAGTCGTCTGGTGCACCTGCAGTCACCTGGTGCAGGTGCACGACCACTGCGTAACATCACCAGGTCCCACTGCTGGTCCTCTGATCCGCTCAGTCAGTGCAGTGCAGGCAGTGTCGTGGCGAGTGCGCGGGTGTGCGCAGTACGGTGCCGTGTGTGTATGTGTGTGTGTAGTCGCAGTCAGCGGTTCACAGCTCAGCTGCAGCTGCTCGAGTTACACTTCTGTGTCTCTCGCATTGTTTCCGTGTATCTTTCGTTCTGTCACTGCACAATCATTTGTGTTCTGTCTTATCTTTCATATCTGTCATTTACGTGTACGAAATCAACGTAGCGAATTCTATTCATGGAACTATGCGTGACGCTGCGTGCTCTCTTCAGAAACCATCGGAAGCTAGCGTTTTGGAAACGCTAATGATCATTGTATATAGATACTGCGGTCACAACTTACCACATTTCTACCTTCTGTGATACGCCTGTGAAGGTCGAATTGCTGCTGCGTACTACGAGCACCAAGTAACTGTTTATTAAGAGCATATGATATCGCCTGCATTATCTCCCTGCATACTTCGGGAATACCAGTGCGAGGAGGCCGATTGGGCGGTCTTTGCTTCGTAACGTATCGTGCGAGCCTAGCTTGTGTTCCTTCATATGTGACCGCATTGTTTGTGAGCGAGCTGTGCATATGCCGCCGATGTGTGGTCCCCCTGCTGTCTTGCCTGCCTGCGTTACGAGCCCACCTACCCTGACTAAATTCTTTGTCGCTTCAAAAACGGTACATGTAAAGTGAGCATCTGGGGCTGATGAAGAGTTTCGGTATTGTAGTAACCACTTGGCGGGTGCCGCAGACTTTGGTGATGACAGCAGCGGTGGTGGATTGTAGGGATCTTGCCATTGCCATGCTTCTGCCGTGCCCAAGTGGACACCACAAGCTCCGAAATGGTAGGGCTCAGTATAGTGATGGTGAGAGAATCACGGAAGAGAGGAATGACGGTATCCGGAATCACTATAGAAGGCTGCGTGAGGGGAAATGGTTATAACCTCCGTTGTTGATGGTATGCCCTCGCACCTGCCGTAGGGTGGGCAGCCTCACTGTTACTCATACGTACAGAAAACCATTTGCGTATAAGAAATCAAATTTAAAGGATGAGTTTCTGAAAATTGTGATGACGTATAGTTTTAATTGGTGTTGCTAAATACAGCACACGTATGCATCATTTGTACGGTGCCCTCAGCAGCACCAAAGCGTTTTATCAGTCATTTGTCCTTTGCGACTGTAAAGCGTTACTATGTGTGTGTGAAATATCCTACTAACATTGCTTGGTTAGAATGAGAGTATGATATTTGTTTTTGTTTCCGTTAATGTGGGTGTTTCCCCCTCACTCTGCATGTGTTCGACATGAAATTCTATGCTCGTATCCGTGTTTGGACTTGGGATCTGTAAGAATTCATGTCAGTTGTGAAAGGTTATTATATGGTTGTTCTTAGGTTTTGCGACTTCATGTATTAATTTGGTGCTCTATTTGAATTTACCCGTCCCTTGACGCCCCGGCATTTAGCTCTAGCAGTAACTAGAGCCCTCTGAGCGCGCATAGCACCGCCAAGCCAGACAACGGTAACGAAAAATTTAAATTGATTCTGAAGCTATAATTTCCTTTGTATTAGCACCAAAATCTAGCAACTCACGTAATTTTCATAGAAATCCGTCCATAACTTTTTGAGTTGTGATACTAAGAACAAAGAGGCAGACAAATAAACGGTTTAACGGATCTTCACCAAAAGTTGATCATCTGTTACTCTTAACATGCCTAGCAATCCCTGTAAATTTTGTAAAGATCCATTCATAAGTTTTTGAGTTATCTTTGTGCCAGACAGACAAAGAGGCAGACAGACGACAACATAACATCCTTGGTAGAGGTAATAATTATAATGTAGGCACATAGGTATTGCGCGTTATATGGCACACATTAGAGCGCCCGCCTGCCGTATGATGCGACACCGCTGCGACTACTGCGGCCCCGTCCACAAGGCCTTCCACTTTCGGCAACCAAGTTACCACATTTAATTTCCATTAATTTGTTAGCCGGTCCACCACGAGCGGTTTATGGCTTCTTGCCGCCCACTTGTTACAGTTACCGCCGATATGGAGGCAAATTGTAACGTCTCTTTGTGCTATATCACTTTCCAGACGCTGGGTTTTGCTCTCACGTTCTGGTGTTTTTACTTTGATAATTGCATGAATATCTAATATTATTTAATTAACTTTTTTTTTGTTCAAGCCTTGCCTCCCGTCTTGTGGTTCTTAGTTGGATTGTCATGCATTTGAGCTTGTTTGAAGGTAGCAGTATTGTTTCCGCAATCTAAGGAGTACGTCACAACTGAGGCTGGCTCCAGCCTCCCATTTGCTGTTTTTTTAATGTAGACTTGTTCAACCAACCGTGTAAGTTTGGGACATTAATGTAAACAAATAACACGACCGCTACCTTCTGCGCCTTATATAGCGGCGTTGGTTTTTAATCAAGTGCCCAAATTTGAGTGATGTTGCTCACTGTCTCACAAAGGTCGAAATCATTTAGCTATTCTGTTCACGGCACTTCAATGAGTTGGATGCTCGGGATGTTCTTTTTATTATGCAAGTCTCGTAGTTATCCACTTCCCTGGTGCTGCTGCTGCCTGCAATTGCGAGTTAGAATCTTGCGCTGTGGGGTCTGCAGCTGGCCCCGTCTGACTAATGCAGTAAATGCAAGTCTTGCATCACATGCGTCAAGTTACGCCTACTCCTTCTTGGTGCGCACTTTGTCATTTGATGTCCACTTTTGTCCGTCTTACGCCTCTGATTGTTTGCTTACTCTCCAAGTGTTTTGCTCATCGTTTCATAAATAATGTTCTTAGCTACTGAACGTATAGCAACTGCCTATACACTTACATCATAAAAAGGAGAGCAAGATATTTGGATTTACTACCGAAGACTATGCCAGCGTGTCCAGTTATACAACGCGCCAAGTTTGTTACCTAATTAAAAATAGCTAATGATAGCTCGAGATGCCACCAGTATCGAAAGTGTTCTATTTCCTCCCTTCCCCCAGTTCTCTTCACTTTACTTGCCAGCGGTATCTGTTCTTGTTTATTATTTCACTGCTACTTGCTGTTGCAAAACCAAGCGTCTGCACGTTGTGCCGGGGGCTGTAGGTAGCATATCAGATGACTGCCATAACCACAGTATCGTCTGTACAACTGCACCGTAGCTCCAGACGAGATGAAGTGCTACCGGTACCTTTTCCCAATCCCACCATTTGTCTTCGGCCGAAGCGGTGTCGCTGTTCTCCAATTTCGTACATTGCCGCAAAACCACATCCCGTCCCCCCGTGGGCCGGCATCGTCATTATCTTCTGAATGGGCACCTTCGATGATGGAATTTCCTCTCTGCCTCTTCATCTGTCTTGCGTGCCACCGACTTCCAGATTTTGCTCGTCACAAGTGGCTTCCAATGGCAGCTTTTTGCCGCGCGTCGTTCACGGCAATCAGATTCGCTGAAAGTTCGCTTCTGTCAGCTGAGAGCACTGCCTTCTCCGTCGTAAATCTTTGCCTGCAGACCGTCCCCATTCTCTCTCCTGTGACCGATTTCTGCTGCTGCAGCTGGGTGGCTCATTTTATGGAGTACAGTTCCCTTCATATTTTTGTATTGTGTCACGAGTGAAAGTCTGCGTATTGGATTTAGCGTTCCTGATCATTGGCAAAGGGAGCTGTACGATTATATATTATTTATTTATTTTAATGGACCTAGCTGTGTAGGTGCTTTGTTTCTGATATTCGTGGTGTCTTTTCCGTGAGATGTTGTCCGATTCCGCCTCTCCTGGCTTACGAAGCAGCAGTGTTCGGTTTACGCTCGTGCACTTAATGATGTTTAACGATGAGTTTAGTAAGCGTGACAACTGCTTCGTCTGTTATTTCTTCCGTACTGGGCTAATCCTTCCCTCACCACACGCCGAGATTGGTTTAGTTATGTTAACAAATGTCACTGGCTTTAAACGTTTTAGATTTGAGATATAAACTAGCTAGTTCTGCACACTTACGGTATCTAGCAGTCTCAACTAAAGGTTTTCGTCATCAACTCCATGATACAATTGCGACGGCACAATTTTGACTCGTTTACTAGGAATATTTGCCGAGTGTACAGTGGTTTTCACACCGGTAGATTTTCAGGCAGGTTCATCTGTACAGATTGCATGACGTAATGTTGTTGCTGTGGACGTATTTTTGTTAGCGTAGTAGGAATCGGTCAAGATATTACAGAGCATTTAATTTTTTCGGAGGAGATTTCGTACCAACATGTCTCATGGAAGTAATGTTACGTTGTGCTATAGCACTTCGTAATGAGTTGTTTTAGTACTGTCACCATCACGTTTGGTGGGCGCTCTTCTCATAATTTGCTGGTCAGTTTTTCTTTAAGCATTTATAGTTGAGGTGAGGCCTGTCAGCCTCTCTCTGGTATTTCCTTCACAAGGGGACGCGGGAAAGTCCCGGTGATGCCAGCGATATTTTGTTATCTCTTTCTTTGGAAGCTCCAGCTTACGTTTGACTCGATTGGCATGCATGGAACTTGCCTGTGTTGTGAGGTTAGAATTTACAAATCGTATCCAGTTACGTCACAACCAACTCGAGTTACTATTTTTTTTCTCCCTTTGCAAAATATTTTGCCCTGGATTAAAGCATTTCTTATTATTAATGAGTACGCTTCTGGTCACACATGTGGAAGTGGAAGCTGCACTCCTAAGGGACTTTCTTCTTTGTTAATGCGAGTACGAGAAACTGTTGCACATATATATATTAGGAATGAAGTATTAACTGTTTGTTTGCCATACAAATGTTCTTTGAGTTTTACGAAGTGGTACAATTTTACTTGCGCCATGTTAGAGTTCTGTCAATTAACACATTTTTGTCGACCATTTCTCCCCTATTTCTAACGTTTCATGGAACTTCCGCGACTGCAATTTCAAACTAGAGCAATCTGAGAGCGCATACCTCCGCCAAGCAAAGCAAGGACAACGAAAAATTCAAATTGGTGCTTAGACCTTGATTTTCTTTATATCAACACCAAAATCTAATCATTTGTGCCTTTTGATAGTATTGATACTTCTAGCAATTTACTTGAAGATCCATTGATAAAGTTTTAAGTTATGCTGCTAACAAACATTATGACAAACATAAGTCAACCATACAAACGAACCAACCGATCTGCACCAAAATTTAATCATTTTTGGCTTCTAACATTACTAACAACTCCTGTAAATTTCATAAAGATCTATTCAGAAGTTTTTAAGTTATTGCGCTAAAAACCACAAAATCAAACACACGAACGAACGAACAGATCATCACAAAAATTTGGTCATTAACTCTTCGTGATAAACCTAACAACTCATATAAATTTCATGAAATTCCGTCCTCAGCTTCTTGAGTTATGGCATTGACAAATATGAGGCAGACAACCAAACAAACAAACGGATGGACGGATCTTCACCGAAAGTTAATCATCTATTCCTCTTAACATATTATCAATCCTTGTAAATTTAATCCAAATCCGTTCATAATGAGTTACCTTGATGACAGACGGACAGACAGACCCGACGAAAACATAACCTCCTTAGCGGAGGTAATAACTTGCGCATCAGTGGTGCAGCCCCAACGCCATGGCTATCAAAAGTAAAAATGAAATCCCTGACAAACATAAAGCCTTCATTCCATGAGTTAGTCGCGTTCGGTGTGTTGCCTCAGCTGGAAGCTTTGCTGCTCGGGCACACCTGTAGCGCGTCTGTAACACCTGTCTGGCCTGTGTATTGGCACACGTGTACTGTTGGTCTATATGCCGGAACCCCTTCATCGCACCTTCTCTTCCGTTTCTCGCTATAGATATCTCGAACGATGATATTAGCTTATAAATGAATTTTGGAAAGAAATCTTACTGTTCGTTTGTGAAGACTTAAAGTCGTGTTGGAGTAATGGCTGTACGAATCATTTCTGCAAGTAGTTTGTGCTTTATATGAGTCGAAACTTCTATTTGTCACGACCCTCAGAAGACATAAGATGGGTCGTTAGGTTAGATAGGTTCATCTGTCATGTGTTGAGGAGAGCACGTCCCCCAAGGAGACCCTTAAGGTTACCTCAGCCATAGTTTGGCCCTCGGGACGTCTTTCCTCGCACCCACTGGGCTTCCTTCCAATTGCACGCTCCTGCTGATGATGTTTTCCTCTTCCTTCCTCGTTTTTTTCAATGTGCTATACCCGTGCCCGTTGGTTCTGAGTGGGAACACCCTCGTGCATGGGTTCTTTGTTTATTTTGACGAACCATCGGGCTGTGGAGAAAATTCTGACCGCTTTTTGAGTAGTAGCTTTGTGTGCTTTTACACCGGTTATACCGGATTTTTTTAAGCGAACACGCATTCGTCTCAGTGTGGCTTATTTCTTGTTTCTAAGAACCTTGAGCCTCCATATCTAAAACTTCTTTTGTTAAGCACTGGTACCGCCACTTATTTACTGTTCATGTTTCTTTTTCTTGCGAGCGCTTGAACGTGTAAGCGAAAGTATATTCGTCAAAAGGAGCCATAATATGAAGTATAGGAATTAAAGAGCGTTTTGGAATAGCATGAGTCTTTTCCAAATTTGGTAAACACATTGCATTTTTTTTTATATCATCCTTGACGAGGCTATTTCATAGCGTCAAAAACAGCTAGAACTTTTTTGTATTCATTCACGCAGCGTTGATTTCGTGCTGCTATCACACATATTTATTGGGATGTAACAGACTTTCCTCCAGTGTATTGTAGCTAAAATCTGATGACTTTTATTAACTGATGACTTTCCTCCAGTGTGTTGTAGCTAAAATCTGATAGGTGGTGCACTAAATATTGAAATTATTTAGAACAGTCAGAAATTCAGTAGCAACCTAATAAATGCTTAATATGTGTAGCTTCCTTTTCTTCTCGTCAAACTGCTAATTTGTGCTGCCAAGGCAGGCTGAAACTAATCTGAAGAACAGTAATGATAATGATATTTGTCACGTCTCGTGTGGGTATTTGTTGCCATATGTGCTTCATTTCGCTGCACATTAGCCACCTGTGTTCGCCTCTTGTGCCCACAGTCAGATGGGCAACACATAGTCGCGTATGTTGGCCAAGTATAGAGTTCTGTGTCACCGAAGTGCCCTTTGATATAAGAACTGATACATATTTTACGCGGCTGCTAGCCCTGCTGTACTATAGCTGCAGCTGCGTGACGTGTTGCTACGTCGCTCCCACGTCTGCTCTATTACGTCTGCTGCGTTCCCTTCACCACACACCGTCGTCACGGCCTTCAGTCGGACCGCGGGGCGCCGTGCATTACTTTACGTCTTCACTGGTTCCATCCACACAGACTTTGTTGCAAGTCATCCGAGGTCCACTGGTGTGTTACCGCCGCAATTGTTCCTCGTGACGCGCTATGATGCGCCGCTCACAGTATACGGACACACACACACTCTCCTGTGTCGGCCCCTCGCTCCTATCCTCGCACTTGTTGGGAAATTTGTCATGAGACTGAAACACCGCGCCGCCGCTACTGCAACCCGCGCGTCCGTGCGCTTCATGTTTCTACCTACCAATGCAGAAACTCTGTGAACGGATGTAGCTCATATCCCATAATGATACCATGTTATTTCTTGCTAATCTGCGTAGTAGATTACTACCGTTCACTTTCAAAGTCAGCAGTGAGGTTATGGAAAATGTGGATTATGTGCCCGCAGTTATTGTTATCCAATAGGTTATTGGTGCGGCGTTCCGTAGCCGCCGCACTGTCTGCCATGGCTACACGCCGTGTCATCCAACTATGTGACGAACGCTCGTCGGCGAGTTATGGTCGGTCGTGCGGCTGATTGTGGAGCGCAGCGCGATGGCGGCCTTTCTAGCAACACGTGCCTTGACGCTTTAGAATGTTGTGGCTGATAAGATTCATCATGTAGATCTTTGGTCTTGTTGTGTGCGTGTGGACGTGCCAGTCAGTGAACATGAGTGATGGTATGGTGCGTCTCTCTCTCTGGCAGTCCGTCATGTCTTGGTTCTATATTGCCTTCTGTGTGTGACGTGTGTGTGGTGCCGGGCTTGGTACTTGCCAATTCTTAGAATTACGGCGGCAGCACTGCTAGAGCTGCAGTCCTGCGATACGAGGACTGTATAAGCGCTAGAGATTTGTGTACGGTGAGCACATAATGAATTTTTAGCCATTGTGACGGAAGAGTTTCGTACTTATTTGATTAATAGCGACGCCACTGATTTACCATTAAATTGCTACTTTTAGATAACTTGAAATTTTTAAGAATGCCCCCAGCCCACCATTTTTAGCACTTTAATATCCCCTTTCCTGAGTCTGTGTAGTTGAGTTATTGAAGAACCTCTCCCAGTGCTTTTTCAGTTAAAAAATGGAATTGAATAAAGATAAGTTAGTTTAGGATAGGTTTCGTTACGGAACCTAGTGTCACTTAATCTACGGCCACCTGGCCACCTGTCGTCACTTCCCTCTATCTCAGTTACATACCCTCGCACCCACATTTGAGCAATTGAAGAACACGTACCCTTCCAAACTTTCAGCAGCTTAAGAACCCCCCCCCCCTCCAGCTGTGAGCAGTTGAAGTATACTCATTAACACTGATCTGGGATAATCTTTTATTGATTCCTTCACTTCACCTGTTAACGGCTTGTGTCTAGTTATGTCGATTTCTCGTTGTGTTCCTTAATAGCCATGGATATATATTACGTTAGTTGTGGGTAGGGACATCTGTTAAACCCCAAATAACTGACTAGTATTGAAATTGTGAAAAGAAAGGACCTAAAGGAGTTCAAGAATGTATTTTAGATATTTATAGATTTTTGGCAATAAACCCTTTCACCAGGCAAAGTGAAGCTCACTCGTAATTGCCCGCTAACAGCCTAATCTGTGTAGAGCTCTACGGCTTTAAGGTTGCAAACGATTTTTTTTCTAATCGCCGCTACGCATAACGTATAGCAGTACGTCTGCCTAGTGAAGACTCGTCGACGTATGCTGGCACCTCAGTATTTCCCTGGAATGCTTTACGCATTTTCCGCGTCTGCATATGCGCGCCTGCAGCCTTCACCTTTGCTTCTGATGTACTCCTGAGCTGCTGCTGCACTTGGGTGTGTTTGTGTCCGCAGTTCCGGGTGCTTGTTGCAATACTTGGCCTGAGAGCAAATCCGCTCTGCTGCTAACGGACCTGCATATGTGGAAATGCTGCTGCGTCTGTTATCTCATATTTAATGCTGCTTCTTCAGTCTGCATTTCCTGCGCACACGTATGTGCCGGAAGTTGGCGGAACTGACGAGCCTCTCTCACAATAGCGTGCCACTACTCACCATGAACTGTCTATTCTCCTACCTATGAGCTGTTGTTAGGTGCAACTCAAGCTCAATTGTTTCTGTGCTAACTACCTGAACTAAAAGAGAGCTGTTACGAGCTGCTTTTATGGTGTGTATGTATGTACAGTTGCCGCTGCGTAACGAACTATCTCTTCAGAATGTAACTGCGTTGTCTGCCTTGTAAGTTGGCACCGCAATATGCGTAAGTGATTCGTTTTAGAACTGCGGCTGAGATGAGCCGTGCGGTTTGCTGCTTTGCGCCTGCATAGCATCTGAGCTCATAACTCTCAAGTGTCTCCTTTACGTGACAATAATTATTACCCCTCTCGNTGGACTGGCCGCCAGCACGTTGCTTGCATGGTCACTCGCAGTGTCGCCGTTGCGCGAGTCTCGTAATTGTGTCGCAAGTAATTCGTTTACTGAGTGCCATTACAACCAACCATTTCACTCTGCCGCAGCTGTGGAGGGAGATGCTCACAGTCTCGCTACTCTTATAACAAAGACACATCTCGAAACATTGTACGAGCAGAGGTGTTTAGCGTCACGATCTCCACTGCTGCGTCAATACGTCACGCTCGTTTGTATGACGGTACTGGCTTCATTGTTGCCCAGCTCTGCCTCTCTCACCTCTGCACTGCTCCTATTGTGCTCGTGTGCTTTTTCTCTCTGCCAGTCTCTTGAGAACCGAGTTTTCCTTGACCTTTCAAGTCGCATATATTATATCCAAAGCTCTGTGTTGATGTTCATGCTGGTACACGAGCTGAATAGATTTCTTGAATGTTTCCCGTTCTGCTTCGCTCTCTCTTACTGTTACGAACTGCCGTTCAAGCACCCGTTCGCCAAACTCAACCATAGCGTTTCCAATTTTAGTTTTACTGGCTCACGGCAGACTTTTAGTTGCCTTCAACACGTGGGCGTACATATTCATTATATTTTGTCATGTTCAGTCACAGCTGGATGAAAATCGTGACTTGCGCCGCGTAGGACGTCACCACACGCAGCCTACCAACATTCAATTCCTCTGACTCTGTCGTGCTCGCCTCTCGCGTCTCTTGCATTACCTTCAGTGCTGGAGTGCCAAGCCAGCGACTGCTGAGCTCCTCTTGTTCACTTCCTGGAAAGTTTCGTGTGCCTGTTTGTGTGTGTGTAAGGCTTCAGTCGGACTGCAGGCTGCTCCGTCCGCCCGGCCCCTATAGCTGCTACTGTTCCGCCTAATGTTTGCTGCGGTTTACGGAAAGGTGTCACGCTTGTTTACGTTGCCACTTCACCGCCGCCCCAGCAGCTTTAGCTGTCTCTTGCTTTCCTTCTTCTTGTGTGGAAGTGCTGAAGTTCTGCGCGTTTCTGTCGTGTCAGTAGACCACTGAAATGCTTAGGCTAATGAACATAGCGCACGCATCATACATACCATTCCTAGCCTCCGTTATCGTAGTGTTGTTCTCAACTCTTTTGTTGCGAGTCATATTTGTGGCCGGCTGATCAGCGCTGAAATATTCCACATTCCGTGATAGTCGTTTTAGATAATGCCTATGTTTTGTTGCTTCATTGCTATCAACCGCCAAAGTTTAAAGCGAGATATCTGAGAAATATATATTTGTTAAGCTTTTGTGTCTGCTCGCCATTATAGAGCCATGTTTAACTTGAAACATAGTTTTCGTTGCTGTGCTGTGACGCTTTTTTCTCTGATCCATTGAATCGATAAATGTGACAAGCCGCCGTGTCGCTTACTGTTATATTTGGCTTTCCTCAATGAAAGAGTGTTCTTACTTGCCGTATTTTTGCATAGCGTTGGACACACACACACAGATAACGCACCCTTAATTGCTATGATTTAATAGCCTGCTTACATTGTTTGCATGACAGCGCTTTCGATGAGTTACATATTATCTGCGGCTGTAGAGGTAATCTACAGTTGTCTTATCTAATCAGAATGCCAATTATCAGTACGATAGGCACACGTGCGATACCCTTGCATCACTTCCCCACGTGCATTGCAGTCCGCGCTCAGTTGTTGAGTGCTTTCGTTCTGCTCTGGAAAACGTTCTACCATAAGACAGACTTGTGTTCTGTGTGCACCTTACTTTGTCTGGCGCACCAAGTGGTTGCGTTTTTATGTTGATTTTTTTTCTTAGTGTGTGGTGGTAACGTCTGTTGTTTGGCGCCCGTACGTTGTGTTGTTGCGGACACAAGCAAAAAAAATTTGGCGCAAACAGCTTACTCATCGGTCAGACTCTTTTCATACCTTGGCGCCGATTGATACCTACCGATCAGTGCCGTTCTTGTTGATTTTTTCTTACCGAAAAATGTTCCATGACATAATAATGATAATAAAATCATTTATTTATCCAGCGCGTGGAGGTATTCGGTTTCTTTATTCTAATACAATACAGCAAGTACAATACTTATTTTATGAAACGTAGAGGGGCAATCAGACAGTGCTTTCCAAATTACGTATGGCACGACATTGGAAACTGCAAAATCAATCCTTCTAGAGCACGAGTTCCCAACCGGGTGTGGTCGCATCCCTGCGAGATGAGCTGTCAAGTCAAGGAGGGTAGTGAAAACTTAGATTATTTCAACGTCATTCAGAAATAAACTTAATTTGTGGCGTAAATTGAGATAATTTAAATTCCTCGTCATCATATGAGTTACTAATTTTGTAGGGGTCCAAGTACACAGCCAAAGTTTTTTAGGGGCGCCAAGCACAGATAAGTTGGGAACAATCGTTCTAGAAAAGAAAAGTTCTCCATCATTGGTTAACGCACATGTAAATATTTCTGTTTCTTCTCGGGACGTGTCATTACAGATCTCGTATATCATATTTCCCTGTACGAACGAGTTGGGCTAGTTAAGCGATGGTGCTAATATTTGAGACGCTTAGCACACCTCTCCGTTTATGATGATGCGGCATGTCCTAACGTTGTGTCACTTCTCTGTTGATACTCGGATTCAAGCCATGTGAAGTGCCATGCTTAAGTGTGTTANTAGTTAAGCGATGGTGCTAATATTTGAGACGCTTAGCACACCTCTCCGTTTATGATGATGCGGCATGTCCTAACGTTGTGTCACTTCTCTGTTGATACTCGGATTCAAGCCATGTGAAGTGCCATGCTTAAGTGTGTTACTACGGATACTTTCTCTTATGCGCGGTGCACATATGTGTATTGCGCACTTCAGTCTTCCTTCTCCTCGCACTTCATTCTATTTGCGTATGCGCCTGACCTTTGGGGCGTCTGTCGTTCGTGCCAACTTCGCTGCCTTCCATTTTTATACTCCTAATGCTGTTCCCATAGGCATTGATCCCAAGGATTATGAGACTAACAGGTTAACCCAGGGGGCGGAGCCAAGCCGTAGTACATCATGGGTAATATGGCGTGTGACGTCATAAAGTTCATTACGGTAATTCGCAGCTATTTTACATTGTTTCTCCAATATTTCATTTGGGCCTCCAGAGTGTCCTACAATCATTATAGTTACACAAAAATATATATCAAAGCATCTTCGAACTTTTTTAGCTCTCTCAAGGATAAAATTTTCTTATTATTTAGGTTATTTTTCCGTAAGAGGCACGCACCCGGTCGGAGAGTGCCGGTAAAATGTTGGCCTAAGCTGTGCCGTCGCGTACGCGTCGTTAACATATCCGCCTCTCCTAATCGCAAATACTACAGCATCATTGGAAAAATTATGGATTTACATTCGCCAGTTTCAACATCGTTCCATAAGACAGTTAAGGTGTGGGGAATACGGTTAGGTAACTTTTTTGTAAGTTAGCGCGAGGCGGCCGCCACTACTGTTATACTGCTGTAACGCGCGCAGCGTATAACAGCTGTTTTTTTTCCTTATTTTACCGAGCAATTGTGTGGCTTCTACGTATTATATATCGACTTTTGCTTTAATATTACTTCGCCGGAAGGAAAGTAAATTGATTTGTTTTTGTCTTTTAATGTTTTTTTTTGCAAATGTTGTTAAAAACTTTTTTATCTCGGCGTAAATCGCTCGCATTGAGCCAATTTTTGTTGCAGCGGTTTGAAATTATAGAGGATAGCAGGTCATTGGTAGAAGACGAAAATAAATCGAAAGCATTGAGGTATTCACTCAGATGATTCCATCTTCAGAATGCCATATTACTCTCGGTAAAACTCATGATTTATTGCATTTTAAAGACGATAAGGTTGACTCCAAAAATGCTTCTGATACATGCGGGCATTTGCCGGTTCAATTCATCTGCTCTTATACAAGCATTTTAACCAACGTTCTTTCAAAATCTTGTCCTTGAGAAAGCTAAAAAAGTTCGTAGATGCTTTGATATATATTTTTGTGCAACTATAATGATTGTAGGACACTCTGAGGGCTCAAATGAAATGATGGAGAAACAATGTAAAATAGCTGCGAATAACCGTAATGAACTTTATGACGTCACACGCCATATTACCCATGATGTACTACGGCTTGGCTCCGCCCCCTGGGTTAACCTGTTAGTCTCATAATCCTTGCGGTGATCCTGTGTAGTAATACCCTGGTGCATGGGTGCTACATTTTATCGACGTACAATAACTAGTCCCCTGCTCTTCCTCTCTTAAAACACCTTTGCTGTGGCTAGAGAGGCCTAAAATAACTTGTATTAATAACAGCAACAGATCTCGAGCAATTGCATAATTTCTGTTCGATACTTGACAACTGGTGCAGAGGTGAAATATTTTAGGTGCACATGTACCTTGTACCGTTTTATAAATTTCATGAAGTAGCCTTGGCAGAATTGTCTGATTTGCATACTCTATGACCGACCTTTACATTTCTTCTGCGTGACCTTAGCAGCAGTATATGAACCCTATTTGGGCTGTGTACAATAGCCGCTAAGAAGCCTTTATCTGGCTGCGCTACTGCCCATGCTATGGAGGCTGCTCTTGAGAGCGTGAGAATGGCACAGGAGAACGCTGTGTCATGGCTGCCTCGTTGCGTTCTTGCTCTTTCCTTTTGTGTGGTTCTTGTGATAGCTACCGGCAAAAGTCTCGCTAAAACTTTTGGTTGCCGTGCAACTTGATTGTCTTGTTTTTTTTTTTTTACAATGACAGCAGCAACACGGGCGGGTGATTGCGCCATACCGTATAGGATAAGCACTCGAAGGTCTGTACAATTGATGATTGACTTCACTTTGCGCCACGCGTGGACTGATCGTCAACGTCATGTAGCGAGTACTCTGACTGGTGACTGTGCGGGAGGGTTGTTCACTTGTTTCCTTCAGGGAAGCCTAGGCTGGACCATAGAGTTCTAGGTAAGTCAGGTACGTCCATTCTATGTTATAGGTGTAGCGCCCCACTGGGTCCCGTAGGTTACCTTAGCCTTTGCTAGGCTTTCGGGACGCCTGTTTTTTGCGCCCACTTTGTTTCCTTNGTTTCGTCGGGTTTGTTAGTCTGTCACCAAAATAAATCAAAATGTTATGGTTGGATTTTGACGAAATTTACCGGGATTGTTGAGTATGTAAGGAAGAACATATGATTAACTTTTGGTGAAGATCCGTTAATCCGTTTTTTGTTTGTCTGACTAATTTTTCTTAATGCCATTACTAAAAAATTTATGGGCGAATTTTAATGAAATTTAGATGAGTTGTTACCTATATTAGGAAGAGTGAATGACAAAATTATTGTGATGATCTGTTCGTTTGTTTATCGCTGTTTTTAAATTTATGCTTGTTAGCTCACCAACTCAAAAAGCTATGAATGGTTCTTTATGAAATTTAAAGCAGTTGTTAGTAATGTTACAAGACATAAATGATTGAATTTTAGTGATGATCGGTTTGTCTGTTTGTGAATTTGACTGTTGTCAGAATGTTTCGTTAGCAGCTTAACTCTAAAAGTTATGAACGGATCTCCAAGAAAATTACTGAAACTGTTGATACTGTTAAAAGGCACTAATGATTGGATTTTGGCGTTGATATAAAGAAAATCGTGGTTTCAGAATTAAGGTGAAATTTTCGTTAGTGTTGCCTTGCTTGGCGGAGGTATGCGCTCTCAGAGTGCTCTACTGTTTTTCCTGCTCTTGGTCATTTGACCAAATATTTTTGCTTTCCCGTTATTTCCCTGATTCCTCAATGTAAAACAGTTACAGCAGGCACATAGCCTAGACCTAGAACCTTTCAAGGTTCTTCTATCTTCGGCCTTCTGTTGCACTGAGAGCTCTTTTGATTTATCACAGCGTTTGATAAGCAATGACTTAAAAATTTCCGTGTCCTGCTAATTTGCGAGGAATTATACGTATGTTATACCTAATACCTGTTGAGTACCTACCGATAGATGCTACCAGACCTATATGATCCACGAACCCCTTAGCTGTCGCCCTATATGGAACCTGGCTCTGCGATTCCAAATGTCTTCAGTGTGGTCATCAAGTGGCGCTCTTGTGTTCCTATAACACTCGTCATGTAGAGCGTGACTAACGGACAGTCAGGCTGCCAGCTGTCTTCAAAAACTACGGATGACTCCTAGCGTACTATCAACCTAAAGTAACAAGTGGAACGATTCGAGTACGTCGATAATTCCGAAGGACTCCTGAAACCAAGAGTTTCGGCGGTAGCTTTCTTTCGAAAAATATCGCCCACCATTTCCGGCGCGTTTTGCTGCCTCTTTCGACCGAAGATCTAAATGAGGGAAAAATTGGGGGAAGAATCTGATGAAACGCCGTGACTGGCAGTTTGAGCTAACAAAGAGCTCAGTGTTAGGGGCGACATTTCCATGAGATCGACGTGGCAGCGCAGCGCTGTGCTCAATGAAGCGGCGAATTTCGCTCTCGCGAAGCTTTAGATGCTAACGTGTGACGTACGGAGGTTAAACAAAGTGTTATTATTAACGTGTGACGTAAATTAGTGTGCGACTAGTTAGAGATAAGCTTACTTGGAGCGGGATGGAACAAATTGTCGTTCATATACTGCTGTGTCAGTGTTATGGATAATCCTTCTACTTTCCCGAGCTTACGAACGTTGAAGATTCAAGAAACGTCAAGTCATCTTGGCCGCTCACCCCAGCTATGGGATATCCACAAGCACTCGTGTTACGGCGTAAAAAAAAGACATGGCTACGAGTCAACATGTATATATATAATTAATTGATTGATTGACAAGTGACATATTTCAAATGCATGATTGATTGGTTAGTGTGTATATACATTAGATATGAAATGAATTGACATGACAGGTTATGCATGACGCCATAATATTTTGGGAGGCGAGCCACCCCCC
>LQNS02277221.1:8564518-8579383 GCA_001587735.2 Parhyale hawaiensis | reverse complement strand
ATTCCGACTTCTTCGAGCAAAGTCTACCCAGTACTATTTTCGAGCATGCTTATCATTGTTTGTGGATGAGATTACAACGAGAACAAGTAAGATGGACTATATGTGCATAGACAACTATTGCTGTACATCTCCTAATTCCTCGTGATTTGCATGCTGCTGCGCGTGTCGCTGTGTTGTGATATATACTCAAGTGACTGTTGTGTGGCAATGGTGTAGTGCGCGAATCCCAAAGAGGTGACACCAATGTCCAGGTGGTGCTTTGGATTTTCTTTGTCCAGCGCCCATTCTTATCTGTGCCTCGGCTGCTCCACCCACCCATCACTGCTCTCATCTCCTGCTCCTGCCTCCGACACCGCCCCTTCTTTCCACGTCATGAAGGACAGGTATGAGTATATGAATTATGTTATTCTTATGGGATGTTCGCGTGTTGCCTACCCGCAGCGGCTATTGCTATGTTGACGCATGTTGCTGTCGTGTGTTATGCGCGACCCGTCTTAATTCTACCAATTGTGTTTTATTCACGTCCCCGCTTCACGTAAATCTTCTTATCTGTGTGTCTTTGTTTGTTTAGTTCCTTTCTTAGACATTTTCTGATTTGCATAATTATATTAATTGACAGTGGCAAATGTTCCCTCCGTAATAATCGTATTTTGTGTTGTTTTCTACATACTGGTGATTGTACTGCAGGGGAGTTCCCATTCACTAGATCCGTAGAATAGCCTGCTAATATTTTACTTATCTCACGATTGCACTTCTTCGAAAGTGGCGTATCCCTGAACTCATTCGAAGAATCCGCTGTTCGGCCGCACTACTACTTAACTGTGTCGAGTGCACGTGTGTAGTCGGTACCCCGCGCACCGACCTCGTGCCTCGCGCTGCGTACTGACGTGCATGAACGCTCTGTCCGTCCTATTTGCTGCGGCACGTGAGCGTTTGGCAACATGCCCTCGCCTTCTCGTCCTGCATTGCCGAGCCCGTAACCGCACACAAGCCTGCAGGTACGCAGCGTCTGTCGTCATGTTTGTTCCTATCCCGCCGCTGGGTATGACTTAGCTGAGTCACCAGCCGTGAGCCGACAGGTACCTAACATCGCTGGGAAGAAGACTGCCTGCTTCGGGACTCTGGTAATAGTAGAACTTAGGGTCTGCTGCCTGTTTCTCATTTTTGTGTAGGCTCATCGAGAAAAGTCTTTACTGTTTTATGTTGTAGAAAGCCTTGCATTCTATCATACATATATATACACACACATATTTATTTTATATTCGAAATAATGACGATTGCGGTTGTGTTTTTCAACTCCATCTTTTGTAAACATGTATTTTGTTTATTAGATAATTATTTTTCGTAAAGGTATAGGTAACTGATCAACTGTAGATGTTGCTAGCACGTAGGCGCAACGGCCATGACACCATTTGTGAAATATATTGCAAAGCATTTGAGAATGTGTCATGGTTATTGAAATGTTGACAAGTTCGCTGGCTAACGTTGTTGTCGCTGCGTGTAAGAGTATAGCAACACCTCACTGATCCTGAAATAATTCTAACTGTATTAGTGACATAGTGTATTCATTTTCCTCATGATACGGTGTAGCACTGGGGCTGACATAATTATAACAGGCATTACATTATATCACCTTATTTTACTGTTAGCCTCTTTCTTTCGAGCTTCCTGTGATAAACCATTGTAATCTGCGGTACATCAGAAGACGGTCCAAATTACCGGACCCCATCACACTTCGGGGTACCTTACTCAATGCTAGTTTTATTACTCCATCCCAATCGGAAATTTAAAAACATTTATCCGTTGCCTAGTAGTAAATAGCGAACGGTATCGGATAACATCGGATAAATGCCTAGGAATCCCCGATTGGGATGTTACTAAGTGCGAAATATTCCCTTTTCGCACACGCAAGTGTTCCGTGTCCATGTATGCTAATTTGATGCAGTTCCCTTTACTTATGTAGCTACCCATCTGATGCTGTGGTCGCACGTTCGATGCCCTCCCTGTACGCTCGCACTTAGTAATTCGTAAGGCACGCCACGCTCTGCGATCGTCGCTGTTTACTTTCACCGGAACAGTTATTTACTCTGGTCTGTTTTTATAGCGGTGGCGCTTGCCAGGTGCGGCGCATTTAAATACTTTTTTTTTTCGTGCTAATCTTGGCGGAGAAGACGGCGTGTTCGGAGGCGGAGCGCTCGAGCTGGCTGACACTGAAGAAAGAAAACCTCTACTTCCTGGCATTGTTCTTACTCAGCTAGCGAAGGATAAAAGAGGCTCCGGCTCTTGTGTGTACGCCGAGGTGCATTGCCCTCCTCGTGTGCATGCATGTCTGGGCGGCTGCTGCTGCTCACTGGGTGTGTTCAGCCCGTCCTGCACCAGCGGGGGGATGCTGCATGGAACCGCACCTCGGCATGTGGCTAGCCGCGCCTGCACCGCTTGGCCACGCAGTCGTGTTTTCTAAACTGGCTGGTTCATTTGGCGGGGTCATTTGCGCTCTCCATCTTATGTTGCTTCTTAATAAACGCAATCTTGAAGTTAACTGCACAACGAAAGTTTCTGGCCCGTTCTTCAGTCTTGTCGCGTGTCGATAATTACCACGTATGCAGTGGATCCAGTGGTGCAGCTGTGCTCATCTCTCGAGCCTCTTGACGATGCTTGCCCTTGCCATGATCATGGTCACGTGACGAGCTAAGCTGCATGCGATGCCCTGCTCAGAGTCTGCTGCTTACACAGGTGTTATGGTGTACACACGGAGAACCAAATGGTTTAGCCAAACACATATGGTTTTGGTAAAAGTTAGATCTTCGTACGAAGTGTGGCGCGCATTACTGGGTCCTTAGCAATGAAATTACAGGCGTTTCGAGCCATTGTACTATGTATAATGGAGAATCGTTTTTTCTTTAGTCCTCACCACCAGATCATTTGGCTGAACTATTTAATTACATTAACTAAAGATTCTGTGCGTGTACTTCGTTCTGTTGGCCACACACGCCTGTAGTACAACTATATATCAAAGAGACTCCATCTAGCAATACTACACGGTTTATATAGTGCACGTGTAAGCTAGACTAACGCTTCAATATATGTTAGTTCCCCTAAAATTTTCCCTCTTTTCTGTTCTCCCGTTCCCTACTTCGACTAATACCGTCGGCTTCCGTGATTCTCCTCTTCCTGACCTGCTGCTACCGCACAAAACGATCCACTCTATATATTGCTTCCCCTTTGCTGTAGCAGCTGGCAACGGAAGTGCTCTTTGTCGAATGATTTGAGTATTTTGTGCATTATTTAACAAACCTGGGCTGCACTTGCCGCTGTAGGACCTCTGTTATTGTTGTGTGATCCGAGTTGCGGAGTCGGAAGGTAAAAAGTGGACACCGACTCCTGGACTTGCTGTTCGTCCGACTCATTGTATTCTTTGGAGTTGGAGCCCGACTCATTAACATAATTAGAATTTCCTAAAACTGTTCACTTGGTCAACTACTCGCTACCAAAAAGTTACTAATGGATTAAACTTAAACGTCTCTTTTTTTCAATTTTTGCGTTTGAGACTAAGTATCTAATCTATTTACATAACATGTAAAACACTGTTTATTCATATCTCGGGAGTTAAGAGTCGGCTTCTTTATTCCCACTCTATATAACTTGGACTCCCGGCAGCAGTGGGTGCCCTCCTATATACTCCACCAAAAGATATCCAAACCCTGCGACCGTATGTGATCGCAGCAAGAATTTAACAGCCGCCTCGAGCTGCAGACGAGCCTTAGATCTGTACTTACATTTGGAAATTGAAAAATAACTTGTCCCACCATAATTAGGCTGCTGTACTTTAGAAATTTGACCAACTGAGCAGTCATTTTTCAACGTTTATCACGTTGGAGGCCTGTTTTTTCAAGTCCAGTTTGTTTTTTCTGTATTATCATGAGGATGACGACCCTCCTGCAAACACTCATTGCAGATTGTATTGAATACTTTTTTGAAGCAGTGTAGCATAGGTCGCATTGTCGCTTTCTAAATATAACAGCATTTAAGTTTTGAAAGTATATTTTAACCATTGTCCTGAAACGGTGATGTAAAGCGATGTAACTATGCTTGTAGTAGTAATGGTATTAAAAACTATAGCTACATGTAATTCCAAAGATTGTAGCCTCCTTTTATAGCCAGGCACTGATGCGTGCTGATAGAGAATCCGTATCATATAGTTTGTGAAAATTACATTCAAGTAAGAAGATACTGACGATGCGTGCAAGAAGGAATTTTATGATAATTTTTCAGTTAAAAGTTTCAACTGTGAGAGGTACACCTTTATATGCATTCAATAAAACTCTTGAGTCAAACACATTACGCTTCACAATACTTTGTTACGTTGAGTGACTGCGTGCGTGATTAGTGTACATTAATAGAACGTTTCACCTCTCATGAAACATTTAGGCCTTTGTAGCTTACGGTTGATAAAAGCTACAATTTGGAAGTTGCGAGAAATATCAGGTCATGTTCGTTTTTGTTTTGGCTCTGACCTATGGCATGCTGTTCAGTTCCAGTTACCACAGTTTGGAAAAGATATCGATTGAGAATATGAAAGGATCTACAACGTTAGGAAACGACGTTATTATTACAGTTTCGCAACAGGCGACACGAGCGTCGCCTCCACGGGCTCGGATCCTTCTCGAACAAAGCCGGCTTATGGGCAACTTACAGAAACGCGTCAGTTCGTGAATAGCTTCAGCAGCGTCTCAACAGCGGGACTCTTCGACAGAAAACGATGATGATCACCTCCGAAACATCAGCATTCCGAACTACTCCACAAGGAGGGTCGTTTTTCCCGTACTTCATAGTGAACACTTGAAATATCCTTCGAAGTTTACGGAGCCCTGACAGTCAACAACACGTGCATGTGAGATCGCCTTTGTTGTGGACACGGAATCCTAAAACTCAGTAAAACAATAATTGGCTCTATTCTCCCAGTGCGAGGTTGCAAACACTCTCTGCATAATTAAAGAACCAAGTGTAACACGTACGACTTCGCAGCTCGTGTAGCAATTTGTGAAATAACGATATACTTTCCCCATACAAAGAGACCACTGAGTGGTCTGTCGTAATATAGATATCAAGCGTTATAATTGCGGCTTAGCAGTCTTGGCAACCGATGTTAACTTTCCAAACGATTGGTTAGCTGTAGTATTACTATTATCTGTAGAAAATCACCCAGGCTGATTTTTATGACTGCTATTATTACTGAAATTTCCAAGTTACTGCAGCTTCACTTGTACTATATTTACCTCCGCCAAGGAGGTTATGCTTTCGTCGAGTTTATCTCTAAGATAACTAAAAAAATTATGGATGGCTCTTTGCGAAATTTACAGGGATTGTTTTCTATGTTAGAAAAATAGATGATTAGCTTTTGGTGAAGATCCGTTCATCCGTTTCTTTGTCCGACTCTTTTTTTTTTTTTTTTTCTTAACGCCATAACTCAGAAAGTGATGGACTGATTTTTATGAAATGTGCACGAGTTGTTAAATTTATCACAAACAGCAGATGACCACCCCGCAATGGGCATAGGATAGGCCATAGGGTAAGGTTAGTGTGGGTTCGCCCATCCTATGTTATGGGGAGCAGCGATTGCAGGGGGTTCGTGTTGGTTACTTTAGCCATTAGCCAGGCCTTCGGGATACCTACATTTCGTGTCCACTTTGCTTCCATCTTTCTTCATACTCCTACTGGCAATGACTTGTTTTGTTCTTCCTCTTCTTTCCCGACTTGCTGTTCCCATGCGCGGTGACTCGTGCATGGGTTCCACGTTTCTCTTGACATTCTTTATGTCCCTTCTTTCTTCCTCTCTTTGGATCACAGTGTACTCTGTGGGTAGGGAGGCCTTAACTAGAAATATATTAATAATAAACAGTAGATGAACAAATTTTTGTGACGCTTTATCTATTCGTTTGTTACCTCCACCAAGGAGGTTATGTTTTTGCCGTGTTTGTTTGCCTGTCTCTTTGTCTGTCACGACGATTACTCAAAAAGTGATGAACGGGTCTTCACGAAATTTACAGGGATTGTTAGGCATGTTAACAGTGTAACAGATGATTAACTTTTGGTGAAAATCTGTTGATCTGTTTGTTTCTTTTTTGTATATATGCTTATTTTTTCTTAGTGCTACAACTCTAAACGTTATGGGCGGATTTTCATGAAATTTACATGAGTTGATAGGTAGCTATGCCTAATGCAAAGAGTAAATGACCAAATTTTTGTGATGATCTGTTTGTTTGCTCGTTTGTGTTTTTGATTTGATTCTTATTAGCACAACAACGCAAAAATTAATAATGGATCTTAATGAAATTTACAGGACTTGTTAGTAATGCTAAAAGACATATATGATTAAATTTTGGTGATGATCGGTAGGTCCGTTTGTGTGTTTGACTTATGTTTGCCATAATTTTTTTAGCAGCAGAACTCAAAATGTTATGAATGGATCTTCACGAAAACTACATAAATTGTTAATACTACCGAAAGGCACAAATGATTAGATTTTGGTGTTGATACAAAGCAAATCATGTATCAGAACCAATTTCAATTTTTCTCTATCGTTGCTTTGCTTGGCGGAGGTACGCGTTCTCGGAGTGCTCTATCTTTGAATGTTTGCAACTGACCACTAACGTGATAAGAAGCATGTATAGAGATGTTACATGGAAGAGGGGCTATGGGAATTCGGTAACGTAGTTGCTAGTGGGACAAGAGATAGCCGGCATGAGGCAACGTGGCCAAAGCATTTAAATCATTTGGGGCTTTTATTAGCAGAGAAAAGCTAAACTACCTATATGACTAAACTAAATGAAGGCCGAGAAGTGTTCCCATTTTCATTTGACCGGAATGAGAAGAAGATTAACCGTGTCGGCACCAAGCAAAACGTTCATCTGTCTGTCCTAGGGAGAGCATTGCTTGATACGCCGATTATAAATTATCAAGTTTGCTCGCCTTAATAGGGTTCAAAAATTCGCTCTGTGTCACCCGTGTGAACTTTGGGTTCGGCTGACTATAGGTACTCGTCAGGAGCTTGCGGGGACTGCAACGCTCTTTGCGTAGTGATCCCTGCCGCTGAAGGTGCGTATACCCTTGTTATTTATCATGTGTCCCGATCGTTGCTTTGAAGTCTGCACGCCCTGCAATGTTGTCCCTTAGCTACCATGCTTCTTGCCTGCGCTTCGGGGATGCATGAGTCAGATAATACCTTAGCGTAATGAGGCTTCGTAATGTCGTAACCTCAGTTCTGCAGTCCCGGTAGGACCTCTGTCTCAGCTGTGCTTCTCTCATAATAAACCGTTGCAACGGTAAATTTTCTGACCCATTTCAAGCTATAGATTGGTGTTCCTTTCGTTAGTACACTTTACATTTTTGGTCGTTGATGGATATTTAGCGGATTTTGATTCAAATTCTGGTGCTCTGTACCAGTATAATGAATTCTTTGTTCACCATCGTGTCCAGCTATGCCACTCTTCTGTGTTTATGTCGGTGTCTGCATATCCCTGGACCAGCTCTACTGTATCATTCTGCCGAGTACTATTTGACGCTCAGGAAATGTCTATTAATGATCTGCAGCCTGTATGTGTGTATGGAAATAATTGCAAGCGAAAACGTTCTGCTGTATCCTGTTGATTGTTTTGGTAACTGCATGCCGTGACGTACGGGTAGTTCCCAAAATCCGGCTTATTTGGTGGTGGAATTCACAGTTCCACGCTTCTTGCATCATTGTATTCATGTAGCGTAATTGTTGCATTTTGTTGCATAGCTCTCGCCTGGCAGTGCAATATCAACTCATGCTAAATGAGCATATATAGAGCATCTGGTGTCAACACGTCACATGTCAGGACCCCCTTGTATACATAGCTACCACCGGCGCCACCAATTATGACTGACCGGCAGTGACGACCGCTTATCTGCGTGACACATCGCCCGCCAGGATACGAGAGTCTGCATGGCAGCCGCAGCCGCGATGTCCAGTGTAGCATGGTGAACCTTGGACGCGGCCTTGGTCTGCTATGGTTGTTAGTGCTGTGCTCCGTGTGGCTTACTTGACTGTGCCTGGTAGCCTTTTGTGGCCGTGGTTAGATCTGCTTCTATAGCCCAAAGGGCGGTAAGTACGCTGTGTGCGCTACCGTTGCTGCTGCACCTGCCCCACATATTGCGGACCCAACCGATGGCCTCAATTGTGTGTGTGCCGCGTGCGCCACCCGCCTAAACCGCTATTTGGCTCCTCTGCTCTTGATCCAATATTATACTTACGCTTTTTGTATTGAGGTCAGTTGCTCCTGTGTATGTCTGCACGCATGGATTATCTGACGGTAGAACAAGCTGCCCACGTTCTTGGGCCTTACAAGTGTCTTGCATTGCAATTGAGCTGAGTTTTGGTAGAAGAAATTGCTGAGGGTTATCTGCTTCTGCCTAGCTACAAATATTTCTTTATGTAGTTATGCGGCTTCGCAACAAATTAGCTCTTTGTTGATATATGCCGGTCCCTTGTAAAACCAAATGATATTGTAGAAAAAAGCACTGCTCTTCCGATGGCGCCTATTCCGGTGCATGGCTTATCAACTCGATGCTTGGAAACTCTTCCCTCGTGTGTTGCGCCAATCGGGCAACAGTACTATCGAAAAGCCTATTTTGTAACTTTACTCTCAGCCTAAGAAATGCCTCATCAGTGCATTTGGCCTGAAGAATGGCCATGATTCGGGTTGGTGGAAAATTAACGGCTATAGCACTATTGATCGGTGATGGCTAAACCATTCTCCTTCGTGATATATGAAGGTCATTACCACTGTCTGGTATCGTTACGGCGCCTATGTATACTGTATTCTGCGTACACTCGCGCATATCTGAGTCGTTCAGCAGTTACAAAGTACTGCCCCGTCATTCGTGGTTAAATGTAAAGTTCTGGAATCATTCTTCTAGAAGTTAAAGAACTTCATGCCTACATTGGTGAACTCCTTGATGACTGTGTGGTGAGGTTAGTTTAGGTTCGCCCATCATATGTTATAGGGAGCAGCGCCCCCCAGAGAGACCCTGTAGGTTACTTTAGCCATTAGCTAGGCTCTTCTCTCCCTTTTTGCTGTTCCCATATGCACGGGTTCCCCGTTTCTATGGAGATGCTCTATGTCCCTTATTTTTGCCTGTATTGGATCACCTTAGTTCTGGAGACCGAGTCTTAAACTATTCAATAATCTAACCTTTGCTCACAGTGTTACGTGAAATTCGTAAAAATTTCATGTGCGTGAATTTCGTAAAAATCGCATCGCTTTTTTTCTCATCCGGTATTACTGGCCTTAGCCCGTTTATGCATTAACTTTAATTTTGAAACTGAATTAGTATGCTCGTTGTCATGTTAGTGCCATTTTCATTTCATTTTAGCCAAGATATTCTTGAATACAACTTTGACACTAATTTGTTCAGCTTTGCGAGTATGTATATTTGTTGATTGGCAATTTTTTGCCAAGGTTCTGTGACTGTGATGGCAAAAATTTTGAAGCCACATTGTCTGAGTAATGAAGTGTCCTTGCAGCATCTCGTAATAAGACGGTGTGTGGCAGTATAATTGTGAGATATACGCAGAAGAGTGGCTGTAACGACCCGCAGTTGTCGTCAGACTGGCGCTCCTGTACAGCCAGGTTGGCTCCCCAACACGCACGACCCTCACCACACCAGCAGCCGAAGAGGAGGAGGAGGTGGCGGCTAGCGTGCGGGTAACTGTAGCCTGCGCCTGAGCTTCCGGCACCTGCAGGCGTCCCGCCGCCGCTGCTGCTCCTGCCTCCTGAACCTCTGCTGCTGAATGTGCCTCTCGAAAGTGTGGGCTGCTGTAACTGTTTTAGCGCTGCTTTGCCTCGTTGTTTCAAGCCGCTTTTATGTGATCACACAAACTTTGGCTACTAATATAATTAATTCTTGATTAATCGCAGTAGGCGAGGTGATCGTGAATGTTTCCTGAAGAGACTTGGATGATGTCCAGTTGTTCTGGTGTATTTGCGAGTTGCTGCCTTGACCTTCTAACGCCTACAGAACCCATTTCGTGACGGAACAATTTGCGATGCCTCTTAACAAAATTGAAATGTAATTGGGACATGAAAGAGTTTAGCGATGAAAGAGGAATAGACGCTTTGATGTTATTTCAGTATATTTAGTTGTCGGAATGAGACACAGCAAGGGAGGCGTACATGGACCCATATTATATCATTGCAACGTTGTCATATCCAGCATTTGCAACTCCGTTCAAGTGTAGTGGTCTCCAATCGCAAGTTTGCCTCAGCCTCACTTGTTCCTGAAACTGAGGTGCCTTGGTAATAGGAACTCAATATTATTGCCTCTCGACCGTCGCAGAGGTCCGCCCGTCTTAGCGGTATTGGAATATCAGACTCGGGAAGGAGTAGGCGTCCCTCGTCCGAAGACAACGTACGAGAATCCGTCGCTGTCAAGAGATTGCAGTTTCGGCTGTAATGTCCTCTACCGAAGACAACCCTCAACTGACTGAGGTAATCTTTTTCTTGCTGCCATCTATAACAACTTGCAAACGATATCATCATTTTCTAGATAGAGAAGCCAATTTTTCGTAGGTACAATATAGGAAGCAAGCTAATCGTGTCTTAGTAATTTTTTAAAACAAGCTAATGGGAAATAAATTTCCATAAAATATTTGACTCGTTCTACTTGTAGATTTTAGCGAGCGCCTATATAAAAAAATGCATTTTTTAATTAGTAGTAACTGCTGATTACGACAGCAATGTAAAGATTATTTCTAACATTTTGGCTGTTCCTTGTGAAGTTCCATTGCTTTTCTTCGTCAGTATAAAATAGGTTTGTTCAACTTCTCAACTGAGAGATGCTTCTTAGAAATCTTAGCGTGGTGTTTTCACCAATAATGGCGTCTGCCATTCCACAGCTTGTGTCGTTTCACTCGCTGCACAGGTGCGGTGAAGGCTGCAACAATTAGCATGGGGTGGGAACTAATCGTTTGATTACATTTGCTTACAAGGCTTCGTTGTTTGGTAGCAGCTGCTGTGCCACCACTTGTTCTTGACTTCTGCTGATAATTGCACTGTTCCTCCCCAGTCAGTAGCTACCTCCTGCCTTTATTCAACTTAACTCTGTATGTGTTGGGACGCACCTTCAGTCCATTCCTCAGTAATTTTTGTATGTGGCTGTGCGGTTCTTGTTTCCAAGGTTCCGACCACTGTCGGAATCACTCGAAGTGCACCATCCATGTCTCCTGCAATTTACCGTCCGTTCCCATATTTACTGCATGGGGTGTCGCTAATATTGGAATTCGTGAATGCGCCATCAGTTGAGCTCATCGAAGTAAGAACTAGAGAGCACTGTGAGAGCGCATACCTCCGCCAAGCAAGGCAACGGTAACAAAAAACTCAAATTGGTTCTAAAACCATGATTTTCCTTGTATCAACACCAAAATCTAATCATTTGTGTCTTTCAATAGTGTTAACGGCTTTTGTAATTTTCTTGAAGATCCGTTCGTAACTTTTTGAGTTATACTGCTAACAACCATTATGGCAAACATAAGTCAAACACCCAAACGGACCAACCGATCATCACCAAAATTTGATCATTTATGTTTTAACATTACCAACGAGTCCTGCAATTTCATAAAGATCCATCCATAACTTTCAAACAACGATCAAAGAAACAGATCATCACAAAAACTTGGTCATTTACCTACTCTTTGTAATATTCCTAACAACTCATGTAAATTTCATGAAAATCCTTCCATAATTTTTTGAGTTATGGTAATAAGAAAAAATAGGTAGACAGACAAACAGGAAACGATTTTCACCAAAAATTTATCATCTCTTACTGTTAACTTGTCTAACAATCCCTGTAAATTTCACAAAGATCCGTTCATAACTTTTTGAGTAATCTTGGTGACAGACCAAGAGACAAACACGACAAAAACATAACCTCCTTGGCGGAGGTAATTACAGTCTCTTACTTTGCATGAACCGATAGGTACGAAATACCGAATATGCAATGCTAGAGTCATCCTTTCATGTGCTTTGGGTAGAATCTATAGTTGTTAGATTTGTATCATCTTTCCTCTTTATACTGCCTTCATGGGTATGACCACACTCGTTACGATAGTTCTCAGCTGCCTAGCATGGTAAAGTCACGGTAATAGTTTGGTAATCGCAGTAATAATTTCTGTTTCATCGAATTTTGCGGCGCAGCTCTGCATGTTTCAGAAATATAACTACAGACGCCATCCAGCCCCTGTGCAAGTTTCTGTGTCAGACGGCAATTGTATGTGCTGGACGTACACCGCTGACAATGTATAGCACGTCCTTTCTAAGGTGACATCTCCCTTAACGACCCAAATACTCTTGTGTAATAACGAAAAGGCTGTGTTTCTCCGTCGAAGTGTCACCTAAACCGCCAGCTAGCGGGGAGCCTGCTTAGCGCTATCTGCTGCCTTATCGCACCCGCTTTGTCTATAAGAGCGTGCAGGGGTTGCAACAATAGGTAATTGCGTTACGCGTTCCGCTTCCACCTCGCTTTATTTTTACGTGATGAAAGCTTCTCTCAAAGTTCATGGTTAAGACTTCTCTCTCTCACCGCTACAGCGCATTGAGCGTGTGAAGCTGTGACGGGGGCGTGACAAAATCTGCTCCTGCTACCCCATGCCGCTACCTCCTCTGTATGCTCTCCCGCCACCATACATCTCTATCCTTACTGTTACATGCTGGTCTATCCTGCGCTGCTACGGGCCTCTAGACGTCATATATGTGTCAGTTGAACACGATATCATAGGCGTGCCTTTCTATTTCTTTTCTAAAGTCTTTGCGAAAACACCTTCTTTACGGCGATCGTTAACCACGCTTGAGTGCCGTATCTGCAATGGTAGACTGGTCGTCTTCGTGCGTGCGTGTCCGTCTGAAGAAATATCTGCTCCTGACCAACGGCTTGCCCATTTTTAAAAGAGCTTTGTAACTGCTGTTCTCTGAGAACACGACAGGCGTTTGCTGTTCAATTTAGCTTGCATTAGGAACTGTATATCGCTGTACGGGATGTCTGCATGGGAGCTCCTGGTGAGCTGTTATCCACGGTCATGCGTAGCTTACCGATCGACCGGTTAAGTGCTCCTTTTCTACATTTTCAAACGGAATATATACTTAAGCACCCCTCAGGGGGCATAGGATGGGCCATAGGGATAGCTTAGTTTAGGTTCTCCCATCCTATGTAATGGGGTGCAGTGCCTCGAGGGGGACCTTGTAAGTTAACTTATCCTTTAGCTAGGCCTTCGGAATGTCTCGTCTTTCATGCCCACTTTGCTTCCTTCCCATGTCATACTCCTACTGATCATTCTTCTATAAGTTCTTCCTCTTCTTTCCCGACTTGCTGTTCCCATGCGCGTTGATCCTGTGTGGGAACACCCTCGTACATGGGTTCCACTACTACCAAAAATCAGGGTCTCCGCAGAAGCAAAAACTCCTATTCAGCTGCTGATCGGCGCCCAAATTTTGTTTGGGACGTCGTCTATCGTCATACTATATGTCCTTTCTTCCTCTGTGATATCGCCATCGTTGTGAAAACGGAGACTTAAACTTCTGAACATAATAATACTAAAGCACTCTGAGAGTGCATACCTCCGCCGAGCAAGGCGGGGATAACGAAAATTTCAAATCTGCTGTGAAACCAAGATTTCTTTCTATCAACACCAAAATTTGATCGCTTGTGCTTTTTGATAATATTAACAATGTCTCTAATTTTCTTGGAGATCCGTTCATAACTTTTAGAGTTAACAAACATAAGTCAACCACACAAACGGACAAGCCGATCATCACCAAAACTTAATCAATTATGTCTTTCAACATGACCAACAATTCTTGAAAATTTCATAAAGATCCATCCATGATTTTTGACTTATTGTACTAACAAACATAAAATCAAACACAGCGACAAATAAACGAACGATCCGACAAATCACAAAAACTTGATCACTTACTCTCTGTAATAAGCCCAACAGCTCATGTAAATTTCATGAAAATTCTCCCATTACTTTTTAAGTTATGGTACTAACATAGACCGCAACCGTACTTGACTCTTAGGTCTGACGCTGGCGGCCATAAGTCGGCAACAGAAAAATGGGATTTTCCCAAGAGCTATTCTTCCCCCCTATCTAATACTGAAGAAAAAAATTCCAAGGTACCCAACATTTTTCTTGCGCAGAAGGTATCTTGGATACGGGGGGGACGCACTTGGGCGCTTGCCTGCTTGACCGTGTCTGGACATGTTCATAATAGCTCTTGAGAAAATCCCATTTTTCCCATTTTCCCATTTCCCAGCGTCAGAGGCCACTTGGACCCAAGAGACAAGTACTGTTGCGGTCATGGCACTAACAAAAAGTAGGCAGACAAACAAACGCATAGACAGATGTTCACCAAAAGTTGATCATCTTTTCCTCCTAACATGCATAACAACTCTTGTAAGTTTTGTCAAACTCCGTCTGTAGCTTTTTGAGTTATCTTGGTGACAGACAGACAGAATAACAGACAAACCCGACGAAAACATAACCTCCTTGGCGGAGTTATCAACCGAGCAACTTATACTTAGCACGACTTGCGTGGTGTATATGCCCGTTCTTTATTGAAAATGCAGTAACTGTATAAACCTGTAGCTTTGACCCTTTACGAAAGCCGTGACTTAAATGTGTATTTATTTATTAACTTAATCAAACCTTACTTATACCATCAAATGCACTGCAATAGGCGCGTTTTATTAATACAAAAATACAAGTCTCGGCAGTACAAGGCTGGCGCCAGCAGTGCTGATTAGTCATCAATCGCTCCAATATTATAGTGTTAACTATGTGGCGGTGGG
>LQNS02277221.1:8516729-8554842 GCA_001587735.2 Parhyale hawaiensis | reverse complement strand
ATTAGTCATCAATCGCTCCAATATTATAGTGTTAACTATGTGGCGGTGGGTGTTGCAAATTTTCATCGACACAATTAATGACTACACTCTATGAAGAATCGACATAAGCTGGAAATTAGTAGCGATAGACATGGCGGATCGACGTCGATTTCTCCCTGTAGGGCGATACTGGCTAATCAGGCTGTATGTATATTTGTGCGCGGGTGCGACAACCGTCGCTTGTTTGTGCGCTGCTCGCCGTTATCAGCCAATTGCTATGTTATCGTGCGGCACAGATAGTGCTGGCACTGAGAGCGATGCAGGGCTGTCATGTGTATGTTGCTGTTACTTTCACTTGTATGCTCCTGACAGCTGTGGTTGTGGACACCTGAAGCTCCACGCTGTGTCACACACTTGCAATTGTAGCACACACACTTGAAGTGACACTAGCCAGCGGCCGAAAACTGGTGCCAAGCTATGCAGTAACAGTTTTGCTACTGCACTGAAATATTTGTCTTGTTTACCGGCTTGTTGATTTCCCTGTAGGTTATTATTTTTACTACATTAATTAGTAATGGGACCATTTTAGCACGGCAGTTCGGTGGTGGTCAAATTCCTCTATTGCTGTGGCAATTCTGTGGGTATTTCTGAGATTTCTCCATATACGAAACAGGTAGTGGGCGGGGCTAAGATATGGGCGGAACAAAAACTCAGAAATACCCATGGAATTGACAGATCTATAGAGGAATTTGACCACGGCCGAACTGCCTTGATAAATTAGTCAGACTATAATTACGTGAGCAACTGGACAGTGTTTGTGGGTGCAAGCAACTTTGACAGTGCTTGTACCTAGGTGCAGTAAATAATTGGTGGTCCGAGACCCCTGAGGCAGCTTGGGATGGTCAGGCTTAGACTAGTTAGTACAGGTTGTCCCATCCTATCGTATGGAGAGGAGCGAGGGATCCCATAGATAATTATCTTAGCCTTTGTGAAGTCTTTCGTTCGTGCAATGCGTGCTTCGTTCCATGTTCATGCTCATACCGATGATACTTTGCTGTGTTCTTTCTCTTTTTTTCCGACTTGTTCTGCTCATCAGCGTTGTTTGAGTGTGGGAACACGCTTGTTCGTGATCTCCACAGTTCTCTATCTTCCTCTCCTTTCTTAGAACAACAGTTTTGTGTTGAATTAGAGAGCCCTAAGCTTACTTTTTACAATAATGATAATCTTAATGGCCCGTGAAGCACGTTTGGTCTAATGAGGCAAGTAGATAGAGTTGGAGGAGCTGATGACTTAATTTCACGCTGCCTAAATGACACGGCGAGATCAGTATTTTTATTTTTCAAGTTCATAACGATTTAGTTCCTAGTGTCTGGGAATAAATTTTTATGAAGTCGACGAGGTGCCTTTCGTTCATTGAATTTAAGGTACTACCTATCTAAATAGTTAGAGTTATGGCCGAATATTAGTCCTTCGTCGTGCGCACTGAGAACATGACCTTTCATAACAGAATGTTGTAATAGTGAGACCATAAGCTCAGTAGGAGTGCAAATGCTCTCCCACCAAGCGCTTTTGCTGCAGTTACCGCGGCTTGGCCACGTTCGACAGTCCTAGCCTTTCGAACCTGCAGAAAAAGCAGCTCGACCAAACCAATGTAGGTAACTGGGGCTACCTACGCCGTGTGGCCCGTCCAGCGCACACCGAAGTGCTCGCCGGTATGTGCCGCGGTGTTTGCTGGGATCCGCCGATGTTCGGTTGATGCGCTACGACTGAGTGTCGACTCTCAGAAAGTTGTACTTTGAACCTGCCTCTAAGTTGCAGCCTTGACGATAACCTGTTCCTCTGTCTTCATTTGACGCGCAATAGCACTTACGTATTGTTTATTGCGCAGTGTGCCTTTGGTCCATCATGTGTTGAACTCCGTCTTTTTGTTTCACATATGCGAAGTTATATTTTGCCATCATTTGTGTGAAATTCAAGGACATGTAGGTACGTTTTATTACCCGTTAGCAAGGTTTTGTACATGCACTTCTTGCTTTTGTAAGTTGTAAAGTAAGAAACCCATAGTTTGGGATATTTTCTTACTGCATGTTATTACGTTTCAGATGTGCAACGCCCTCGGGAGGCGGTGTGGGGACTGGCAGCAACAATAACCTGAGCACGGGGGCTGGCCGCTACACTGCAGCAGTAGCAGGAGGCAACAGCGGCAGCAGCAGCCTACACTCCTCCCCTCACCACCACGGCTCCTACGCTGCCCTCAAGCGAGGGGCCCTCACCAGAGCTGACAGTGGCAAACCCACTCGCCTGCCCGTGCCTAGACCTCAGCAGAGTGAAGGGGAGGCTGCTGCTGCTGCTGGACCTGTTGTTATAGACAGAGCTCTGCAGCAGCAGTTATTGCATGACTGCCAGGCTACCAAGAGCATGTTACTGCAGCTCAGGACTGTACTGCTGCACGCCGACCCTTCTTATGCTCTCAATAATAAGGTAACTTTTTCTTTCGCACGAACCTTGGATCCCCGACCGACGTCTACCTTATTTGTAAGCAATAAAAAAAATTGTGGAGAGGCGCCACAACTTGAAAAAGAGCTGGTAGGTGGGCTAGCTTTTACATTTGTGTGGGAAATGATGATAATCGCTATGCAGCGACTACCAATCTCAACAGCAACGTATTATAATAGGTATAGAAAAACTGTATTCTACTGTAGCGGTATTAACTCCAGATAAATGTTTAACTTGAAAATGCAAATTACCCATTATGAACCACTGAGCAAGCCAAGGTCGAATCATTTTCTTTGACTGCACTTGTTCGCTAGCTTGTTAGCATCTGCCTTGTAGAATTTGAGTTACGTCGCAATAGTTTTTTAGGCAAGGATGATGATCCGGAACAGGTTACGGCACCAAGAGGTCAAGCTGTCGTACAGTGCAATGAAACCGTCGATGGCGGGGAGAGGTCGAACGTCGTAATGTCTGCGTGGTACTAGCTGGGGTTTATCGTCTCTCAATTTCTCCCTCAAAATAGAACCTAATTGAAAATTTTTATAATTTAACAGCGTGGGGTAACGTAAAACATCCATATTCTAACATTAGCACGAATTGGGAACTGCAGCTTGCTGCTCAAAGGGCTCCTAGCCTTTTCTGAAAAACGATCCTGCGTTTAAATTCCGTTAAGCAATAGACTTAACTTTTCATAATTTATTGCCCTAATTTTATTTTTTCTGCTAAAACACCCGATGATATTTGAATAAGACCGTAATTTTTTTATGCCTACAGTGATCCGAGTGTCTATATCTTTGAAATGTACTAAATCAAGTGTGTTCACTACAGGCAGACCATCGGCGACGCAGGGCGCCATTAACGGCAAGCAGACAGTGTGACTCGTGCGTAAAAACTTAGCTGGACTTACTTTCTTCGTTCACTATTAGAAATAAAACACCTAAACAGTTACGAAATAATTTTTAGAAGGTACCTAGCTGCAGGTATGTGTGCTGCAAAGTTATGCAGTGATGCGAAACACTTTAATTTCTGATTTGCTAGCAACTTCTCAAAGCAGCTAATGGTTATATGAATGGGACTAGCCCAAAATCGTGACGTAATTTTCGTGGCGAACTGCACATTTAAGTTTGAGAAAATTTTGCAGAGTCTCTTCACCATCTTCCCAGACCTAGACACTTCATTTCTAGGTCCGACAGATATTGATGCGCTGTAAACGAATTTATAGGTAACAACCGTAGTAAATTATTAGTTACGCTTTGTAAAGTACTGACGTGTTGATTTCAATGTTAGATCTTCACCGCTGCGGTATGAAGCTCCTCGTAATTGCATCATACTTTATAACAGTGATCTTCAGCTATTTTTTGCTTATATATACTCATTTGACGTAACTTTTGGTTGCGAATGCAATCTAACTTTAAGAAAACATATAGCTTACTCTAAAATAGCGGTTTTGTCTTGCCAAGTTCCTAACATAACTTTTTTATTGTCCCATTCTCCGAACAGAACTTTGTTGTCGTAGCCCCTAGTGCGCTTTTTATTCGTCATTTTCAGAGGAGCCTTTAATATCATTGTTATGATACCTATTCAGTTTATAATTTCATGCTTGTCTCTCTATGAATTGGTCTCGCCACTGCTATACGAGCGTGAACCATGAATGTTACTTTGCCACAATTTCCTGGGAAATGCAAAACTTCCCGCCTACATACAACTGATGAATGGGAATTGCCACTTGCTCTTGTTCATAACCGTGTAGTTTGTGATGACTTTCTGAGTCGTTTTTCCTACTCAATACTCTTAAATTTAGCTAAAATATCAAAGGATCATGTGACGTCACCGCTTCATCGTACGTCCTTTGCGTTCGGCAGTGCGCTAACCTGTTTCGTATCATTATTTTAGACTTTACTGTGGATAGTAGTTCTACTCACCCTTTTGCTAGCGACGTGTGTGGAACTTATAACCAGGGTTAGGGAGGCGAATGCATCAAATTCCACTCCGACTCCATTATACAGCCAGTTTCCGACTCCAACGCTTGGGACTCTTAGAATGTCTGACTCCGACTTTTTTTTTTATCGTGAAATAGACCCATTTTCACTAGCCCTGACTCCTGGATTCACCCAGGCTCGCATAAATGCCCGACGCCAACAGACTCTTCGACTCTGCTCATGACACTAGAACTTGAAGGGGGTTGCATCGCATCTGAGATACAGTATAGCAAAAATTGCTTAAAATCGCAGTGCACCTAGTCCATCCGCAGTTCATACTTGCTTTATTACGAACCAACTCGTTTCCTAATCTGCTTATTATCCGATATATATTTTTTAATTTGCTTAGTTAGATATTTGTAATTTTGTATGGTAGTAGTCTACATGTCCTCATACGTACCAATGGACTCTCGTCAGACTTACTGTTGCGTACAGGACGGTTGTACGCGAATAAGTTAAGCTTATCTCTTGCGGGGGTGTTTTGTTTGTCCTGTTATTAGCGAGACCTAACACAGAAGTTAAGCGTCTTTTCTTTACCTGCACTGTAGCCGATAAGCGTGTCGGCTGTGTAGTCCTGGAGAGATTACATTGCGCCAGGCCTCACACTAGTTCCAGGCAACGTATTGATGCAGCAGATACAGTCAATTTTGTGAAAGCTAAAACGAACATCTTTAAAATCAAGAAATTTATAACTATCATACCTGGAGTTCCTTGCCTCAAACGGGAAGTTCTTAATGGCATTTTTTCTAGTTTACGACGAGAACGTCCCATATAGTCCCAAGTCTTTGCTCTCTTGCCCCTCGCGGGGAGAGGGAACATTGGTTGAGCGTAGGCTCGCCCATTGTATGCTATTGGGGAGCTGCGCCCTCAAAGGGGCTGTGTAGGTTGCCTTAGCCATTAAATAAGGGCTTCACGACGCGTACGTTGTCTTTCGTGTCCGCTTAGCTTTCCTCCGCTTTCATACTTCTACTAATGATACTGCAGGTATTCTGTCCTTCCTCCTTACCACTTGCTGTGCCCTTGCGCTTTGATACTGTTCGCGAACACTTTCATACATGGGTTCCACTTTTATCTCGGTATACTGTATGTCCCTTCCGTTTTTTAAAACAACTTGTACTGCTTTAGAAAGGCTTAAACTATCTTATGTGTAACTTTGCTCTCTTGCTATTGATGTCAGTCGGAGGTCATTGCTGCTGGGCAACCCTCTGCCTGTGCCAATAGCGAGGCTTTTTATGTCCTTGTTGCTCCATTTTCCCCGCATCAAGTCCTGCATAGCTGCCTGTAAACGACGCTTCAGACAGTACTAATTCTACAGGAAACTGACATTTTCTTGTGTCCTGTAGAGTCCTGTATTAATGTGCGTATATCTTTAAGAGGTCCTGGGAGCGCCTGTGACGGCGTTTGGTTAAGTCTCTGTTAGTGCACTCGTTCCTATTCTGTGTCCGAGTCATGTATTCTTATCTGAGATCGCCATTATGCTTCTATGTTCTCTGGATGGGCCATAGGGCTAGGTTAGTTGGGTTCGCCCATACTACGTTATGGGAGTAGCGCTCCCAAGGGGTTAGTGTAGGTTACCTTAGCCATTAGCTACGCCTTCGGAACGTCTGTCTGCCCATTTTGCTTCCTTCCACTTTCATACTCCTACTTATATTACTGTTGTCTGTTCTTCCTCTTCTTTCTTGACTTGCTGTTCCCATGCGCGTTGATCCTGTGTGGGAACACCGTCACGCATAGGTTCCCTGTTTTTCTGTTGACATACTACAGTGTATGTCCCTTCCTTATCCTCTTAATAGAGCTTAGTAGTTATTTATTTACTACTACTCTGTCTTATGTGGAGTCTATTAGAGCTATGGCAATATGTAGCATAGTATTTGGTTCATGAGAACTAGCGTTCTTCTTGCCAAGTCACAGATATAGGGGCAAAAGTGAGGCGATTTTTTTTTTTTTTTTTGCTCAAATTCCTGCTCAATGTAGTGGAAATAAATTGTAGCGTGCGTAAGGATGTGAGCGGTGCTTACGGAGTCAGGAAAACATGCATTACTTTTTTATAAAGCACAGGCAAAGCTCAGACTTTTAACATATATACCGTGTTTACTACTTTTTCATGTGGAATGGAAAATGAAAGTTCAGCGTCATTTCACGCTGATGTTGACCTGAAGCTAAAATTTGAATATTCACCAAAAGATGCTTTTATATGTAGCTACCAAATTAAAGCTGAAGTCCTCTTCTTTAAGAATCTCCAAAAAAAACACAAAAATATTAAACTAAGTTTTTGTAACACTGTCAAAAATGAAAAATTTTGTGAAGAAAAACCTTAATACAGGCACTTACTGTCTAACAGATTCAACCCATAATTTTCCATAGTACTAAGTCAACATTATTCTTCAGAACTATGTTACATAGCGATTGCACTTGGAAGCCAGTTATAAATTTTTAATAGTCAGTTGAAATAATTATTATCGTGCTAAGTCTTATATATAGCATGTTCTCATATAAAAACATTATTGTTAAAATGTGTTATAAGACCCTAGGACTGCCTAAAGATTATTGAATTGCTTTAATTATATAATTTTGGTAGGATATTCGTAGTGTAACGATCGTCACGATATTTTTGTAACGATCGTCACGGTGCTACTTTGGCTTCTGAGGGAAAATGGGAATTGCACCTGACAAAGTCTATGCACATTTGGATAGCTTAATCCTTCATCTATAACTCCCATATAATGTGTTCAGATATCTATTTGTATTTTCAAAAAGTTTTGCACTTTTGTAGCTCTAGGTCGAGCTCAAGGTTGCATCTGTGTAACGATCGTCACGGCCACTTATAAAAGCAAATAGCTAAAACAACAATCATCAAAGAAAGTTGGGGATATTTCCATTAGCATTATTAGACCCTGGTACTATTATGGTGAAAACCATATCAGGCTAATCATACAACTTTTGAAGTTATAGGCTGGAGTTGAGCAATAAGGATGCTGCGAATGTAACGATCCGATCATCACGGTGAAGTGAACCCTCATTGATTTAATTAATGCTTTACTAAGAAATTATGACATAGTTGATGGATAACTTAGGCAAATGAGGCGACCAAAAAGATCAGAATGTTTAATAAAATTATAAAAGTATAACGGAAAGTCGGATCCATCATATCCAAATAGAACTAGAGTAGCTACGGTACTGCACACATTTGTTAGTACTTGGTATGTAGTAGTTCTTTGCTATCAGTAACAGCGTAACATCTGTTGGTACACGAGTGAATTGAAGTCCTCAACTGATAGCTACCTAATTTTCATCCATTCTTCTTTCAAATTTTTCCATAATTTGACATTTCTTGGATTCCTTTTCTTTGCTTTTTAATTTCATGTCGGGGCTCTGAGCAGGCCTCTTCATCACGGTAACGTTCTCCTCTGAAAAAAAAAAAAATCTATGTACTTCGTGAGAGATTTTACTGTGTAACACGAGGCGCTATCTTGCATAAGGTTAGCTGGTGGTGACCTACAGTTCTTAAATGAGATAAAACCTGGTACTTTTGATAACACCTTATACACTCATGCATTAATTTTACCGTGTAGCCTAACAAGACGTCCAGTACTAGTCTACATCTGAAATCATGCCTAACACCATCACACTTCCTCCTCCAAACTCAAAGCACTAGGTACTGTTCGTGCATTGAGGAGAATACCATTCCTTAGGAGTGTGTTGAATGAACCTTCTCCCAGCAGAGCCGAACAAGTTGAACTTTGACTGATTGCTGAAATGAACGCAAGCCCATTGTTCTTCAGCCCGTGTGACGTGTTCAAAAGAAAATTTGTTCCGGGTCAATTGGTTCTTTTGAGAAATATAAGCCTTCTTGGAAGGTACTATAGTACACAAACTTACGTATTGCATTAAGGCTTCGGGAAACGGTGTATCTTGAAACGTTGATGCCAAGATTATCATTAGCCTGTCCGCAACTTTTTTTGCTTCAGATCACTCAGGTTTCTCAATTTGTTTCAAAATATAACACTCAGAGTTCTTCACACTCTCAGCAATGTCACCAATTCAACGTTTATATCTTCATTACGTAACTTCACTACGAGTTCTTTAACTTCCATTGATGTCACTGAGTATCTAGCCTTGTTTGTAGCGCAAGAGCCTGTAAGGAACTGATTAACTTCTAGCGGTGAACCCTATTTACAATTTTTACCATAAAAGATACTCAATACTACAGTTAGCTACTGCTGGATAATCAATAAATGAAAGGATTTCGTTGAACGTTCTGATCTTTTTGATCGCCCTAGTTTAGTTATTTATCATTCATATAAGTTTTGTTGTAAGGCATTAATTAGATCAATGAGCTTTCCTTTTTCATTCTACTTAAAATCTAGTAGATATACTGAAAGTGTGAGCCTTCCTTGTGTCCTGTAATAAATACTTGGGCAGATTTCCCTTACCGTACTTCATAAGCATCGTTCTGATCCTTATACTCGTTACTGTGCATCATTGACTTTGTACCCACAAGAAATGCTATGTTCTACTTCTTTTCTGTTATGATGTTGGAACTTTTGAAATCGTCTACACGTGTGAAAGTAACATTAGTAACCCTCTGGGGGCATAGGAGAGCTCATAGGGTTGGGTTAGTTTAGGTTAGGGTCACCCATTCTATGTTATTGGGAGCAGCGCCCCCAGGGGGACTCAGTAGGTTACCTTAGCTATTAGCCAGGCCTTGGAGACGTCTGTCTTTCGTGCCCACTTTGCTTCCTTCCCATCTCAAACTCCTACTGATCTTTCTTCCATCTGTTCTTCCTCTTCTTTCCCGACTTACTGTTCCCATGCGCGTTGATCCTGTGTGGGAACACCCCCGAGCATGGGTTTCCCCGTGTCTATTGTCATACTAAATGTCCCTTCTTTCTTCCTCTGTGATATCGTTTTTGTTGTGAAAACGGAGACTTAAACAACTGAATATAATATTTATAATAATAATACAAAAAATTAGTTAGGTGGTGGTTTCGTATGCACAAGTAGATATTCTCATTTCTGCGTCATGTAATAACTCCGAGGAATGAGAAAGTATGTTCCTTCTTATAATTTTTTTCTAGCTAATGGTTTTCTGGAGCGTCTTCATATTGCAGTCCTGTAAAATAGTGTTGCAGTTAGGATTTGTTTGTGCTGCAGGTCGGGAGTAGCGAGAGTGAAGCTGTACCGCCCCCGGATGAGGTGAACACCAGGGATAGCCTGCCTCAACAGCAACCTTCTCTCGAGACTCTCATCTCCCAGAACAGCGATCTCAGGAAACAAGTAAGGTCTTATCGTCAGCGCATTACCTTCCGATAGATATGAGCATATTCTCCTAGATGTTGCAGCCAGTAGTTACTGAATTTACTTATAAGCGTGAAAGACTGGTGCTGGTGCCTAGGGCTTTAGAATGCAGGTCTCCTGCCATGGTTAGTGATATTTCTGGCACAGTCATAGTCCTCTTTGCATATTATGAAAGAATATCGGAGTCTCTTCGCCGACGACGCCTTTGCAAGATTTGTATCTTACAGGTTGTGGCGACTCGCTTGCGTTTTTCTCAAGCTTTCTGTTTGCGTTTCTTTTTATTTTTGCTTCAATTGAAGAAGTGAAGTTGGTTTGCCCACTTTCTGTGCAAACGCTTTACACATGAGAGAGAAACATGCGCTTTTGGCTACACATATGGTACACTCTGTTTTGTTGTCTGAGAAAACATTTCAGTGCACGTTGCTGGGGAAGGTTGCTTGCAAGTGATTTGTTTTAGGCGAATATCGTAGACAGATGCATGGTATTGTAGTGGGGGAGCACCTACATATAGCAATTGCTTCGTTACATTTTTTCTTTCCTAGAAGCTGTGTCGCCGGTCGGCGGCCCATCCGAACTGAATAAATCAGATTTCGAAAAGAACAGAACATATGAATTTCACTTTATTAATAAACATTTACATAAATGGAGAAGACAGGAGCAGGTAAGAAGAAAAACAAATGAAAGGAAAACAGACGAAAGGAAAACAGACGAAAGGAAAACAGACGAAAGTAAAACAGACGAAAGGAAAACAGAAGAAAGGAAAACAGAAGAAAGGAAAACAGAAGAAAGGAAAACAGAAGATAGGAAAACAGAAGGAAGGAGACTTAACGCATGGAAACTGAACCGGCGCAAGAAAACTAGCGAGAAACAGAAATGAGGCATACTGTAGAGCAAAAGATACGAAGGAAGCTCACAGCTGCCGTGGCAGGGAAAAGGGCGTTCAGCGAACCTAATTGAAGCCAATGCGACCCAAGAAGCGAGCTAGCCCCGCAACGTAGGGTCGCAAGCTGCCCCCCACGTGACTGCACCTTGACGTCAAGACTTTGTCACACTATACAATGGTTATTAAGTTCAAGTTTCAGTCACAAATTGAGACAACGAATACATTAGAAGTCCGTCGGGCATAACCGGGCTCCATCAAATTTGAGTCACAATATACACGATCAAGTAACAGTCGTATTAGGAAAAAAAACTATTAGATAGCGAATAGCGACGAACACATTACTAAAGACGTGGCCCATTCAGCTAACCGGCAGTTGGAAATTCGTGAACATCAAGCCAGCGACAGATTTGTTTAATTCACAGTCGGAAACCTTCAAACGCACTAAAGCAAGCGATATATGTCTAAAGAAGATAAATATACACTACAAACATCACAATTCCAATAAACTTCATGACAATGACAATTCAGAGTTCACCAAAGGTAAAAAGTGAAATTCGTTGAAAACGAGGTGAGATTTAAATTCAAGGTAGTTTTCACACTTCCCTTTACCGAGTTTTACTGAGGTCAGCTATAACATGAAGTGGCACTCTACTATATAATAATTATGCTCATTTGTTAATAACACGCTGCCTATGCACATTTAGATGCAGAATAATATACACTGGGAGGGAACGAGCCCAGTGGCTATAATGGCATCGCACCAATAAGTTTAAACTGCAGCTACAGTACATACGTTGGTAGGGCTGTACTGGTGGAGCCGCTTGAAAATTCAGCACCAATGAAATGAGTGCCACCTTGGTACGATAATGGGTATCTTTTTCTTTTTGTCGTTGTAACCGTATCAAGGATGTCGTAAGTTAGGGGTTATGTAGCGCTGAAGACATGTAGTGAAGGTTGGGCGTACTGAGTGATGCAAGTTAGTATGTAAGTAAAAGTATATCCTTTCATCAATGCTGGTGTAAGATGTGAAAAAGTATAATGGTGGTGAATCTTCAATTTCTGTGATGCCTTCGTGAATTATGTAGTAACTTCGAGTCAATTTTGTTCCCTACACGTTCTTTACCAGCCGATTACAGCGGCTGTAGTTTTGCGCTTTCTCCTAATACACCTTTCATGAACTTTAGGGTACGTGACAGTTGCATCTATTTGAGTACGGAGTTGTACAGTGCTTTCGAGGTCTTGTACAATATACCGCGTTGTGTTATTGTGGTAGTTTTTTGCTTTACTGGCACAATTATTGCGCTGCCCGAGTAAAGTTACTAGCTGTTTCTGTACTTAGATTTGCGGTTATGCTGAAGCGTCGAGAAGCCTGGCACTTTTGAGAAGCATACAACAAATAGAATATCGTGTTTTATTCTGACCTCCTCCGGACGTAAACCTACTAAACTTGAGCCGGCCAGGGATAATAAGTTATGTAGAATTATTGGTTGAGCTAACTAGGAAAACGTGTGGCGAGCTCCCCCGCTACTACAGTATAGCACCGAAAGTTATAAATGTAATACGATTTACACTCATGTTGTGTACTGGCTACTCCCATATGTATGTAATTTGAGACAAAGCATAATGCTTGTGGCGTCACTAGCGGTACGCAACCAGCTGCTGCACCTTGGCTTGCCGCGACTTCAGAAGTTCCGTTCTGTTTCTAGCCCTGACGTCTACGTTTTATTAATGATACGAGTAGATTTCCAAACAGTAGACAACGTCTGGACTCATTGGCTCAGGTTAGATCATTGAAGGGTTAA
Organism: Parhyale hawaiensis; assembly: GCA_001587735.2. Lineage (NCBI taxonomy): Eukaryota > Metazoa > Arthropoda > Malacostraca > Amphipoda > Hyalidae > Parhyale > Parhyale hawaiensis. Next base: position 8,542,408 of record LQNS02277221.1, on the reverse strand, counting down.
AGTATATACACAGAGAAGCACTTAACGCCAGGGCAGCAGGAAAAACTCGATAACGCATTAACTTCCCATTTAGTCGAAGAGACGCCGTCCAGGCGATTCGGATCAATTGAAGAACCTTCCCTTAAAATGCTCTCAGCTATGAACAGTTGAAGACTTCTCCCCCCTCCAAGACTTTTCCAGTTTAAACTAGGATATGTTTGAGTAAGTTATGTTGGGTTACTTCAATCCAACCTAATGAAACTGAACCAACCTATACGCTATGTATGAATTGCAGTATCTGCTTACCTACGTTCCCATTTAAAGATTCTCCTCTCCGTGCTTTATTACGTGATGGTGACCCCCCTTTTTTGCGCCCTTAGATCGCCGAGCTACACGCGCAAGTTGAGGAGCGAGACAGAACAGTGCGGCTGTTGCAGCTGCAGCTCAGCCAACCTTCCTCCTGCACCGACTACGGCCATGGTGGTGGCAACGATCGGGTACAGAACGGAGACAACAGCCAGCGTATGGTGCAGAGCATGCGGGAGACGGGCGGCTGTGTCGTTATGAGGAACAACGCGGCCACCCAGACCGACCGCACCAGTAGATCCCTGGCCGCCACTTCCCTTACTAGACCGCCGTCGGTTGATGATGGTCTGGGTCCCACTGTCAGGTAACTACCACATCTTACTCTTGGCACTGTGTTGCGTACTAGGAACAACTGCACCAGTGTTTTGATTCGGGTAGTTGAGTTGGAATAGTTGACCTTCAGCTCCCGTGAATTTTCGGGGATCCGACCCCGACTTAGGACATTTTTGAAGTTCGCAATCCCACCAGATGTTAGGTTGCAGTGCTGTTCTGTGTCGTCGTTAGTTGCGTGAAGTGCTGCAATAATAAGCTGGTGTTATAATTGGTTCCTGTGTTCGTCATTCATCAGAGTACTGGTGTATTTTGCTATATTTTTGTATGCTAATTGCTAAGCGAGCTGTGGATCATGCGGCTGACGGGCAGGAGCATAGCAAAAGAGATGTGCAACAGGTTCTGCACAAACTTCCCTCCTCACGTCATTTACTGCTAAAGTAAAAGTGATGGTGGATGGCACCAGCTATGAGGGCTTGCTTCTAACTGCGTTATATGACGTTATTCACTTCATACAGAATGACACCGCTACCTGGGTTTACTGGATAAGATCAAATTTGAAGTTTTCATTACCCTCCCTGGCATTCCAATAGGAACGAGGCTCTAGCGCTGTTTTCCACCTTCTCAGAAATTCAGAATACAACGCTGTCCTTACCGACAGCAAGTTTTCGGATACTTTGAAAGTAGCAAATTTCCAGCAACTTGGGAGCCTAATGCTCTGCTGTTGCGTTGAATTGAGTCAATAAGTGATTTTGGTATTCGAGTGAAGCCAAGCTATGCTGGAGTTTGCAGAACCAGTGCCTGGACAGTGAGAACTATCCCACTTTTCTTAAAATGTAGCTAGATGTTGTATGATAATATTGTGTGGATTTTTGCTGTGTGCAGTACGGTATTTTTTTTTTACAGTGTAAAGGCAGATTCACACGACAGGCATTTGTTCCCCTTACCTAGGTACGTATTAGTCAGCGTCTGTATGCATTACTGTGTCCATTTTAGCGGCTCAAAACGGCATAAATTTAGTTCATATTCATTTCTTATTTAAAGAGATATCCGTGATGGCTGTACCACTACAAAACTTACAGACGATGAGTACCGTAACAGAGGGTGGAATGAACACGGAGGGTTATTTTGAAAGGTTTTCACATAAACTTTTGTTTATGTTGTAATATGTGAAATAAACCTTTCAAAGTAACCTCCGTTACGTTAGTAGTTAAGAAAATCAAAAGACTGTCGTGTACACTCGCCTTTAATTCATCTCCGTAAGCTGTCGTTGCTAAACTCTATTCGTTTCTTCCCGCAAGCTTCCGACTGGGCAAGGTAACGGTAAACGGCTGGGGGCCGCTAGCTGCTCCCTCTGTGTGTGATAGCTTAGCTGGCCTCTCACTTCTCTCTGGTCCTTTGCTGCTGCCATTGATATTTCTACTTTATCCTTTCTTTTGACTTTGATATGTGGCCTTTGCTGCTGTGTCCATTTATTTAGTGTAACCTGCAGTCCAACATCGCTTCTAGCTGTGACGTTGTACAACCATGCATATCAGAAATTAGCTTGCAAACTACCTGGTAATTTCTGTTTTTTCTCTTTTACGCCATCTTCTTTTGGCTGTGTTAGGAATAAAACTGTTTCATATGTGCTGCCTATAACTGATGATATCTTTTTATGTAAGTTACTCTTATGTCAGTCATAGGTTATTGTAGCTGCCGTAACACTGTACATTTCCTTCCTGCACGCCAGCAGGTTCATGTGGTGAGTAAATAATAGAGCTGTTCGTACTTTTCTTTTTAGACTTGACGCTTAGCAAAAGTCTCAAACTGTGTGTCTGATGCACGTCTGTTCCACTGGTTATAACCGACGCACGAAGTAAGTGAGGCGATAATGTTTTCATTGACAGCTTAAGTTTATAGATTTGTCCACCCAAAAAAAAAGAAGAAGGAGTTGAGCAACGTTCATCATTTTTTGCGCCAAGTCAGGTGGGCTAACCTATGTAGGTGTCAAAAATGCCATAACTCGAGAGTAAGCTGGCCATCAAAAATGACGGCATTGAATTTTGTTGTGTGTCCACCCAAAAAGAGGCAGATGGAGTTGAGTCATAATAATAATAATAATAATAATAATTTTTTCTAGCAGTCAGTTGGGTTGGCTGAGATGTGAAAGATGCCAAAAGTCTAGAGTTAGATGGCCTTCAAAAATGACAGCGTTGAATTTGTCCCCACCGCGGGTGGTTTTACGCCATAAGGCGTTCAAGTTTGAACTTAAGGCCAGTTTTCGAAGACAGTCTCGCTAACGAACGAGTATCACCAAGGTATCCTTATCACCATCTCGTGGATGCTCTCGGGCTGTTGTTTTGGGCGCCTCTTACCGCTGAGTACTCGGCCATCACTATCGTTTGGTTGGCTTTAAATTTTCCTGTTTTGTACACGAAAAATACTTATTTACTTCCCTCACACGATGTTTATTTATAAAGCGAACAAGATTCACCTTAGAAAATTTTGACACAAAGACTTGCATTCCAGAGGCTCGCACCGCACGCCCTACCGTGAGTGCTCCCACTGTGCAAATACGTCGGCTTCTTCGTACTGGCGACCCTCCATTAATGCGGCAACCCTTTATGCGATCACCCATTATTGCCGTAAATTTTTGTTCCCAGTATTCCACCCGCTGAATCCTCTACGCGGTAGCTTAACACAAGTTTTCAGTTCCGGCATCACTAACCCGCAAGTTTACCGGTTACTTCACAGTAGAAGCATCATTCTTTGCATGTGTGGGTAAAATGGTCCCTACAGCAGTGAATTCTAAAAAGGGTAGAAATGAACTAAGTATCAGAAAGAAGGTATTCATTTTTAATTAATGTGATGAAGGTAAAAGAAGAAAGTGTCAGAAGTTGCAAAATTCCTTAGCATTAATGAATGCACAGTTAGAGCAACAAAAGCAACTGAAAAGCGTATTAGAACTTGTGCCAACAACAGCTCAGCTAGCACTGCAAATAAAAATTTGAGCAGCACCCAACAGTGCGAAATTCCATTAATAGCGCCTAGTCTTAGTCCGGACAGACCCCATTAATGGAGGATCGCCACTTGTTCCCTTTTGCTCTTGTTTATAACAATTTCATTTTCCTGAACTAATTCCCATGTATTCCTGTGGCAGAGTGACGACAGCGATGCACACAGGCTTATACTCATGAATCAGTTTACTGATAGGTGCCTCCATATGTGAGCGTGGCCATAAGAAGATAGCCCGTAGACTCCCCGTATTATTTTTATGGACTCCTGATAACGGAGGTGGGAAACCGCGGCCCTCGGGCCAGCCACATCCAGCCCGTTAGTCTTTTGAATCCTACCCGCCGAAGATTTTGGGGTCTCCAATATATTAACCCATTTTAAGCGCTTATTACAAGATTTATTAAGATGGCGCAGGAGATGCTGGTGTTGTAAGGCTGTATCAAAACACTTTTTGTGTGATGGAAACCAGCAAAGCACCGTACCGGCCTGATGAACACCGCAGATCTGTTGTCAGACTTTGCTCAATAAAACGAACCCCAGACCTCTATGTGCTGGCAAAATGGGTGACCAACTACACGGTTCCCACTAAAAGTGCATGTCAGAATGAACGCTCTATTTTTAGCATTTCTATTTTCTGTTTGTGTCAAATGTATGCATCGGATGCTGGCTCGGCCCGTCCGTCAAATTTTACAAGTCCGTATGGCCCCCGAGTTCAAAAGTTTGTCCACTCCTGCCATATAAGCAGTGGGTCCAAGTAATTTTATCTTTCTTTCCAATATGCTGAGTTTCAACGAACCTGATTTCATTAAGTCATTGTTACAATTGATTTTCTTGAGCTAGTATATGCCGTCTTGCAGATACGCGCATGGGTGCCACAGTTATAAGAGCTTTTTCTGTCTCTTCGCAGCTGCTGCAATTATCCACCTGAACTCCTCCCTCCATCCCCTCGCTCTTTGTTTTCATACCAGAAAAACCGTTTCTGTTCCATCAACTGATTGAAACGTCTAAGTTTAGATGTTTTTATTCCTCCGATTTCCTCGTAAGATTGCCTTTTTTTTTACTTATTTTCTTTTCATTGCTGTCGCTACCTGAATCCTAGCTGCACGATGCGCCAGGTGTTCATTGCTTTTCGTTGTTGCGTAGTTGTCTAGAAATAGTAATAGGCAATGGCTTGTATTTTGTCCTATATTTCTCCTGTGTGTTGACTGTCGGTGGCAATTCTAAGTGACTAAGACCGTGCCCCTGGTAACTTTTACTTTCACAGAGTTCTTTTTATTTAAGCCTTGCACTTGCCACAGTTGTTGTAGCTGAAGCTACCACATTTCGCAGTTACGAGCGTACGCTTTCTTTTACCAGTTCTGAAGAGAGTGACCCGTCATCATCGAGCAGAAGTCGCCCTCAAGTTCGCGTGTCTTACCCCTCCTCGTCTCTCTGCACATCCTCCAACGACCGCCTTGGCCCCCAGCAGCAGCAGCGCGACAGCTCTTCTTCCTCGGACGCCATCACGTGCAGGACGGCCGCCTCCGGACCCCGCGTTTCTCGCACCGATACATCTCGAATTTCTCCTAGTAGAAGTCAAAGAAATAAAGCTACCAGGAGCGGTAAAGATGCGCTCCGATTCAGTAACGATAGGTCCGCCAAGTTAGAATCTTCTTCTTCTTCTGATAATTTTCTACCCCGAGTCGGTGATAGAGCCTCTTCTAAGAAAAGTCCTACTTATAGTCATCACAATGGTGAGAGCCCATTTAAGACTTTCCAAGAAAGAAAGGAAATATTCTCCATGTCGCAGAGTTCCGCGTCAAATTTAAGTCTGCAAAGCTCTTCTTAATGTTGCCATTATGGAGAGCTTGTTGCAAAGTATTGAAGTATTCCCAGTCATATTTATGTACAAGTTTCTTTCAAGTTCCTTCCTTCCACTGAAATACATCGAGCTATCAATGGCCAGAAGTTTAAAACGTTCCCTGTGTTAGGTACTCCACGTCTATTTCAGAACTAAAGGCGTCCCCAACTTGTCTTTTTGAGTCAAAGCTAGATCAATTGGAGATTATATCAGCTTTATTTCGATCGGCCTAATCACAAGACGTCTGGGCACTGCTGCCTCATCTACATTTGCGCTATGGAAATGTGCATATTACTTAGACGTTTCAAAGGCGTACGGGGATTATCTGAAGCCTCATTACGCTTCTAAGCTCGAAGACGCCCAAGTATTCATCTTGTGGCCAAGCTACATCAGTCAAAACTGTTGCATTATTAAAGTGGCGAGCACTCCTGACTTGCTGTGCTGTCAACCCTTTTACGTCCTGGGTGATATGAACTGCGTATTCTCTGGAGATCAGCAATGGTGCCTCGTGAAGTTTCAGCTTTCGTGTGTCCATATCAACGGCCGCTGCCGCTTCTCCTGTCTGTCATTCTTTTGTGTACCCCGCCCTTTTCTCTGTACTTAATAACTGTTTACATGCAAGCCGCGCCTAACTTCTGGCAGCTGTTGGAGCGTCCAGCTGATAAACCTGTGCTTGTTTGGTTGTGCTGTCCTGACTGGTGTATCGATACTCATCTTCTGCTCTCCGTTGTTTTAAGTTAAAGTGTGTGTTAAGTCATACAGATAGGGTGTTTGTTACACAGTACGGTAGCTGTTTTACACTTGCAGCTCACATGGTAGAGGTGGTATATCGTTCCTAAATATGGCAGCTGAGTCGCTGCTCTCAGCCTGACTTGTACACTGCCTCTGTTTACTTACATCAGATCTCAGTCTGGCAATTGAACGCTGCCTTGGTAGGGATCATAATCCGTTACTTGCTCTCCTCTGCGCGTGAGCTCAGACTGTGTTGTATCGTTTCGAGGGTTAGTTTTCTCCCGTTGTTTATCTACGGGAGATTGAGCCCTTGTAGCGAGGGAAGGGAGCTCCTGAGCGAGATAGGTTAAGGGACTATAAAATTAAGGTGCTTGTGTATGTAGTTGCAGCGACCATAACCAAGTACTGAGAGTTGTGATCCCTAGCAAAGCGTTGGAAATTGCTGTAATGCGATCATACCGAGAGGCAGTGGATGTACCAACCAAAGATTAGCATATAACTGTACGTAGTGTGTTTTGCTGCTGGCAGATCCTCCCTACGTTATCTCTCCATGTTCTTGTTGGCATCGCTATGGAGCGTTCTAACGATTTGTGCTTTTCTGTTGTGGTGGTGGCTGCTCTCGAGCGACTTTCATCCTAGCTACTCTTGCTTTACTCTTTGTTTGCGTTGTGTTTAAGATAATGTTATTGGAACTAGGGGTTCGGGTTCTTTGACTGTAGAGAGTAACGTTGACTCGATAATAGTTGTCCCCAAAAACCAACATCTCAACGAAATTTTTACGCAGTTTTGAATAAAAATACGAAGAAAAGTGGTACATGACGTTTACCAGAATTGCTTTGGAACTGGATTTGACAATTGTTTGGGGAAATTCGAAAATAAAGTCGCTGTTACCTCCTATTGCCAATGTTCCGGGACCTATGTAACTGATTATCTGAACGACGAAAAAAATCATCTGAATTTTTGCTGTGATTTTCCTCTGTCCCGCGCACGTTTATTTTTGTTCTCGAAATCAAGTGTAAAGTTTTGCGGTAAGTAATTTGAGTGAGAGCTCATCTGACGTCCTAATTTCCTCCATGCGGTCAGAGTGGGTGGTGTTCAAACTCCACCCTCTTGGAGGCAACTCAACAACAACAACAACAACGCTCGTGTCGCTCGTGCGCAGCTAGCTGCCGTTGCTCATTCTTCCTTCCATCTCTGACGCTGTACTTGGCAAGTGTCGTGTAGTGCAGATTCCGTAACAAGGTTCTTACATTCCCTGCATATTGCGATGGATTTCATTCCTTCGTTGTTGGCATCTTGTCTTCTCTGTTGTAGGAACTGCGTCGTCACTTGTTTCCGCAGACTCGCTGAGCAGCTGTCCGTTCTTCTCATACTCACCTGCAGCTGTTGAGATTTTCTTGCTCTACTGGTCGCCATGATATTATTGCTCTGCATAACGCTAGATCTGATAATAACGCTAACATCTCCTCTGCTACTGTCGTACGCTCCTGGATAGAGGCCTATTAACTCATTACAACTTCACCGTACTGCTTAGTGTACATGCGGTCTCCTAGTTACTTGATGTACTGTACGTGTAAAGAATATATTCTATTTATTACAGTGTAGTATAGATCTTTATTATTTAGTGGATTGTGTTGTGCGTGTTGCTTACTGGAGCAGTAGGCTATCAGTTGTAGCAGTCAGTTGTGTTTGCTGCCCAGAGAAGGAAGTGCGACTCTCGGTGGCCCTCAGCGTGCGCGTGTCTGGCCTGGTGTCGTAAGGGCCTCTTTAAGTTATCTTTTTTTGAGTTATGATCGTAACGGAACCTTTCTTCTGTTCTAAGTCTCACCGTGTTGAAAGGGTCTACCTAACTTTCTCTGAAATTTAATCTCGATTTTGACTTAACCCTTCACTGCGTCAAGTATCACAGGCGATACAGTTTTAATAGTGTTATTCCTACGGGAAAGGTAAATTAAATGGCGCAGTGAAGGGTTAAATTTTCCTCTGTTCAAAGTCCGCCCTCGTTCAAATCTGAGCTTTATTCAGCTTCTATTTACATCCAACGCGCAGGAAATACAAAATTGTTGGTATCTCTGCCACCTCTCTTCCGCCTCACACCCTCTGGTGAGCTACCGTCCCGCCTAACCGCCGCTGACCAAGACTCTGCTCAGTTGCCCCCCTGCAGCCTCCTAGTAGGAGCCTTGTACGCATGTGGCGTCTTCCATTTGCCTACTTCGATTGAAACGTTCTAATCTGATTAGTTTTGTCTTAGCCGAATATTTAATTCTGAGCGTTCCATTCGTCACTTTGGATGGAGTGGCAGGCGTTGATCGTACCCCGAGCACTCTTGGCACGGCCCCCAATAGTTTCAAATCGAGCGATCAGGATTGAAGTTCTGCAGACGTTCAAACTAACTTGCTTAGACTCACTCGATCAAAGTTGGCGAATACAACTCGCCGAAAATTGCCGCTGCCTCGTATTCGTGTCAGTTGGCAAGCTCGTGTTAAGCAAGGCCTTCCTTCTGTCTGTGTCAGTCTCGTGCTTCGCCATACGTACGTAGGGAATATTTCACTAGTTATTTTCTTGGTTAAGTTTTATTGTTGAGGTGATACTTTGTAGTTTAAGCAGTGTTAAAATAAGCACAAAAATGTTTATTGACTCGTGTATTGTGTATTTGGGAAGGGTGCAATAAGTGTAATTAGCAAATCCCATTGCTATGATACGTCACTGATTGATTTTTGCTGGACAGAAAATAAGTGACCAACTTTCTTGTATCCTACCCAATGTTGATTTGTTTATACAGTATTTAATTATTGAAGGCCTAGTGAGCGTGTACGGTGCATTAATTGAACTTCAGTGACATTTCGATTAGGCCGTGTAAATTGCAAGCATATTGGCCATCATTTACTGATCGTATAATACCAGGTGCAAAGTAATAAATGTTTTGACACATGGGTCACCCAACTGTGAGAAGGCTCGACTGTGATTTGTACCTTAGTTTGTAGTGAAACATTCCTTTCTTTCTCGCGTCATGTTGTGAACTTTTCTCGACTTCTCTGAACCATGTATAATGGGTGCTCTGTTGCTGTATTATGTGTGCAAACAATCCATGGTCTTGCCTCTTTCTGTACGTCTTCATTTGCTACATTCGAACGATTTTATTCGGTCATGGTGAAAATAAAACTCCTTACAATTGACGGTCTTTCATTAGAAACCTGAAGTGCATGGCCCGGTTGGCTGGAGACCAGCAAGGTTGGGTCTACTGCGTTGTTCAACTCAGAGGCCCAAGAAAGACCTTGGCTGGACCATCAGCGTCAGGAAAGTCGCCCCAAAAACTTGCGAGGGGCCATCAGCCACAAAACAATTGGTAGGGCTACCAACACCGAAAAATTTCGGCCCGACAATCAGCCCCAAAAATCTGGGCAGAACTATCAGCGCCACAAGTCTTGACTGAGCTGGCCCGGGTCAAACTTTGCACCACTGATCTCAAAACAATCTTGGGCCGGGCTACGATATCGGCCCAAGGGCCCCAGGCCCCCAAGAACAATTATGGCATGATCAATATACTACTTGCAGCATTGATGTTGTAATGAGCTAACAAATACAAGCCGCTCTCTACCACCATCAAGTAGACAACAAATCTTTTTTTTACTCAGCTCACAAGATCATTGACATTGGACGGAATTTAAAAACGATACGAGCCCAAGAAAGTAAACCGAGATGAACACTGCTGGACTATAACAATAATGAAACAACGGTTTGGATGCATTTCAGTGCACAACATCTCCAGGTTTTCATAGCCCAAATATAAACATGGGAGAAGATATATATAGGCTGTTTGGCTGGCAAGTTTACAATAATGAGCAAAATACACAGGTACCAATGACATTTTACGGGTAAAACAATTCTCGGGAAGGAAAAAATTATATAGTGGGAATTAGCGAAGACTTTTTTCTTCAAATCTTAGGTGAATATAATTAATTCGACATTCAAAAGGCGGCAAGAGTGTTCAGCTGCACCCAGTTGCCAAAGGCTTGTAGTTAGTAGAAGTTTTTATTAGCGCTTCAGTGGCACACTGCCTATATCGCTCCGAACTATTCCTGTGTTTAACCACAGGCTCGTGCGCCGACTAGGGCGCGTTTTAATTTGTCAATGATTTTTGTCTCGGCTTTTCTGCCGGTAGGACTCAGAGTGGTCACTCCACTACTGACAGGAAAAAGGCGCAAGTTGAGCATCTCCGGGCGCGGCTGAACGCTTTCGAGAGCCGAAGCACAATTATATTGAAAGAAGCAAACGAAGCTTCGGCTCGTGGAGTCCACAAAATTCTGACACGCGTCATAACTTCTACGTATGGCCTTGAACACTTTTTACATCATCATATTCGCACGTGGGAATCACAAACTTCTTTAATATCTGTCTGGTAAGACGGTTGTAAATGCCAAGACACAACACAAGAAACAGTTAAATGACTGGGATTGGGTCACAGGAGGGAGGGGGGGGCTTAGTCTCAGGAGTGCGTGCAAGTTTGCACTATTTTCAATGTACATATGTACTTATTTATATAAAAACACAAATCCTATGGGGCTCAAGGAGCCTTAGTTAAGCCTATGACAAGGAAACAGACTATTGAATAGGAAAATCCTCCGACAGCAACGGGTGAGGTTTCCCACTTTGGAAACTCAGAATAAAAAATCTTCAATAGGTACACAATACATATACGAAGCGCCGCTGATGTTAATAACGTCCCAAAAAATACATCAAGTTTGGGTGTAAATCACACAAAATATATCTAGCGTCCTTTACTCAGGAGTTGAGGCGCTGTGGGTTAATATGCTACTGCACTCGGAATGAACGCGATTTGATAAAGTTAAAGCCTCCCTGGATACAATAAAACTGATATAAAGTGAAAGAAGATCACACAATATATCATGAAGTAGATAATGAGCGAGTGTAACCATATTTGCTTCAGATCGCAATACATGTACTCGGCTGATCTAGAAAAAAGTAGAAACCAAAATAATTTTTTTCGCGGCAGAAGCACCAAACATTAAGAATGAAGACGAAAGTTCAACGAAGGCCTAAATATCGCTAACGTAACTTAACTCTAGACGATCGGGATAAATTTTCTTGGCGTTGCAAACATTGTTGTTAGGCACTGTGAGAAATCAAACTTGAGCGTTACACATTTGAGGATGTTGCATATAGTGCAATACCTATGAAAATCCCTATGATTAATACTGGTGTGATAGGGCTAACCTTATCTGCACCAGGCTGTGTTACCTCGTTACAAGTCCTTTTTTCCCGTAGGAATAAAAAAAGTCAGACAGCTTTTGAACAAAATAACACAGGCTGGAATGAATGGGGCAGAAAGGTGGCAAAGGTCGAACTGTTTAAAAAAATTCACTGAATGTGTTCCACTTTGGGGCCATGCACTGACGAGGATGGGATGCAAAGTAAGATACTTCACACCTCATGATATACTGGCACTCCGTACACAAGTTGAAGAAACAAAAAACAATTCAACAGTAAGTTTGCCCATAAAAACCATAGAGCGTCTGTACAGATACTTAAGAAATTGCCAACGGGATGGATGTCCACAAAAAACGTGACGCATGCTATCTAAACAGAAATTCCAAATATAGCCCAAAAGAAATGTACTCATAAAAATGAGACATAATCTGTGCAGAAATAGTAACGGGCAACCGCAATCACGTAATCTACTGCACACGTTCAACGTAAATACAAGACTTAGCACAATATGGGCATTAAACTTAAAACTTAAAAATTATTTACACGTTTCCACGAAGCAAAGAAATAATTTACCAGAAATTGTACAAAGTATCCGCGTTAATTAAGAAGAGTAAACACTACTAAAGTGACGGTGCACATCACTGGGCGGAATACTGACATGAACGGCGATTTTACCAGAACGCACACATGTCGTAATAACTCAATGTCGGATTCTATCAAAATAGAGCCGAATAATTCTCACTTATAGTGTGACGAATACAGAAAGCACATTTGTCAGTCGGATAGCAGTGCTCGATTTTGTAACTCATTGTTAATATTTATAACATCTTAAAGCTTTCTCAAAAAAGTTCATTTTTCGTAACGCCTCCTCGAATGATCACTTTCTTCTCGGAGAAAAACTATAATATTAGTCTGCAGTGAAAGAATTAAAGCTACAATGTCATAAATCGCTAGGTCTCTCTTACAAAAACAGCAACAGTACTTTTTCTGGTTAAAGTAAACTATTTATAAAGGCACTGGGAAGGTACAGAGTAGGAGAAAACAAATTTTCGACAGCTTTTTGAAATAATAACTTAGCGAATATAATAACTACGAACTGTGGCATGTGTTATCTGATAGAGCTCGACTTGTGAGAGTACCGGTAAATCAATGAACTGTTGCGAGGAACATTCCGAGAAGCACCACCACCATCAAACGTCCTACTCTCAAAACTGCTGTGGGAAGTAGCGAAAGGTTTCGTGGCCATCCTAGGAGGGTGTGAAGTTGCTGGAAGGTAAGTGAGGCTTGAGCATTTATACGGATAATTCGAATTGTGGTCCGCCAGGAGAGCAGTAGAATAGCTGGCGGCATTCCTCGATATCGTCTTTACATTTACAGAACTACAGCTTCCACGGAGTGATCGAATTCGGGCCGTGTTCAGATTTTCAGCACTGGTGGACGGTCGACTACAGGAATATATGGAAGTGCCAGCATGAGAAGGGCTACACCATCGAGGATTAGTAGGCGACGAAACTCTAGGGTGTGAGGCAGACAATCGAACGGGATTTGGAGCTTGCGTCCAGTGGTGCGGGATATCATAGGTCGATCTCTGCCTAGCTGAACTGTCTGTACAATTGGAGGCTTCTTGTATACTAGAATAAGAGAAGGATGTTCCAATATTTCCACAGGATGACAATGCAGATGATGAGGCCCGAGGGTGAGAAGCAGACAGGCGAACAGGACTTGGAGACTGAGTGTAGCGTTGTGTCACACCGCAAGTGGACTTCTGCCGTGTTGAATTATAGACACTGACGGACGGCTCTTGCATCTTCCTGGCAGACACGGACGGGGTAATATTTGAGCTTGACAATATAGACGACGACATACGAGGATAAGAGGTAGATGTACGAATAGGACTTGGCGACTGCGTCCAACGACGTGAGACACTACAGGTTGACCCAAGCTGAGTATAATTTTCCATCGAACGGAAACGAACGAGTGGACTGGGAGCAGGGCAAGAGCTAGTACGCCAACTGGAGTAGCTGCCATTGTCATGACTCCAGTGTGAGTCAGTCGCTGACTTAAGAGACTGCGAATACAATCCACTTGAAGATGAGGTCAAACCTGTGTTACCCATGGATCTGGTTCTCTCGAGCGTTCCAAACGCATTAGTAGGTGCACCTGACTGGCGGTAGTAACGACTTCGCTTCGAGTTGAACGAATTCTTTTCATGCAGAGAAGGTAAGTCACGCCTTGAGCTGTAGGAAGAAATGAAGGGTTGTTTGTATCGAGCCGATGGAGTTTCAGCGCGACTAAATGCTGGAATAGAACTCACTGTTCTATTTATTCGATGCATATCCTCTCTGCAACTACGTCTATAACTTTGAGCTCCAACAGTAGCAACGTCGCACGGTTCGAGTTTTGAGGAGAGCATCTTTCTTTGCGCTCGTATAACTTCCAATATATTCTCACCGGCTTCACGAATGCCAGAACCAGTGACAACATCGGGGTACCTAGGCAGCGGTCGTAATTTCTGAGATCGATCAAACGCACTACACAGGCTCTTAAGTTGGCGTCCTTGGTTATGAGCTCGACTTTTGTCTGGAGAGACACTGGAGTGAAGAATTCCAGAACTTGGAGAGTACGCATCGTAAGTGGAGGGGGAAAATTTTCGGTTGCATTCCCGAGAAGGAACGAGATTTAAGGAACGAGATCGAGATGCGAGTAATGGTGAATACTTTCTGTCCGTTGTGTACGTAGCCGAAGTTCTTAGGTTGCCATTACGATCACGTTTTCCGAAACCTGTGACATCGGCAAGTGGCTTCGAGGCCCGAGGAGCAATTGGTGGACGACCTGTGGCCACAGGTTTCTGATCCGATTTTTTAGGGACAGGACTTGCAGGAACTGTAGGATTTAAAAACGATGTCCTCTTTAGTTTTCTCAGCAAAAGATCTGCATCAGAAATCATATCGGAATAGATAGTCTTGTTGTACGATTTGTTGCTATGGTATTTCTTTCCAGGATTTTTCTTGCTAACCAGCTGGCGCTGGTGTTTATGCAACGATGCAGTGTCATTTTTTGGATCAGAGCTGAGAGATTTCTTGAATTTCTTGATAAAATTTTGAAGTTCTAATTCGAAGGCATCGGACATTTTGGGCGCAGTTTTCTTGTCTTCATCTGGTGGGGTTGGCGTTTTCGTGATGTTTAGAGCTGGCGTGTCGACTGAGTGGAACTTTTTTAGTATTGGAGTTGGTATGCTAGGTTTTACTGTATGTTGATGGTTTAACTTCGTTCTATGCGAAGCAGATCTAACATCATTCCACGATACCGATTTGCCAGACACACCAGGTGTTGTTAAGCTTGCGGTCGATGTTGTTCTCGCAGGAGTGGATCGGGTTGCGAGGTTTAGTATCGAATTGGAAGTGACATTTGGAGTTCGACGAGTCAATTCGGGAGGCACTGTCACTGGAGCAGATTTAGGGCAAGTAATCGGAATATTTTCTCGTCTATTGCTCCGCCCACTTTCATCTTTTCTCCCTTCTGAAGTACTGCCACTGCTGACGATGACTTCAACTATAACATCACTTTCTCCCACAGAATTTCCGCTTCTTGGCGACCAGTTTAAGCCCTCCAGTTCAGCAGATAGCGTTTTCAAATCATCAAATGTAATATTTTTGGATAACACTTCCCCAACATCCCCATCACTGCACGATCTAATTTTATGACTAATACTACTAGTGTTACATACATTCAGAGATTCGAAGGAACCTAGCCGCCCAAAAAGATGAACCTCAGGTTGTTTTTCTTGTTCAGCATTAGCATCCTCATCATCAGGGTCAATAAATATCAAAGTGAAATTTTCATCGGGAACAGCGTCATCGGCAGATGATGCGACGGATAAGATACTGTCGTGCTCCGCAGGTGTTTCGGAGCGCATTTCTTCGCTTGCCAGAATCGCTGCTGAACGAGCGCCATCGGGAGTGTGGTCCATGGCCGTATTTTCTGATTCACTTGTATCACTATATTTTGTTGTTGTCAGTAGCTCTTCAGAATGACTGTTACTATCGAACTGTGGAAGTATTTCTGAACCTGACCGCATTTGTTCGCTGGGATCAGTTGCCTGTGTGCTGGCGTCTTCAGGAGTGACGTCGGTGACGGTATATTCAGACACGCCAGAAACGTCGTCCATCGCTGCAGCCATTATTTCTTCAGCATCACTCATACAGTCGTGGTCTAGAGTTATTTCCGATCTTGAATGCATCTGCCGTATGACATCAATAACTGGTGCATGAGGGTCAGTAGGGATGCTTTCGTTGACGGTATGTTCAGACGTACCAGAAGCCTCGCATTTCGCTCCTGCTAGTTCTTCAGCATCACCCACACTCTCACGGTCAGCAGTTGGTTCCGATTTTGACTGCATTCGGTCCATGGCATCAATTACTTGGGCTTGGGAGCCTTCAGCAGTGTCATCACTGACGGTGCACACTGACGTACTCGTAGCATCACACGTTGCTGCTGCCAGTTCTTCATCATCATTCATACTATCATACTGCAGAGGGATTGCTGATACCATTTGTTCGACAGTATCAGTTACTTGGGGGCCGAATTCTTCAGCAGTACTGTCACTGCTGGTATGCAATTTTGTGGTGGTAGCATCATATTTTGCTACTTCCAATTCTGCACCCACACTCAAACTATCGTAGTCCGGAGGTATCTCTGAGACCATTTGTTCCACATCATTTACCTGTGGGCTGACGGTCTCAGCAATGCTGTCACTGGTGATAACTACAGGCGCACTAGCAGTATCCGACTTTGCTGCTACCAGTTCTTCGGCGTCACTCACATCAGCGCACGCTAATGGTATTCTTGAGTCCATTTGTTCGATAGCATCTATTACTTGTGGGCTCTGCGCCTCGGGAGTGCTGTCACCGACACTATGTGCAGTCGTACTAGAAACCGCACACTTGACTCCTGCCAGATCTTCAGCGAGGGTTTCGGTTTTGCCGTCCATCGAAATTGATTCTTCAGGCGACTCACGAGCCTCGACTTGGTAATTTAAAAGACTGGGCTGGTATCTGACCATAATCGGGTGGGCCGGTCGTTTTATGTCCTGAGTTGTCTCACTCTTCACATTTTCAAAAGCGAGTTGAGGAAAACAAATTTTATTGTTAAAGGAGGGGGTCTCAGTTTTATTTACAACTTTCCTTGGATGGGAACGCTTCAAGTAAAACAATAATGGCAGGTCTTCGGTGATCACGGGAAGCTCATTTTCTTTTGCAATCAACTCGCCACCAGCTTTTGTCAAGGGCTGTAATTTTTCCGGGAACGAAGTAGCAACCTTCGAGGACACCCATTTTGCAGAACACTTTGTTGGTGAAGGAGCTGCTTCAGGTAACAGAGGCGAAACGATTTCTTGATCAGTTGCAACGTCGACGCTCGAAGCCATCCTGAAGGCTGATTGGTTGCAGACATCAACAAGGAAGTTACCTCTAACGATATCAGAACTGTTCCCTTCAGCACATTCTGTTCCAGTTGTTTTTGAAACATCCTGTTCTGCTGATGGACCTTTGTAGCTGGGATCATTTCTTACCTGCCCATCTCTTACATTATCCGCCGTTAGCCACGTTTGACGATCTGTGACTACTTTAGAGTCAATGACTACACTGCTTCTCTCAACCGCAGCTCCTTTTTCCTGTGATGGCGCAGTCTCTGCCGGCACTTCATCTACCAAAATAGAGGAAGCATATTCAACTGCAGGGTTTTGTCCAGAAACAAGAAAGCGGTTCTCGTTCACAGAAATTGCTTCATCTAGTAATACACTGTCAAAATTTACAGTTGTAACTGCGTCTCCCTCGCTGATGACTGAATCGACCGCCATATTGTTCGAGGTGACAGCTATAGCCACGTCACTCTCCACTGACTCACATTCGAAGTTTTCAATTGCATCTACAAGTGTTTTCTTTCCGCTAGGTTCATTTGACTGTTTTTGCGAAGAGTTTTTAGGACTGATAGCACTAGTGCCAGGACAAAAGAGAATTGCATGGGGAGAAGCTAATATATTAGCGTCAGAAATTATATCACGGTCATGTGCAGCTAGTCTAACCTCAGGGTAATGAGTAGCATCAGGTAACGCTTCACTGTCATGAGGATAAGTAGGATTTACGGTAGTAGTTTTAGATGGGTCGGAAACTTGAAACTCTTC
This sequence comes from Parhyale hawaiensis, assembly GCA_001587735.2. Classification (NCBI taxonomy): domain Eukaryota; kingdom Metazoa; phylum Arthropoda; class Malacostraca; order Amphipoda; family Hyalidae; genus Parhyale; species Parhyale hawaiensis. The sequence goes on along the minus strand of LQNS02277221.1, from coordinate 8,524,814 downwards.
AGGCACAAGTTCATTTTCATTACTCCTTTGAATAGTTCCTCCATAGATACTAGGGTTAGGTGCTGTAACTTTAAAAGCATCTTCTGTATTCGGCGCGAGTAGTTGACTGAAATTACGTTCCGTATTGAGTGGCACGGTATGGCTAGCCGCTAAAGAGGAAATCTCTGACAGTTCACAGCCAAACGAAGACGGTTGACTTTCTAACATTACTCTTGCCAATTTCTCCTTGCTGTTAACGGGCCTTTTCGATGGCCCGTCCGCTGCACCTTCACACTTGCCTTTCATAGGATCAACCGGAGCATCCTTTGCAGATGTGGGCTCAGCGTTTGTCTGATACTCAAATGCTAGACCCTTGACCTCCGTAGAATCTACCGCAAGATCCTTAGGGAATGTGACGCTTGCTGCCGTAGCTCCTGTTCGAGAATCATACTGAACGTCCTTCGAGACCGCTGAACGTAAGTCACAAATTTCAGATTCTAAAACATCTAATTCATCCTTTGGCGGACGTACATACTGACACATCTCGTCTGTCTCTAATGGCAGAGATAATTCTTCCTGTGCAGCATCATGTGAAAGAGTCTCTGAATTTATCGTCAGATCTATCTCTGGTTCAACATGTACTGACAAACCGAGATCTATCTCTGGTTCAACATGTACTTTTTCTTGAAGGTGTGCACCGATGCTTTGTGGAAGCCGCTCTTCAGACCAAGGACTTTTTGTACAACTAGAATGAGAAATCTCAACGCCGGTTTGTCGACTATCTTCATTTACTGTGCATTCTCTGTTACTTGTACATTCTTCTTCAAGTGCAGGGGCCTCTTCTTCACTGTCCAGGGAATCGTTCGAAGGTTCAGCAGTTTCAAAGGTGCTGTGTTTTAAAGAGACGGGAAATGTGTGCGACTCAGGAGACTCAGAATGCAATTTTTTGGCTAAACTGGCCTCAAGTTTTGCAATGGACAGTGAATAGTCGAGAGAAAGATTTTCAAATACTCCACAAGCAGCAGTTGACGGCGCAGCAAGCACCTGCTTGACCGTTCTTGCTTTTCTCAAAGAAAACTTTGCATCCCTCAGAAAGTCACCGAGTTCCGAATCTTTCTTGATGGAATCCTGTTTGGCGAACTTCGGAGATCGAAGTTTGAGTGACTTGAACTCCGCGAGAGCAGAGTTGCCCATGGAGTCGTCGGGAGCTGGTGGTACAACTCTCACGGGCCGAGCAAAAGGTGAGCATTTTAATGACTTTTCAATGGGGAAAATCGCAGCAGACTTCCCATTTAATTCTGCGGTAGCTTCAAGCTTTTTCACGAAACCATCCCGTAAATCCGCAAAAGTAAAGTTATCAGGAACCCCCGCTGTATCGTCAGCAACACTTTCTCTCCGATTAACTATGGGCCGTTTATGTGGCGTCAGTTCGTCGGGTTTAGACTCTGCATTGCCAGCGAGGCTCGTCAGATGCGATGCAAGACTGCCTTGAGTTTCTGTTTCCACAACATTCTCATCAATGCTCCCCCAGTCTCGCTGAGCATCCTCGATTTCTGTTTTTTCTCGATCATTGCCGTGGTCTACGCTTTTTCGTATTATTACGGACTTCAGTTCATCTAAAAAAGACACGCAAGTGGACATTTCCTGCTTAGGTAACTCCTGCTTGTGGAACTCGTGAATACTCGACGGATATTCATTCGATTTTCCTGTGTGGGATTCGCTGGGAAGCGCATCGCTGACGGCAACAGCAGTTCCGCAACTTGCTGAATCCTGTCCCAAAGAAGGAGGTAATATGCCACTATCGCACTCACTCAGGACAACTTGTTCATTACCCTCACCGACAGGGCTGCTGTGGTGCTCCGCCGAAGTAAGAGAAGAATGTGTTTCCAAAGGAACCTGGACGGACGAAATAGCAGCAGAAGAACCGTTTCCTGAAGAAAGAATAAGGCATTCGGAATCATCAGTCACATATGTGTGTCTTACATCTGTAATATATGCACTGGTTTGAACGTCAAAATCATATTTAGATGTTATATCACGAGTCTTAGAGCTATTTATTTCGGTGGTTTTAGCGGCGGCGTTAGAGAAAGTTAGAGAATCCTCTGGCTCAGCACACTTTTCAGCAAATTCGTGGTGGACAGTTGGCGTAATTTGTCCGGATCTCACAAAATTGGTTGTGACGGACTGGTTGATATTCGTTCCGACGGATGGCTGCTCTGCACCGGCCTGTAGGATATCAGGCATTCCTTGGGGAGAAAGTCGATAATCAAACATAGTTTCACTTGTTTCACGGGCATTAAAGGATTTTGCACCGGCAGTAAGTTCAACACTGATATCATGATCAATAGATGAGGAAGTCAAATCTTCTGAAGCTGCCATAACTTCGTTGCTAACATCGCTTTCGGCAACGGGTGTCGACAAAAAACCGAGATGCTGTGAGTTTTCGGCAACATCGCTGATACACCTGGCAGAAATATCATCTGAGGAACTTGCAGATTTGTCTGCGATTGGTAACACTGGTAAAGTTGGGCAGTTAGCATTTTCACTTACATCAACAACATGTTCCGCAGACAGCTCAAGTTTAGTAGCACAAGATTCGGGTTCAAATTCAGGCTGTTGTTTAACTGCTATCTTCTGCTCAACATTTACAAATTCAGGCAGTTGTTGGTTTCCTTCGTCAGTTTCTGCGGTCTCCTGTTCAACAGCTAAAAATTCAGGAAAATGTTGAATTTCATTAATATACAAAGCGGCCGCCTCCAGTTCAGCAGGTACAAATTCAGATAGTAGTATATTCTGTTCAGAATTTAACGCCGTTGATTCTCCACTTTCTTCCACAGATACTGGGGCTTCCTCTTCAGTACCTAAAAACGAAGTTATTTCTCGACTTTCAACAACGGCTGGTACGTCCGTTGGTTCAACAATTAAAATTGAAGATGGTTCTTTACTTTCATCGAAAGCAAGCGTGGCCTTTCGCTCAGCAGTCATAACTGCACATGGCTCTTGACTTTCATCGGCAGTTACTGCGGTCTTCGGATCAGCAGTTATAAATGAACACAGCTGTACACTTTCATCGACGCCTAGAGCGGTGTCCAGTTTCATAATTTTCGATGCAGAAGGTCCGTTACCTTCATCGACAGATTGCGCGAGCGCTTCTTCAACAGTTACAAAAGAACACAGTCTTTCAGGATCAGCGACAGCTAGTGCCGCTTTCTGTTCAGCAGTCGCAAGCACACTAGGTGCTCCGCATTCTACATCTTGCGCGGCGTTCTGCTGAGCAGTTATGAATAAAGTTGGTCCTTCAATTTCATTGACAGCTAGCGCAGCCTTCATTTCAGCAGTTACTAATGCAGTTCGTTCTCCGCTTTCATCAACAGCCAGCGCAGCATTCTGCTGTGCAGTTACGTATGCAGTTGACATTCCACTTTCATCGACAGCTACGGCAGGCTTCTGTTTCGCAGTTGCGAATCCAGTTGGATCTAGACATGCATCGATTGCCAGCGCAGCCTTCTGTTCAGCAGTTAAGAATGCAGTTGACTCCCCACTTTCATCGACAGCTAGCTCGGACTTCTCTCTTGCAGTTACGACTGGAGTAGGCTGTCCAGTTTCTGCCCCAACTAGCGCTGCCTTCTGTTCTGTAGTTACGAAGGCAGTTAGTTTTCCAATTGCATCGACAGTTAGCGCAGCTTTCTGTTCGGCAGTTACGAAAACAGTTGGTTCTCCACTTCCATCGACAGCTAGTGCGCCCTTCTGTTCGGCAGTTACAAATGCAGTTTGTTCTCCACTTTCATCGACAGCTAGGACAGCCTTCTGTTCGGCAGTTATGAATGCAGTTGGTTCTCCACTTGCATCGGCAGCTAGCGCAGCCTTCTGCTCGTAAGTTAGGAATGCAGTTGGTTCGCCAGTTTCATCAACAGCTAGCACAGCCTTCTGATCGGCAGTTGCAAATGCAGTCGGATCTCCACTTTCATAGACAGCTAACGCGGATTTTTGTTTGGCAGTTACGCATGCACTTGGTTCTCCTCTTTCATCGACAGCTAGCGCAGCCTTCTGTTCTGCAGCTATGAATACAGGTGGCTCTCCACTTTTATCAACAGCAAGATCGGCTTTCTCTTCTGCAGATACGAATGCAGTTGGTTCCCCACTTTCAGAGAGAGCTCGATCAGCCTTCTGATCGGCAGTTACGAATGCAGTTCGTTCTTCACTTGCATTGACAGCTGGTGCAGCCGTCTGTTCTGGAGTGAAGAATACAGTTGATTCCTCACTTGCATCGGCAGCTAGTGCAGCCGTCTGTTCTGCAGTTAAGAATGCAGTTGGTTCCTCACTTGCATCGGCAGGTAGTGCAGCCGTCTGTGCTGGAGTTAAGAATGCAGTTGGTTCCTCACTTGCATCGGCAGCTAGTGCAGACGTCTGTGCTGGAGTTAAGAATGCAGTTGGTTCCTCACTTGCATCGGCAGCTAGTGCAGCCGTCTGTGCTGGAGTTAAGAATGCAGTACGTTCTTCACTTGCATTGAACACTAGTGCAGCCGTCTGATCTGGAGTGAAGAATGCAGTTGGTTCCTCATTTGCATCGACAGCTAGTGCAGCCGTCTGTGCTGGAGGTAGGAATGCAGTTTGTTCCTCACTTGCATCGACAGCTAGTGCAGCCGTCTGTTCTGGAGTTAAAAATGCAGTTGGTTCCTCACTTGAATCGACAGCTAGTGCAGCCGTCTGTGCTGGAGTTAAGAATGCAATTGGTTCCTCACTTGCATCGACAGCTAGTGCAGCCGTCTGTGCTGGAGTTAAGAATGCAGTTGGTTCCTCACTTGCATCGACAGCTAGTGCAGCCGTCTGTGCTGGAGTTAAGAATACAGTTGGTTCCTCACTTGCATCGACAGCTAGTGCAGCCGTCTGTTCTGGAGTGAAGAATGCAGTTGGTTCCTCACTTGCATCAACAGCTAGCTCTGCCCTCTCTTCTGCAGTTACGAATGCAGTTGGCTCTCCACTTTCAAAGACAGCTAGCGCACCCTTCTGTTTGGCAGTTACGAATGCACTTGGTTCCCCACTTTCATCGACACCTAGATCAGCCTTCTGTTCGGCAGTTACCAATGCAGTGCGTTCCTCATTTTCATCGACAGCTACTGCAGCAGTCTGTTCTGGAGTTAAGATTGCAGTTGGTTCCCCACTTGCATCGACAGCTAGCTCAGCCTTCTCTCTCGCAGTTACGACTGCAGTAGGCTCTCCAGTTTCTGCCCCAACTAGCGCTGCCTTCTGTTCTGTAGTTACGAAGGCAGTTGGTTCTCCACTTGCATCAACAGTTAGCGCGGCCTTCTGTTCGGCAGTTACAAATGTAGTTGGCTCTCCCCTTCCATCGGCAGCTAGCGCAGCCTTCTGTTCGTCAGTAACGAATGCAGTTCGTTCTCCACTTTCATCGACAGCTAGCACAGCCTTCTGATCGGCAGTTACGAATGCAGTCGGATCTCCACTTTCGTAGACAGCTAACGCGGATTTTTGTTTGGCAGTTACGCATGCAGTTGGTTCTCCACCTTCATTGACAGCTAGCTCAGCCCTCTGGTCTGGAGTTATGAAAGCAGTTGGTCCCTCGCTTGCATCGACAACGAGAGCAGCCTTCTGTTCTGCAGTTACTAATGCAGGTGGCTCTGCAATTTCATCAACCGCTAGCTCGGCTTTCTCTTCTGTAGTTACGAATGGAGTTGGTTCTCCTCTTTCATCGACAGCTAGCACAGCCTTCTGTTCTGCAGTTACGATTGAAGGTGGTTCTCCAATTTCATCAACCGCTAGCTCGGCTTTCTCTTCTGCAGTTACGAATGGATATGGTTCTCCTCTTTCGTCGACAGCGAGCGCAGCCTTCTGTTCTGCAGTTACGATTGAAAGTGGTTCTCCAATTTCATCCACCACTAGCTCGGCTTTCTCTTCTGCAGTTACCAATGGAGTTGGTTCTCCTCTTTCATCGACAGCTAGCGCAGCCTTCTGTTCTGCAGTTATGAATACAGGTGGCTCTCCAGTTTTATCAACAGCTAGATCGGCTTTCTCTTCTGCAGATACGAATGCAGTTGGTTCCCCACTTTCAGAGACAGCTCGATCAGCCTTCTGTTCGGCAGTTACGAATGCAGTTCGTTCTTCCCTTGCGTTGACAGCTTGTGCAGCCGTCTGATCTGGAGTGAAGAATGCAGTTGGTTCCTCACTTGCATCGACAGCTAGTGCAGCCGTCTGTGCTGGAGTTAAGAATGCAGTTGGTTCCTCACTTGAAATGACAGCTAGTGCAGCCGTCTGTGCTGGAGTTAAGAATGCAGTTGGTTCCTCACTGTCATCGGCAGCTAGTGCAGCCGTCTGTGCTGGAGTTAAGAATGTAGTTGGTTCCTCACTTGCATCGACAGCTAGTGCAGCCGTCTGTGCTGGAGTTAAGAATGCAGTTGGTTCCTCACTTGCATCGACAGCTAGTGCAGCCGTCTCTTCTGGAGTTAAGAATGCAGTTGGTTCGGCACTTGCATCGGCAGCTAGTGCAGCCGTTTGTTCTGGAGTTAAGAATGCAGTTGGTTTTTCACTTGCATCGACAGCTAGCTCTGCCCTCTCTTCTGCAGTTACGAATGCAGTTGGCTCTCCACTTTCAAAGACAACTAGTGGCAGTTTGGCAGTTAAAAATGCACTTGGTTCCCCACTTTCATCAACAACTAGATCAGCCTTCTGTTCGGCAGTTACCAATGCAGTTCGTTCTTCATTTGCATCGACGGCTAGTGCAGCAGTCTGTTCTGGAGTTAAGATTGCAGTTGGTTCCCCACTTGCATCGACAGCTAGCTCAGCCTTCTGTCCTGCAGTTACGACTGCAGTAGGCTCTCCAGTTTCTGCACCAACTAGCGCTGCCTTCTGTTCTGTAGTTACGAATGCAGTTGGTTCCTTACTTGCATCGACAGCTAGTGGAGCCGTGTGTGCTGGAGTTAAGAGTGCAGTTGGTTCCTCACTTGCATCGGCAGCTAGTGCAGCCGTTTGTTCTGGAGTTAAGAATGCAGTTGGTTCCTCACTTGAATCGACAGCAAGGTCGGCCTTCTCTTTTGCAGTTTCGAATGCAGTTGGCCCTCCACTTTCAAAGACAGCTAGCGCAGGTTTGTGTTCGGCAGTTACGAATGCACTTGGTTTTCCACTTTCATCAACAGCTAGATCAGCCTTCTGTTTGGCAGTTACGAATGCAGTGCGTTCCTCACTTGCATCGACACCTAGTTCAGCCTTCTCTTCTGTAGTTACAAATGCAGTTGGTTCTCCACTTGCATCGACAGCTTGCGCAGCTTCCTGGCCTGCAGTTACGAATGCAATTGGCTCTCCACATTCATCGACAGCTAGCTCGGCCTTCTGTTCAGCAGTTACGAGTGCAGCTGGTTCCCCACTCGCATCGACAGCTAGCGCAGTTTTTTCTTCTGCAATTTCGAATGCAGTTGGCTCCTCACTTGCACAGACAGCAAGCTCAGCCTTCTCTTCTGTTGTTACAAATGCAGTTGGCTCTCCGCTTTCATCGACAGCTAGCTCGGCCTTCCCTCCGGCAGTTACGAACGCAGTTGCTTCTCCACATACATCGAAAGCTAACGCAGCTTTCTCTTCTGCAGTAACGAATGCATTTGGCTCACTAATTTCATCAACAGCTAGCGTACAGTTCTGTTCGGCAACTACGAATGCAGTTGGCTTTTCACTTTCATCAACAGCTAGCGCAGCTTTCTGTTCTACAGTTTCGAATGCAGTTGCCTCTTCTCTTTCAAAGACAGCTAGCGCAGCCTTCTGTGCTGCAGTTAGGAATGAAGTTGATTCTTCACTTTCATCAACAGTTAGGGCAGCCTTCTGTTCGTCAGTTACAAATGCAGTCGGATCTCCACCTTCGTAGACAGCTAACGTGGCTTTTTGTTTGGCAGTTACGCATGCAGTTGGTTCTCCACCTTCATTGACAGCTAGCTCAGCTCTCTGGTCTGGAGTTATGAAAGCAGTTGGTCCCTCGCTTGCATCGACAGCGAGAGCAGCCTTCTGTTCTGCAGTTACTAATGCAGGTGGCTCTGCAATTTCATCAACCGCTAGCTCGGCTTTCTCTTCTGCAGTTACGAATGGAGTTGGTTCTCCTCTTTCGTCGAC
>LQNS02277221.1:8432665-8455050 GCA_001587735.2 Parhyale hawaiensis | reverse complement strand
AGGCAGGAACAAAAACTTGAGAAGACATGTCAACAACAGAAGGTTCAATAAATGTAGCCAGAGGACTAAGTTCGTCTGATCCAACTTCAGGACGAGGTGCAGATACTGCGGAAAGTTCACTGGATACGGTGATTATTTCAGATTTTTCCGTTGTCGCTGGAAAGGGACTTTCGGCGTAAACGATTGACTGTCCTGCACCTTGCGATTCAACTTGTTGTGCTGTAGAAAGAGCTTGAGCTGAAAGTGCTATGGGAGCATGTTTAGACAATTCGGCCAGAAAATTAGGTTTAACTGTTTTCCCTCCACCAGAAAGGTGGTCGGATGTGACGGAAATGGACAAGTCATTTAATTTTGCCGCAGCAGGAAGTTCACGTGATGAAGCAACATCAAGAGGTTGGGCCGACTGAGGAATTTCTCGGCAACTAAGGTCACCTGCTTCGACAACGTAAGGAAACACATCATATTTATCCAGAGCGAGTGGCTCATTTGATTCATACGCCAGAGCTTCCTTGCCTGATCCAGCCACACTATGAACTACGGTCGACGCAGCTACAATGGAATATTCAGCAGGTTTAGTAACAAAAGGTTCAGTTTCTTCAGCCCCGCCAGAACTTGTAAGTGAGCTAGCAACAGTAGGATAAACTGTTGTAGCTGCCAGTAATTCACTCGATCCAGCAGCAACACGAGATGCAGCTGACTGAACCACAGCATGCGAGTCAACAGGATGATCCACTTCGTGATCTGCAACAGACCTGGCATTATCGAGAGAGCCAGATGTGTTAGTAAGAACACCATATTGCTGCAGAGAAACTGAACGAGTCTCTTCCACACCATCGAGTGATGTCGGAAACTCGTCATTTGCCTCCACGTAACGAATCCATGGTAGTGAAGCAGCAGGCATTGCAATTGTTGATAACAAGGGCGATTCCTCCTCTGTTACAAGTGACAGTCCAGTAGCACATTCCGCTGTATCAGATGCAACACTAACGCTATCCAATGGCAATGAGAGCGTATCTCGGCTTTCAGCCCTCTCCGAAACTTTCTTAAAATCCTGTTCAGATGCACGTATGCCAGGATGAACTCTTGAAGATGTGGAGAACACACACTCCTCTTCCTTACTTTGTTGTTTGGAGAAACGCGCATCCTGATCAGCACGCTTCGATGCCGTGGCTGGTTCCATCTCCACAGAAGGTACAGTTGAAAGCGAAATTCTACCAGTTGCGTGTGTGTGGGCCAGTTTGACCTGATGCCTGTCGTACAGCATGAGGGAAACATCCTTCGCTTCAAATTCTTCGGAATCAATGTTGATCATTGAGTTTCTTTCTTCACTTGCTAGACTAGTCTTCTTAATCTTGCAAGGCTTATCTTCGGTAGGGAACAACATTTCAGCGCTTATAGGATCCTCCACAATGCTGACATCTTTACCATTATCACCGACGACCTCTGTTGCTTCAATTGACAAAGTAAATGTCAAATTTTCCAGGTTATCGTCATTAGGAGAAATCTCTGCAGCTTCAATTGTTAGCGTGAGTCCTTCTCGAGTTGCATCATCGGATGAAAATCTTGTTTCAAATGGAAAAGAAAAATTGTCATGGCTATCAGCAATATGCACAAATTCCATTGCAAATGCTGTGGGTAATTCCACCGCGTCGTGGAAGAAAGAGATGTCAGCAAACTTTAAGTCAACAGAATCGGTAGTTGTATCACTTATTTTAGGCATAAACAGAAATTTATCCTGCTCCACAAACGAAAGATCACTTTCACGAGCACCGACAACATAGTCAGCTCTTTCTGTTTCGCTACCTAACTGTTCATCAGAGCACACTGGAGTATCAGACGGGCTAAGAAAGCTAGATGGGTGAGGTTTGCACTTACCGATACTTGTAGAAGTTTCCAGGAACAGGTAGTCATCTTTATTTTCGGACGACAGAGTGGACAACTGTTGATTTGACCCAAGAGAAGAATGATTCTTGATCGCCGGTTTATGTTTACATTGGATTCGAGTCGACGTTTCCGACATATGAACCGAGTCCCATAAGATGTCATTAGGATCAGCTGATCGAGTTGGATAAATTCCTGTTGAAAGTACAGGAGGAGTAATTTGGTCCTCTTCAAGAATATCAGCGGTACTTGCGCTCAATACGTGACTAGGCTGATGATAACCAGGTTCACCGCTCAAGTGCCCTTCCGGAACTTTCCCCGACTCATAATCAACTGCGCAAAACCTTGAAGAAATATCAGGAACTGCTAATTCGAACAAATTTGCTGCATCGCCTTTAAGCTCAGTAGCTCCAGCTAATGAATAAAGGCGTTCTTCCTCTGAGGATATTTCAAAAGTTTCATCTGACTTGCTGGTCGCTGGATTCAAAAAGATCTCCTGGGATTCTGCAATCGCTGCGGTAGATATTTCCAAATCTACTACTGAATCAGGAAAACATTTGGACAAACAAGCTGATTTTGCTTGAAGAGCAACTTTAGGTGGAGAGGAATTTGCTTTACTAGCAGAGTCTGCTTGAAGAGAAGTAACTAGTGTGTGGTCAGTTTTAAGCAAGTCAATCGAGTGAGTGGCCTCGCCAGGAGCCCAGTATCTGGAATCGGAGCCAATGACTTGTTCTTCCATTGGGATATTCGTAAGCATTACATCAGAGAATCGCTCGTAATGTTCTGAAGTTGGGCTTGGTATTAGGTTCGATGTTTTTCCTTCAGTAGATTCATACCAAGATGGACTGCACAATGTACTAAGTGTAACATCCTCTGCACGCTCCTGATTTTGGCACTCGGGTGCAGAAGAGTCGCTCATCACGTGAAGCGTCTCAGCTGCTGGCGAGACTTGATTCAGAGTCGACACAACCAGAGCAGCTGGGCTTAGCGCAATGCCTGACTGAGATTCGCACGCTGACTCATCAGCAGTTTGCTTAGCAAACGATACCAGAAAAACTTTCGGAATTTCTCCACTGGTATCGAGTTGATCCAAAAAGACCGGCAGCAAATGTTTTACTGCACGAGCTGTACTTTCATGCTTCACATGAAGTGTGGATGAATGCAACTGGTCATTTTCCTCGCTTCCGTCAGTCAAATCATCGTGATGATCAATCAAATGCCGAGGAAATAAATTTTGGGATAGCCCTGAAGTTGCAGTCTCCAAGGTAAAGACACACCAAGGACGATCCTCCGAGAGTTGTTCAACACGGTCGGTTTGCTGAAGAGATTCTGTTTCGTGTTTAACAGGAAATAATTTGAGCATAACCTGACCTTGTGCTTCCTGGGGAACAGCACCTGGAGCGTCAGTAACACTTGGGGTATCTTCAGTCCCTGCAAACGCATCAGAGGCTCCAAACTGTGGAGTTTCAAAATAAAGCGTCAGAGTTTGTGATTTCTCTTCTTCTTCTCTGCTGTCCTTGGCAGAGGTAGACGGCAAAGCACGGATGATACGAGCAGGCTGAAGCGATGTAGGCAAGTCCCGGAGCAAAGGAGGTAATGGAGCGCACGCTTCCTCTACAAACGGCATTTCCTTGTCGGTCAAGACCACGAATAACGGAGCATTCTCCAGTCTCACTGCTGTCCTGTTTTCGGAGGTAACCACAAACGCAGTGGCTTGAGAGAGGTCAATATCAACAGCATCACGTCTGGCACACCTTTGAACTGCAGCACGTGGAATTGCTAAAGACTGAAGTTCGCTCTGTGGGTGCCTCTCAACAGCAGGCTCAGAAGATTCATTCTCCGCCAAGAGTCTAACGACAAAAAGCTCAGGCATTGAACTTACTTCAGATGAAGAGGCAGCAGTCGGCTCAGACGGAGACGGTCTTACTGACCCGGCAGCAGCATCTGCACGCTCTCTTAGTTCAGACGATTGCTCTTCAGAAGCAAGACAAACACTCTCGAAAGGAAAGTGAAGGCATACTTCTGGAATGTCTCTCCTGTTTGCAACAGGTTCCAAAGCTTCACTGCTGACAGTATGATAAGCTCTCAGATTACTAACCGGGCTAACGACAGCAAAGTCTGTTATGTTTAGGCTCTTCGCAGCGTCACTAGCGCCGACTTCAGGCAAGCATTCATCATGAAGTAATAACAAAGTAATACTGGGTGTGAGGCTGAAATGTTGAGTACAAGCTGCAGTAGATAACTCATATGACTGACTTTGTGCACCGACTACTGTACCTTCCCTGGCTTCCATGTATTTAGTAAAATTATCGCACAGCTCTCTGTAAAAGAGCCTGCTTTGATCATTTGATGGAAGAGTGAGACGTGAAATTTGCTCTACAGGTTCTATGCTTGACTGGCGAGTTGCACTTTGAGTCGAAGTGTCAAATGGTAAAGTTTCAATTCTCGCATACTTTACCACATCATTTGTCTCAGACCGAGGGACTTCGATGGGCACCGTATCTGTGTCAGAGACTAAGGAAGATAATTCGGCAAGAACGTCATGTGTGACATGAGCAGTCTCGGAACTGCACTCCAGCCGAAAAAATTCTGGAACTGTCACAGATGACTGACCCGACGGAATACCAACTCGCTCAGTACAACGAGCTCCAAAACTTGTGGAAGCAAATTGTGGCCCACAATCATTGGTCGTTGACATTGCAGAGGTGGCTGTATCAGTTTCCAATGCTTCTCCGTCGGTAGCAAATGAGGGAATTGACTGAAATTGCGGTGCAACATCTTGGGAAAAAGCATCCAAACTCAATAGCGTTGGTGAAGCTTCGGATTTCGATGACATCACCAACCGCTGGTCCAGGACAGCTGCTGCAGTCGTTTCAGTAAGAGGCTGCGGAAGTGGCGAAGGTTCGCATTCTTCTTCGTGTGGTAATTTTCCTGAGCAACTCACAGAAGCAGGCGCAAAATATTGACCTGCAGTCCCAGAAGCACTCGTCACGTTTTCAAAATAGCCTTGTGTCGACACTTGATCCGATGTATCAATAGGAAGCTCTACCGGCGAAGGTTCCGCCACCGAAACATCAAGGCCTGCATTTCCCGACATGGCAGGACAAGTCTCACGTGACAAGTACGTTAATTTATTATCAGAAAGCTCGTGGGTTTTGGGCGGACTTTGCTGCTTATTTACGGAAGTTTTTACCGCTAAATTTGTTTCAGTAATAGGCAACCAATCAGTCGGTCCTACAAGGGAATAATGATCCAGAAAGCCAGGCAAGCTTGAGGTGGAGCTAGCATCCAACCTCTCGGGCACACATACACTTGTACAGCTTAATGGTAAGTATTGAGTTTCGATTGAAGGCCTTCGAAAATATTTTTTATGCCGAAAACTTTCGTCTGCTTGTACCTCGACATCTAGATTAAATTTCCTCCGAGAAATGGATTCTTCACCGGCGGGAATACGTGAAGAACAAATACTTCTATCAAGTGAAGACACCATAACGATGTCGTTGACAGTAGACACTGGAAAAGAACTAGTAGCACTGTCATCAGACGCACTAGCTGCACCAGATCTACCACCAGCAGAACACGGCAAAGTTTTCGTCAACAATACTGGCGAGGCAGCTCTGTGGTCAATAGACAGCTGAGAAACCGAGACCGAAAGCAGCTGCATATCATCAGTCATGGAGCTGTCCCTCATCGATGTATGCAAAGCAGGTAGGCTTTTCCTTCGTAACTGAACAGCAATAACTGCGTCATCCATTAGTGGCAGCATCCCAACTTTTGAGTCACCTGAACCAGTTCTTATAACTGCCAAATTCTTCGTTCTCTCTGATGAGGTTTTATTTAAACTAGTTCTTGATTTTATTGTGTCATTAAACACAAACGAAGTGGCTGGAATCGCGGTGCCACTGACGGAAGTAGTTTCAGAGATGTCCGCCGTAGCAAAACGCATTTCTTCATTTATTTCTCGAGGAAAGCCCGACAACACTGGTACTAATCTGCTGTCATCCTCCCAGTACTGATAATCACGGACATCAGGTAGAGATAAGCTGCGCTGGTACCCACAGAGGGGGGCACGGAAACTAGTTGTCAAAATGTCGCTATCATCAGAACTGGCCGTAGTTTCCCATACCAAATGAGTATGATCCATTTGAGACAGCATGGCTCCTGGTGGCGAGGCTCTATTGACCACAGCTGTAGACGATGCTGAGGTTTCAGAGAAAGCTCGAGTGCCACGAAATACGTCACTCAGACAGCTTCCCGATGCTGCTGACGCAGGGTTCCGGTAAGGGAAGGCAGAGTGTCGGATTGCTGTAACTGAACCGGAGTTACGGTATAGAGGGAGTTTGCTCTCAATAGTCCCCCTAGACCAGGATGTTATTTTTTGCCTTTCAGGAAGAAAAAACGAATGCTCTGACGATGCATCAGTAGCAATAGTACGGAAACCAACAGGAATGTCAGAAGCAACATGCGGCAGCGACATGAAAAATGCTCTTCGTTTGCTCAATAGCGGCGCACTGCTGGCCAGTGAAGGCTCAGGACCTGAAAGAGTTTCTGATATATCGATAATTGAATGAGGCTTACGAAACTCTGCTGAGTCACAGATTAAATTTGAATAACAATGTTCGCGGACATTTCCTGTAGAATGCCTTCTCAGAGTCATTCGGACAGAACCTCCAGCAGTTCTGTAAGGAGCCTCAAATGATTGCTGAGAACTCAAGTCAAAATCGGCCCTCATTTCCTCAACTCCAAAGTCAGCAGCTGAGCTGGAAAAGTTTCCAGTTCTACGGGAACGCGACCCAGATTTCAGAGACTTCAGCGGAGCCGAATAATGTGTTCTACGCCTCTCAGTCAAATCTGGCACATGGCTTGCTGCGCAGCGCTGACCGGCGCTCATCTCTTGACCAAAAGTTTCAGTGCGGGTACCGATATTTTCAACAAATTTTGAAATTTTGGACGACTGGTCAACGTTGCCAATAATAAGTTTAGCTTCTGCCGAGTCAGCATCCGTTTCGGTACGAGCAAGCAGCTCATACCTCTCGGTATCCGTATCAAAGTGTTCGCAGAATTCCATACTAATGCTTCTATCTTGCAGCACAGAGCGTCTGCGGTTTATTTCCCCTTCTCGAAAGGCAGTTTCTGATTCATCATAGCGACGAGATTCATCTTCCTCTTCTGCAAGTGATTGCGTGGAGCTTCCAGGAAAACACACTGAGATGGAATCAAAAGAATAAGTTAACAAATCATTGCGGTGAACAACAGTATCTGTGGTAAAAATAAGAGAGCTCTGGACTGGTGGACCGACAGCAATATCCTCTTGCTCCGACGCTTGTTTATCTTCATGCGATGCTGCAGCAAGAACGTTTTCGTTTGCAGTACCTGAAGTGGTTTTCTTCTCATGGGACGTAGCCATGTTCTCATATGAGCTTAAGTCTGCACCGACAGAACAAACGCTATCACTGGAGAAGCTTGAAGAGCGCAGAGCATCAGTAGCGGTGGGAGAATGAAAAAAATCTGGTTCACAGTCGAAATACTCCAATTCTTCGCAAGAGGCATCATGGTCACTTACAGGGGGCGACATGACCGCATCAGCCGGTGGAGAGCTTACAGAAAGAGGGCGGTACTTGAGCAACACGCCCTCTTCTGGCATAAAAGAGGTAAGAGGCAAATTATTTAAAAAATTAGTTGCCGATGATTGGTTAGGGGTAGTAGACTGGGAGTCGCTAAGGCCAGTTTCCGTGAAGAGAGGAACAACTGCATCGAGAACGCTTTGCACCAACGCACTGGAGATATTTCTGATGTCTTTCATAGAGAGGGGAAATGTTGCAGGGTCAGACGACGTACGAGAAACGGCCGTGTGAGTAGACTCGGAAATCTCAGTTGGGGAATGGACCGACGTCGAGCCATGGGGAGTCTGTCGGATGGAAATTTCGCTGTCGGACAATTCGTTGCCAGCTGCGGACTGAAGCAGACGTAAGGCACAAGTTTCCTCTGTATCTCGTGAACTTGCCTGAAAGCCACTGCTCAAAGATTGCAAGGACGCATCAACTTCAGAAAATGATGAAACGTTAGACAGCGGCGTGCCAATGAAAGGGGTTGTAACTTGCAAATCAGTTTCGGCATTTGGGCTTAATACAGCTGTGGATCGCAAAAAACTGATTTCAGTATCTTCGGTGGAGCTTGTATCCGTCCCCATCAGCTGAAATTCTCCCTGCCAAGCACTTTTAGGACACGTTTTCAGAAATTTTTCGCCACTGGAGATAACTGTCACCGGTTGAGCTTCTGATGGGTCATCACAAGAGTCCATGTCGCTGTATTCTACGAAGTCGTGAAATGATACTTTCTCAAGACTAGTACACTTATCTGATCCAGTGACGCTCGATGTCATAAGTGGGCTTTCCATAGTTTCCAACTTTTCAAACGTGTCGGGAGAATCGCGGGGCTTAACAAAAGATCGAGAAAAACTCTTACTATTTTTTGAATCAGAGTCTATGAAGATTGCTGGCTCACATCTATCCGAACAGGAAGAAGTTGATGTCTGGACGAAAGAATGACTAGAAGAAAATTCATTCTGAATTGCTGTTTTCATAGTATTAGAGTAGGGAAAACTGAAGGTAGAAAAATTCAAGGGAAGTTCTGGGCATTCCGGAAAAACTTCCCCAGTGTCTGCGTCAGGATGAAACAGTATATCCTCGTCCTCAACATCAAGCCGTCCGGTACTGACAGCAATGACAGGGTCTATATTAGCAGCACTATCAGGCAGGGACAATGAGTCCGCTTTGTAGTTACAGAGAGGATTATAACACTGTCCATTTGAAGTAAGATCGAGGTGCTGACACGAGTCACTTCCTTGGAGAGAAATAAATACATCAGCAAATTCTTCGGCAAATACTGTCGACTGCGCTTCTGTCGGGTCCCAGTCACGCGCTTCATCAACAATGTCCGTCGCAGCCGGTGTCGTTTTGGAGATTGACGGTGTAGTGGGAATCACCGACGACGTTTTCATAATATCTCCCATGCCTTCACCTGTTGCTGGTGAGGAACATTCTTCCCCACTAAATGCGATGGCTTGCTCGGGTTTATTACAAGAAATGGGATCATTAACTGCAATCGTGAATGGCTCTTCACCTACTTGGGATAAATTTTCGGTCGCCACGCATAGGTCTCTTCCTAACAGCTCGGTACCCATATGAAGGTACGGAGCTGAGGTCGTTAAACCATCGGAGTCGTTGGATAGCTCACGGCGTCGGAGAGAAAAAAACACTGCGGTGGGTGCATTCACATCGTTTGAAGTGGATGAAACATCTCCCACAATCGCATTCTCTATCGATTCGGCTGATTTGTAGTACGATAAGTCATTTACTTCGTCTGTAGAATCAGTTACTAACCTGGATTCACCGTATCTTGTCTCAACAACCTCTTCGCCTGCTAAATTTCTTATATTACTGTTGTCCTTTGCATCATTCACTTCCGATTCTTGCTTCACATGAAAAAGCAAAGTATCAGCTACATTCCATCTTTCAGGTTCAGTGTACCCAGAAGAAGCAAAATTGGTCGGCAGTGCAACATCTTCCCCGGTCTGCATCACCCTACCTGTGTGCTGGATGCCGGTGTGCAGTAGCGGCGTTGCGGCATTTTTGTCACGCCTACTGACTACTTGGGTCATGGGCAGATGCAAAGATCGCGCCCAGCTTTCGGAAGTAGACGACACTGTCGAGTCCAATTGACAACTAGTGACACAAGAATTTTTAATATCAGCCATAGTGTCCGGTGACTGCAATGCGCACCTTGCAACCTTTTGAAGATCAGCCATGCTTGCACAGGATTCAGATGAAACAAATTCAACAGAAACTAACGCTTCATTAGGGGCTGGTGCACACTGCTGAGACTCAGAGGCCAACTCTTTGCTGCTCTTATTCTTTATCTTGCTTTCAGGAACACAGGTCTTCTCTTCAGGTACATTTTTTCCACTCGAGTACAATGGACTTTCTTCTAAAAAAGCAACATTGGTATCGGTCACAGTAATACCAGGAACATTTCCCGAAGGAACGTCAGGCGTTAGTTGAATTTCACTTTCTTGCTGCACTTTCGGCTCAACACTACAAGCAGTAGTGAAGGGAGTGACAGCATGAGCCTCCACCATTGGCGTACTGTCAACATTAACAGCAGCCGCAAAACTTCCAGCTGAACTATGTTCTGTCTCCTCAGGTGCTGAGCCGAACGAGGGTAGCTGTGGGACAGCTGCACTTTCCGAGGTAGCGCAGTTGTCACTTTGTGCCACTCCATCGTCCACAACAGAAGACACGAATATGCTAGGGCATCTTTCACACGCGGGATTGCCGTCATTGCTCCAGGGGGCTTCAGTTTCCAATCTGGGTGACATTACTTTATGCCACACTGAACGCGGACAATCACAGACAGCACTAAAAAAAGTTTCAGCTTCGAGTGCAAGTAGGGCTTCTTCATGCACGGCCCTATTTTTCGGAGTACCTTGCTGCTGAGTGTTAGGAATGCAGAAATTTAATTCAGCACAAGCAGCGTTTTTTCCCCGGTTGATATGAACTAAATCGTTCTTGTCCTCGACATCATCACTACAGCCAAAATCAACGCTGGTGGCAGCACTTCCCTCATCAACATCAATTTCTCTATTCTCAATTAGAGATAGCTTGACTTGAGGTTTTTGAAATTTCGTGATGGTGGGGCTATCGTCTGATACTTTCTGATGTTCCGAAGAACTGGTGACTGGAGCTACACTGTGAGTCTTTTGTAGACGCGGCAACTTTCGAAATGAAGCGTAGCTGCCACTAACGTTGCCAGTCGTGGTTTTTGAACTTGACACAGCATCAAAGGAAGAAGGCGTGCTTTCTTTCATTTTTGCTGCCTCCAAACATTCCACACTTTCAATTGCCTCATGAGTCTCATATGCATAAACATCTTCCTTGACAAAAGCAGCAGCTTCTTTTCCTGAAGTCTTTAATCCATCATCAATCTTCTCAGTCAAGAGTGTCAACCGACTCTCGTGCGGAAGAGAAGTTTTCAACACTTCAGAACCTCTATGGAGAACAGCTGGAGCCAAATTATGTGCATCAGGATATTCAAAATATGAGATGGCAGGACGCATCCTCTTTTCAGGTTCACCAGTGGCAAGAATGTGCTGTTGGCAGTCCAATGTTTCATCTAAATATTCAACGCTCAAAATACTCGAAGTCTGTCCCTCAACGTTTGATTCAGTTCCAATATTAGATGTTGTGTTAGTAGCTTCAACTCGCGGTTTTTTCCTGTACGTGGCTCGTCCACCGCTGCCACTCGTGCTGGCACTAGTACCGGCAATTTCCTGCGGTGGCAGTGCATCAAAAGGTAATGCGACTTCTCCTGACTGGGGTTGTTGAGGGCAAATATTGGAACATAACTCAAAAAACGAAGGCGAAAGCGTTGGGATAGATATTGGTCTCTTGCTTTGGACAGCGTAAGCAGAGGAGTCTCCTGGAACATCACACTGAATCACGTGTTCGTATACTTGTGAGGCCTTCGAAGTAGGGATAGAATTGTCTTCACATCTGGCGTAGTCGGATTTCATCATGACGACATTGAGCAGTACTTTGGGGTCAGAATCACGGGCAATATCGTATTCAAGTGGGGAATCAGTTTGTTGACAAACGGGATAATTTTTAGCTCCTAGAGAGACAATTGTCCCGCCGTCAGACGGTACATCTTCTGCGTCCACTAAAGGCCTGCACAGTTTATCACACACGCCATCCCACTGCTCTGTAGCATTTGCTGATGTGCAAAGAGATTGCTTTTCAGGTAGTGCAACATTAAAATCATCAACTAAATTAAAAGATTCGCTGATATGTTCAGAGCTGAAGGTCAAACAGTTGGGACTATTTGTTCTTAAGCCTGCGTTAGCGCTGTAATAATCATCAGCGACGGTGTACGACTGGCCGTAATCACAGGTAGAGACCTGCATGGACAGTTCGTGAGAAGTCACCAGAACTGATCCACGCCAGCGCGTTGCGAGCGATGGTTCGTTGCAGTCCCGCAAACTTATGCAATGGAATCCGCGATGAAGGAAATTTAAGCCGCTCTGTAGTGGATTAAGACGGGATGATAACAGAGGGCTGACTAAGTTTGGAGAAACCTTCAGAGTGTCAGAGCGCATATCAAATGATCGCTGACCAAGAGGCATCAAGTCGTCATCAGTTGCTTCTTCGGAATCAGAATAAACACTCATAGATACGGTAGCGTGCTCATAATGTGGCCAACTTCGCAAGCATGAAACTTTCTTGGCAAATTGCAGTGACAGAGCATCTTCTTTGAACGGTAAAGTCAAGTACATGGATTTTTGAGCGGATAAACATTCACTGTTAGTGCCAAAACTTGTTGAAGATACAGTGGATGCGGAGCTTTCGTTCTGAGCCATATCGAATGTTCTTTGGACCGTTTTTTGGGAAGACTCAGTGAAGTCCGGACACGGCGAAGCTTTTTTCTTCAAGGTAATTTTAGGGGTCACAACTTGAGATTTGGTTGGGACGCTGCTAAAGTCAAACGCTGCTTCTACGTAAGACATTGGCGAGGTAACTTTCGTCGCATGCTTAACTCGAGCTACTTTTTCACTGCTTTTGACTGGCGACGAGGATAACTTGCTTGATGCGGAGGACGGTCGGTCCAGCACTGGCGCACAAACAGAATCTGCGGCCACAAAGTCATCGAATGTTTCTTCTGGAATACTGGAAAGGGAGTCCGGCTGCTCAGCCGAGTAAAGATAAACTGTTTCAAACAGAGTATTATCATCAGATGAACTAACCAGCTCCTCGAAACTTTCACTGAAGTTTCCCGTTTCACTTTCAGATTCTTTCCAATCACTGGGAATGCAATCAGATTCCCTCAAGTCATCGGCAGTGGCATCAGAATCAGACTGTCCGCTGCAGGTGTGGCTGAGTTCAGAGCGACTCCCTTCGCTGCACTCCACTATGGTGTAGAGTATCCTGCGCATGTTAGCATGGCAGGTGGAAACGGTGCTGTCCTCAGCAAAAGGACCAGCATGATCTGCACCAATGGGAGACTCTCGGTCTGATTCGCTGTAAAAACTTTCATCTTCAGAGTCGCTTTTAATAGCGTGCACCGCTTGAGAAGAGCCAGTGGCTTCATCAGGCTTATAGTCAGAACTCGAAGAACGCTGTTCGTCATTTGCTGTTGAAGTATCAGAAAAAAATGCAGGACGATCATTAATATCAGGAGAAAGTAAATATGCAATCAATTTCTCAGAGGATTCTTCCAAGATCTGAGTAACGTTTTCTAACAAACTGGCATTTTCTGGAGACTGAACGTCGACGCCGGCGGACTGGAGTATTTGTTTGCTGCTTTCCTCCATGTCTTCTGGCAGGCTAGCTTGCTTATTTACGGATATGCTACACACATCAGGTAAATTTTGCACAGTCACTGCCGAGTGTGAATCAAGCTCTTTTTCTTCACTCAACTTAGATGACATCGGACAGACTTTTTCTTGCTTCTCACTTAAGAGACTGTCGTCGCTCACACCAGTTATTTCATCACTCCCATGACTAGATTTCTTACCGTCACTTGTGTGCGAGTTTTCACTGAGCTCACCAGATGAGGATACTTTTCTGCCCTTTCGTTTCCTGCGAATCGGCCGGGAACCTTCAGGTTCACTTTCATCGCTCGAGGTGGCTTCGTACAGCCTTAGCTGAGCTCGCTCTCTGGCAGCTCGACGGGAGCCTCCGGACGACACATCGCTGCTGTGGCTGCTGCCGTCTGGCGAGTTGACAGGCTGACTTTTGGGGCCAGTTTTGGTTACGGTTGCGTCTCTGGCTCCAGACTGTGAAACACAGCTCTGTGAATCAGCTGGGACTTTCTTTGAGGCGTCTGCTTCGTTGATAATAGGCGAATTACTCCGTTGTGCAACAATTCCAGAGGCTACCAAGCCCCTCGTACATCCAAGTTCACTCCTATCAACTTGAGACTGAACTGTCAACGGTGAGGTAAGCTTTAGATGGGTTGATACGTCACTTATGAGTGATGCATAAGGATCGAGATCTTCAGAATCACTGCACGAGTTTTCCAAGGAATCGCGACTAAATTTCCCAGGAGAAGCAGACCCTGAATCGATATCACAAGGCTTTAGACACTCAATGCCGGCAATAATGCCCCGTGCCCCGTCGAGACTGTCATCTGAGAACTGCTCTTCGCCTGACACGTGCCGGTATTCGATGGGCAACAGGTACACCGGTGGGATTTTTCCCTCTTGAACAGGAATGCAGTCAAAATTGGCAGTTCGATGAACATCTTGCAAGGAATCATCCTCACACGAATGAGAAGGGAATGTCCTGTAGTAGGTGAAGTCGATGTCATCCAAGTAAGCAGGCGCGTCGTACTGCGCTGCACTGCGGGTGCCGCACCAGCTCTGAGGGCGACTTCGAGGACGGAATGAATCGCGTGCGCGTTCTGCACTGCTGTCAAGTGCAGCTGAGCTAAGAGGCGGTTTATAGCCTTCGCATTTTTTATGTGTCTTTACGATAGGTCTTCTCTCTTTAGTATACGTACCTGACTGAGATCGAGAGTTGCTAGCTCGTGGCTTGGATTTTTCCATAGACGTGAGAGGCTGGGAGCCTGAGATGGATTGAGTGGCTGACTGACGGCACCGCTTACGCGCTGCAGATGAACTGAGTTTTGCGTTTGAGTACAGTCTCTTTGTCACGTTCTGGATTATTTGTTTTCGCGTTAACTTGGGTTTATCGCTGTCCTTGGAAGAAGAACTCGTTCTTTGTCTGCTTGGCAAATTCGGTTCACTAAGATTACGACGCAGACCTGCTTCTATTGTAGGCCAAATGCTCTTGTTCCAGCGCCGTCTAGACGAGGCCGGTGAGCCTGGACTGCTCCCCGGGCGTACGTTCAAGGCAGTTCTCTCTACACTCTCCAGTGACTCACTTCCTCTTGGAAAATTTGGCAAACTTGCTTGTCTCACTTTACTCTTATCATTTAAGTAAGAATCCAAGCTAACAATGGAAAAATGACTTACGACAGACTCTAGCGAGGAAGCTGACTCAAAACTATGGGGACTGTCACGACAAAAATCAAGCGAATTTTCGTCTACTTCGACATCCGTGACGTCAGGACCCTTGGCGCTACACGTCGCCTCGCTGTGTGACGCACCAACAGGACTAACTCGCTCGGCAAGAGGAAGAACTGAATCTACATCTACAGTGCCGGTGCTGTCGCTTTCACTAGGCACATAGAGCGTTCCCGCACTCACGTTCTGCTGGAAGGGCACAACACCGCTATTACAAATATTACTTCTACAAGATTCAGCGCGTTGCAAATCTACGCTACCAAAGAGACTAAAATCTACGTCTGGATCTTCTTCATCGACAGTGAGTTTGTATTGACTTCTGTAAGTCTCTAAGTCGAGGGGCGCGATGGAGGATACGCAGGAGCTGTTCTTCACGCGGTCCAAGAGCGACGGACCATCGGGACTGACGGCGGCACTCTTGGTGAAACTCTCTTGGTCGACACTGCAGCCTGAGTCCTTACTCACTCCGATGGTTGCCACTTCTTGTGACCAGGTGGGGATATCTGCCGCCCCGCGCCTGTGACGCACAGCACGTCTGCACAAACCATAACAACGTTATAAGCAACATCCCATGCCTGTTATGTTGCCCTGTACACCCAGTGACACTGAAGAGCCTATCATTCTTTACTAGCGTTGGCTTAGTCTCTACCAAGCCCGAACGACGAGAAACTATAAAACAGAAGTGAAGGCGGTCTGTTTTGGCCTGTCACTGTATGTAGTGCCTTGGATACTTTTGAAGTTCTTCGGACGAGGTCTAGGTGGTGTTATTCAATCCGGTGAACCCGCCCATCTTACACAGAAATGATGTTGCTTTCAGAGACTAGCGCGAGGGCTAGTAGCGAGTTATCTCCGCACTGAACGTAACCATTTACAGCTGCTTTGTCTGACACTTTTAGTTAGTACACACCCAGTAACTTTTTGCGCAATACAGCTTGAACGCATGCGGCGATTAGAACAGGACTGGTATTTTTTTTTAACAACTTCGCAATTTGTACAGTCGCAAGTATCATAAGCAATGCACTGATGAAAAGCAGTTTAACCTCAAAGCAAGCGCTACACCGCCATGCCACAGCTTTCGTACATTGATACCCCAACTTGGGGACATTAGAAGCACATAATTGCACATTTAAATTATAATGGCAAGTAAGGCCTTGCTCTCTAAGTTACCGTCATCGGTTTTTCTCCTAGGAAAAACACTATCTGAACACAATGAGAAAAATGATTACCTACAATATTGTGAAACACTGCATTTGTTGTCAGTTACATAAACTATACTTGACGGTCCCCAGAAAGTGACAAACAAGATCCTAAGGCTGACAAATAACATTTGAATAAAATGTTTTCCATTAACACTGGGACTTCTGACAGGCAGCAAGCCTTTCGTGGTGAAGCAAGGAAAGTGTTTACCTCCATGACGCACATATTCGCAAATACCAGGCAACGATGGACGATAACCGCTGAATATTTAGACCCCTTTCCAATGTAAAGTTCTCCCCTAACCGATAGCTTACACTGATGAATGCGTGTTTCTTTCAAATAAATGCATTTCAAGAGCTTTGATAAACAGTTTTTCAGGCTGAGATCAATGTGTTAAATAGCAAAGCTTTTAACGAAGTATTATCAATCAGTCAAAAGACCTATTTGGCAGGCGTGGGTTATCAAGCATATTGTAGTCCCTACTAACGGGGTGAAGGATATTCTGGTAATATGCAGTGATGTCTATACGGCAGAGGACAAAATTAAAATTTAATCCATATCAGTTAATAGATTTCCAGTTTTGAAACTATAGATTTGAGTATATATATCCAAAAAGTAAGTGACAATGAGCAACATTTTTCTTTCCATTGAGCCTCTTTTTCAATCATGAAGCAACGAGAATCTTAGTCTGCAAAAATGCCAACAGAATGAGTATTAAAATTTTCAGACCTGGCGGGACCGGATCGGAAGCCTCGAGAAACCTTGGGCTGCTCGTCCTCTGAGCTACTGAGCGTCTCCCCAGCAAGTTGCGACGTAGAGCTTTCATCAACAGCCTGGAACAAACGCTTGGCATGAGCAGAACATACGACTTCCAACAACACAGTGCGGCTAGTAACATTGAGAAACGGCAACTGCTGTAGATAACATGAAAGGCAATTTCAGTGAGTAGAACATTTAGGTAACTACCAGTGTCGATCCGCCCCACGCAGTAGTAACGTCGATTTGTCACGATCACGACATCATTTCCATGTTCTACTATGCACCAGTATGAGTTGATAGGAAAAAGACCCCTTGTAATAGAAAAGCTTTTAGGACGTCCATGAACTTAATCAAAGTTAGTAACCAGCGCCACACAGCTCGTCTTGTCGGCCTCTTTGTTTCGAACGATCTTCTTTCAACTCTGATTTTAAAATTCATATAACTTCTTGGGAGTCAATGATAGGACTTATATCCATTGTGTGCCAATATAACAAAGAATAAACAAACCAATGAAATAATTAGAGCACTCTGAGAGCGCATACCTTCGCCAAGCGAGGCACCGGTAGCGTAAAATTCAAACTGGCTCTGAAACCATTATTTTCTTTGTATAAACTCCAAAATCTAATCATTTGTGCCTTTTGATAGTAATAACAGCTTGGAAATCCATTCATAATTTTTGAATTATACTGCTAACAAACGTTAAGACAAACATGAATCAAACATACAAACGAACGAACCGATCTGCACCAAAATTTAATCATTTATGTCTTTTAATATTTCTAATAACCTCTATAAATTTCATGAAGATCCATTCATTATTTTTTGAGTTATTGTGCTAACAAGCATAAAATTAAAAACAGTGACAAACGAACAAACGAAATATTACCAAAATTTGGCCATCTACTCTTTGTTATATACCTAACAACTCATGTTAATTTCATAAAAATTTATTCATAATTTTTGAGTTTTGGCATTGAGAAAACTGAGGCAGACAAACAAGCAAACGGATGGACATATCTTCACCAAAAGTTAATCATCTGTTCCTCCTAACATACCTAACAATCCCTGTAAATTTCGTCCAAATCGGTTCATAACTTTTTGAGTTATCTAGGTGACAAACAGACGAACAACAGACAAAGAGACAGATAAACACGACGAAAACATAACCTCCTTGGCGGAGGTAAATATACATTAATTTATCCACCTTGTGCCACAACAACTGCGTTATAGACTTCATTTCAACAATCGTGCAGCTCAGCTCTTCCCAGCAGCAGCAGCCCGGCCGTGCGTGCTCGGCACAACTCTATAGTGCAGAGGCTTCATGTTTTTGTGGTCTTTGAAGATAAATTCTAAAGCATAGAGCTAAACGATTTACCAAAACTCACGCTCAGTTATTCCTAACGCTTCTTAAATAACAAAGAGACAGGCAAGAAATTCTTCGAAGCCTATGTTTACATGTAGGTATGCAAATGCCATCACGGTTTTCTTAAGTAGACATTCATTTTTCCTGTACATTTCTTGTAAATTAGAATACGCAAGAAAGAAAAACAAGCGGACTGCAACACGATACTTACCGTTCAAAGAAAATGTGCACAAAAATTTAAGCAGAACCTCAAATAAGACCAGTACTGCTCGCAAACCAACCTCAGTATGAAATCTAAGAAACAATGCGTAGCCTGGCACTCCACAGAGCAAAATATGCTAAATAAAATAATGAAATTATCGAAATTTAATACTCAATTCACCACAGGCTCATCGGCATATTGTGCTATAGACTCCTGCAAAAAAAAACTGGGGTGCACATTAACAAGTGGAACACTCCCTGCCTGAACAAAACAATCATTAGCCACATAATCTTAACTGTTCATTCCATGAAGCCAAAATGCAGAAGCAAATGTCACTGGTAGAGTTGCTGATATCTCTTCAAATGTACACAACGTGAGTACCTACTTTCATGCTGCCTGGACGACGTAGTAATGCATCGGGATGATCGTATGTTATACGATAGAACACGTTCGAAACACGATCGGGTGAGCCCGTCTTCAAACGAGATTGACTCGAGTAATAAAATGGAAATTCAGTAAATTATCTACCAATCATGTAAGAACTGTAACGCAATTAAAAAAAATCTTATTCTTCGTTCTGCAAAAGCCAAACATGTGTATCACTGTCAATATGATGTTCATTCTATGCACGGTATGATAAAAAAGGCGGCTGATATAAGCCACACCAAAAAAATCCAAGGTGCTGAAAATGTTAGCCGTTGGGCAGGTTTAGACTTCGCGCTAGTAGTGTATAAGGCGACGAGATACGACTTTTTGAGGGTAACCTACCCTCGCAGCTACCCTCGCGCGCGGGCTTCCGGTTTGTAACGGGGTTATGTGAAGGCCAAATCGCCCCCAGTCCCCCCCGCGATTGGCCTTCACCCGCCCCGGACCCTTTGGCCTTCCCCGCCGCGCTACTGGGCCGCCGCGCTCCCCTTGGTACCCTCAAAAAGTCGTATCTCGTCGCCTTATACACTACTCGCGCTAACTCAAAATCGGCGAGTTAGTGCGAGTGGCAACGTTATTTAGGCCTCACTAACTACAAATATGACGCTTCAACAAAGGATACGGAAGAGAGATAAAGTACGTTGATAGAAACGCGGAACCTATGCACGAGGGTATCCCCACACACGACTAGCGCACATGAGAGTAAATAGAGCAAGAAGAACAGAACAACGTCATCAGCTAGCAGAAGCATTAAAAGAATGGACCAAAGTGGGCACGAAAGACAAACGTTGCGAAGACTCAGCTAAGGCAATCTATGGACTGACCTGCGGTGCTTAGTTTGCAGAGCCAACTTGACAGCGTGTTCATGATCAAATGCATAGTCCTACTAGTAGGGGAACAATAAAAATGTGAAAACCAGCGCAGCTAATACGGCTCGGCAACCTCACTGTCAGCAGTATGCATAAGTAACATAACGATGGCAAAGATTTGCAAGTGCTGCTCTGCTTACACTAAATGAAGTCACTTTTAAAAAAAGACTTTCAAGTGATGTAAAGAAGCATTTTCCAATGAAGAAAAATTTTCATAGTGAACAGCACCTCATTTATTATAAAAACAATAGAGGAAAATCTTGTTTATGCCATACAGAAATTAGAAGAGGCTGCCAAAACTGACCAAAGTTGTACGAGATGTACTAGCACTGTACAACGTTAACTATTACCGGAAACAGTTTAAACGTCAACATGGGCTATGTCGAATACTGCAACACTCATTACAGAAGTGTAGCCATATATATGGGTACGATTTTCTCAATACACTTGGAAGATAATTCGTTAACACTACAGCTATGCCTTAATGTTAATTAAATGCTCTTAGATACAGAGGAGAAAATGATGACCTGTTGACCGAGAGGTAAGTCTGGAATCCATATTTTCATAATTTTCGTAAGATCATAATTTTGAAAATCTAATTTTGGGAATAAGAAATAGTTATCAAATTTTATGTCGACAATGTACACTGTTGATGCATAAAGTTCAACATTCACAACTGGAGCTCTGGTGGTCCGATATAATGTTTGCACAAATATTTTCATACGGTGCTAGAATATACATTGAGGATCTCTGTACGAGGTCCAGGTCACGTTATACATACCGCTCCACGCGTGGCAGTCACGACGCTAGTTCTCTCCCGTTGGGTCGCATCGGTGAGCCAGCAGCGAATTAGCTCCGCAGATCTCTGCTTTGTCTTCCACTCTTTTTAAGTAAGAATAAAGCAAAATTTTCGTACCATAACTTCCATATCAGCGGCATTTCGAATGTGCCGTGGTGTTTTGTGATATACCAAAAGAAAGTTTCTAACGTAAATACTTTCTTCGCATCTTGCCATCAATCAAACTGCCTAGCAGCTGCGATGGCAACACTGCATGTACGAGATATAGCAAATATAGCGACTTTGGAAGGCGACAAGGAGGCTAGTGAATATATCGCAACAGTCCATGGCAACGCCAAAATTCAGCGCGCGTAACTACCTACGTATTTAGCGGGTTATTGTACAGAAGGTAGGAGGCGAACATAAGCGAAAATTTGCAACATTTCGGAGCTATTGCAGTATTTTGTGAAACTGTTTATGTGATATCGCACAAACATGACATGTATCGACGATTTATTAAGCTCTCATACGCAGGGCAGACGATGATTGCCTAAATGTCGTTATAACTTCATGATTGCATCTGGTTAGGGCATATAATTTAGGAATATTACATATCCACATATTACATATCCACAGTGCGAGGTTGAAAATTTCGTAGAAATTACATGTAACTGACAGACAATACAATTGTTAGACAACGATAGATGAGCAAAAATTTCATCAATTACACACCGCTATTTTCATAGCTCAAAGTACGTTCATATATGTCACCACCACTAGGTGCAGTGATGCATTTTTGTTTTTTCCTTATTGGTATAAAATATATTTAACTCGAGAACTGTGCAAGCGCATACCTCAGCCAAACAAGGCAATGTTATTGAAAAATTCAAATGGCCCAGAAACCAGGATTTCCCTTGTATCATCATCACTAAAATTTGGCCATTTGTGCCTCTTGACATTGATAAGCATCACTGAAATTTTCTTTTTCGAACAATTGTCCATAATTTTGTGAGTTATGTTCAGACGAACACTTATACAAACGAATAGACAGTCAAATACACAAAAGGACGAACCGATTATCATCAAAATTTGATAATTTATGCCATTATCATTTCTAATAATTCCTGAAAATTTCATGAATATCCGTCCAAAACTTTTTGAGTTATATTTTGAATACAATAAAAAACGTATAGACAAACATATAAAACAGACTAACAAATTACAAAAATATGGTCATTGGCTCTCTGTGACATTCCCAACAATTCCTGCAAATTTTATGAAGATCCGTTCAAAACTATTCGAGTTATGTTACTATGAAAAACAGCCAGACAAACAAACATACGGTTGAACGCATGTTTACTAAAAGTTAATCATATGTTCATTCTAAGTTACCTAACATATTTCGCGTAACTTTCGTAAAAAAAATTCGTAAATAACTTTTTGAGATATCTTAGCGACGGGCAGACAAAGAAACAGACAGATAATCTCCAACAATACGGAACATAACCTCATTGGCGGAGGAAATTAGTTCAAGCCATTAGATAACAGCAGCATTTACCAGAAGAGCAGACCTACGCTGAAAGAGTTAAATCACTTATATACCGCCCAACACTATTAATATTACTTTTCAATGTCATCTATCGTTCGTGGATTTAAATGTGGAAGTTCCCCTATATAACAAATACTTACATTAAAAAATATAACAATCAGAGACATGGTAAACATATTGATCGAAGTTCACTTCAAGAGAAAATGTCAATGGAATGTATACAGGTACAGTAGTTACATAGTCCACAGCAAAATTCCTTCGTGCATTGAAAATGATTACC
>LQNS02277221.1:8391174-8404873 GCA_001587735.2 Parhyale hawaiensis | reverse complement strand
GATCAGCCCCACAGCTAAAAGTTGCGTGCCTGGCAGAAGCAGGCACCAGAGAAAACTTCCTCCTTCTTTGACAGCTGTCACAGGTCGGCACGGCGTAGCAGCTCTTCCTCTTGCATCTGCACCGCCACACTTCAGCTGCGTTGCACCGTTGCTGTTTGGTCCGCACCAGACAGCGGCTGCACGTACCGGCTCTGTTGGAGCAAGGGACTGAGCCTCCAAGGCTTGCGCTGTGCTGGGGAGGAGGAGAGGCTGATTTCTTCTTGACTCTCCGACACGCAGCGGCCTCGTCCCTCTGCAGCCGCCGTACGATCTGACGAGCGATGCGGGGCGGCACATCGCGCAGGAGGTTGCCCAATGATGACTTAAACTTCCGAAACGGCGCCAAAAGATCCGTCTGGCAAATGGAAGTAAAGGTTCTCTTTGAAATATCAGAGAGTAGAAGTGCTAGGTTTACCTAAATACGAAACCATAATTATTGTAACCTTTCAAAGAACAATGAGAACATATATTTCTGGATGAATTTACTCAAATACAAAGAGGAATCTCACAAACAGTTCAACATCACGTCAGCGCAGGCAGGCCATTGAACAATTTCAAACTAGACTATCAAAATTATGACTGAAAAAGTCGACGAACAAATAATATTTAACGTTTCGGGATTTTTCCCATCATCAGAAATTATAACAAAAAACTACAAAGGATGGCTAAAAGAATTTTATTTTAGATGAACTAAGTTTGGACATGCGTTAACAGGGTGGGACCTAAAAGGCGAATGACCATAGTGCGCTATGGGGTCCTTATATACCGAATACCAGTTCAGATAATTCTTTAACTTTCTTAGATGTTTTAGTAACCAACCGTGACTCAACGCTGGTCACTGGGGTTTACAGAAAACCCACGTTCTTAGGCCTCGGGACAAGTTCTTTTCAGTCACTGCTACGATCAATTTAAAATCAGTGCGATAAAAACTCTATTTCGAGCATACCAGTTGCCCTCCTACCTTATCTTCTCAAACGAAGTTCATTTTCTCTGAACTTTCTTCAAAAGTAAAGGTTACCTGCACCATCATTTGGACCACCACTGCAAATTGTTCTTAGACAAACTGTTCGACCCCGACATTAGCAAACCCTCTGTCTCTAAATTAGACTTCTTTCATTCGCTTCCAGAATACAACAAACCCTCTGTTTGCGGAGCAAACACATTGAAAACGTTCCTCTCTGAAGCTTACCCACATATAAACTCTAAATTTTAATACAAAATCACATTTACCGTAGGGTCCTACTTTAAATTTAAAGACAAACCACTCGCATCGCTTCTGTCAAGTGTTTTCTACAGTCTCAGATGCAATGCCTCGTTGATTCGTAGCACTTGACAACATTTCAAACCCCGCATTGACCAACATATAGGTGCATCCAGCCGAACCGGTCTACCACTTGCAAAAACCTCACATTAAGCTCCCCTCCTGCATGCTGAGCAAAACGACCATCCCATAAGCAAAAGTGACTTCTCAATCATTGACTCTTCTAATCCAGTCGAACTAACAACATTGGAATCCCGTTATATCTATAGAACAAGACCTAGCCCCACATTTTGACCTCAGCTGTACCTCTTCACACCATCCACAATTAACTAGCTAAACATCTGCCGACTGTACAGGAACTGACATCCGGTCCCTTCTCACAGCTCTGTTCATTTGCTTTTTAGATTACAGGCCATGACTGTCATTTTTCCTCCGACTGCACATGTTCTTTTCTTTCCGCTCTAGAATCACTATATATCCATAAAACAAAACCTAGCCTCAATATAATGACTACAGCCGTACCACTCGTCACAATCCATGACTGACACTTTTTCCTCCGACTGTACTTGTCCATTTTCCTCCGCTTCCCTTACCCACCGACGTTTATATAAGAACCCCCATAGCGCACTATGGTCATTTGCCTTTTAGGTCTTACCCTGTTAACACATGTCCAAACTTAGTTCGTCTAAAATAAAATTCTTTTAAGCATCCTTGGTAGTTTTTAGTTACAATTTCTGATGATGGGAAAAAATTTCCGAAACGTTAAATTTTATTTGCTAGTCAACGTTTTAGTTATTATTTTGAACAATTTCCTTACAGGTACGCCATGCTCTAATCTGCCACGTAATACCCATCAATCCAGATGAAGCAATGTAATTATTAACGAGAGGCCAGCACATCTGCACCTTCTCTTTCTCACTGAGAATACGGCGGAGGGTCTGCAGCTCAGCACTGAGGGCGAGGTAGACACTGGGACAGATGTCCACATTCACCACCGGACTGTTGACGATACAGCGCGCCCTGGTGGCGTACCGCAGGGTCGCCAGACTCTCGCTGTAGCAGGTGCTCGAGGCAGACAGCGCTGGGATACAAAGCATTACAAGTAGGCAGATCGCGCTGGTTAAAAACTAGGGTACACTAATGTCTGATACTACTGCATGGTTTTCCGTGCTCAGGCAGCACGGCTATTACAGGTGTGTCTGAGGGCGTATGGCAGTCGTGCTAGTTTTGGGACAAGATTTTCTCACTTTACGAAACGAACATACAAACAATATCACATAATCCGGAGCGTAACACAGCAAATCCACATTCTCTAGATACTGATATAGAGAATATAGACTTCATGATTATCTCTCTGCACCGGTTTCATAAACATAAAAGACCTTTAGGCTACATTAACATATTCTAAGGTTTCGGATCAAAAGCAGATCAGCATATGCTCCACAGATTCAAACTAATATTCATATTTTCTATCAGTAGTACCTCTGAGGCACGTAAATACCAGTTTAATAACTACACACGTGTGGTAAAGTGTCTATGCGTTCATTTGTGCACAGCAAACGCAAACAATGTCAAAGTGATATAATCAACGGGACCATATATACAAAGCTATAATGAATCAAAGCAGCACTTACTCGCAATCATGAAGGTATTGGAATTGCCTCCTAGCGTGTCCTTGAGCAGCCACGTGAGCACCGAGTCCCTGTAGGGAATGAAGGGCAGGCGCGGCGTGTGCTGGGGCGGCAGGGCTCGAGACGCCTTCTTCCTGCGCCTCAACAGCGAGACCTTCCTTGTGGCCTCCTCATCGGCGACGGCCTCAGCGATGTCCTCACCAGCATCCGGATTTCCACTGTCCCCAGCGCTCGCACTGGTGGGGCCTGTCGTAGGTGCCGCGACTGCTGCAGTGTCCTCAGGACACGAGGTGCCAGCAACAGCCCTTGGTGTCGCACCAGCGGCTGCTGCGGGCTGGGCCACAGCGTCTGGACCGCGGGGCTGGCCGTTCACGCCACCGTCAGGTTCGCCGTCCAGCGTACCGTAGGTGCCGTTGAAAGGTGGGCCTGGACCCGATGTGGCGGAGGGACCCTGGGCTCGCTCAGCTGACATCGAAATATCGCTGTTAGTTCCAAAGAGTGGCACTCATTGGCTGTGTATAGCTTGCAACATTGTATACGAACACCTTTAACCCTATAGTAGCCAGTATCGTGCGTGGATGCTATTCCTACGGAAAATAAAAATTAAATTTAGCTTTTAGTGTTAAGATAAGCAAGAAAATACACTATTTAGTAACAAAACATTTAACAGCCAATTGATGGACGCTGCCTCGAACAACGGCACAACGAAGACTATTATTATTATTCTTTTTAAAAACAGAGACATCTTAGTAGTACATGGCTATAATTAGCTCAGTACAATAATCCCTCCGCTTGCATCAGTACAGATGCAAATATATATTATATTGCAGAGAAACCAAGCGAAGCATTAGTGAGGTGCTGTGTGCCAGCGCACGCATCAGTGCGGGAGGTGCCGGGGAAGTGACCGCGACTGTATCTACAGTATTGAGTAAAGCTGTAAGTACCAACCCCAGCAGTAGCAGCAGCGTCTCCTGAAGTGCACCCCTGGCCAGTCACAGAGATTGTTATTATTATGCCAGTCACAGAGAAAATTAATAGTTTAATAGAGCCAACTGACGAGGAGTCACGCAAAGCTCTTGCGTAACAAAAATATTGTCATCACAGATAAGGAGGCACTGTTAGTTGTGAAGTGTCTGGGCGGTATCGGTTCTTTGTATTCTCATTCAGCTCTCACACCAAAGGGTCGCGTCTAAATTTGTAAACTTTGCTTATTACAGAGAATCAACTATTCCGTAGCATATAATGTACCACAGAGAGACAATAGGCAAGCTTAAACGATTTGATGCTCCACTAGTTTTGAACATAATTCGCCTGTTCCGAGAATTTCTGGTCGTCTGACGGGAATTTTCTTTGCAAATTTTTACTGCAATGATATGATACATACGATAGTTTAAGCCTTCCTAAATCAGTACAAAGCTGTTCTAAAAGAAGAAAAGGAAGGGACATACAGTATGTGAAGATGAACATGGAAGCCATTCACGAGGGTGTTCCCACACAGGATCAATGCAACATGAGTATGAGTATGAAATGCGAAGGAAGCAAAGTGGGCACGAAAGACAGACCTCTCGAAGGCGAAGCTAATTGTTAATATAACCTACTAGGACTCCTGAGGTCGTTGCTCCTCGTAATATACGATAGGCGAACGTAACAAACCTAACCCTATGGTCCATTCAAAGCCCCTCGAGGGGTTTACTGCAAGCTACAGTTGCCCAACTGTTCATTACGATTTACAGCACGCAAGAGTCAACGATGTTGAGGAACTCCTCAGCAGAATCTTGAAAACGAAAAAAGTTCTAACGTTATTAGAAAAGAATTAAACGAAATACCATCATCTCACTTGGCAAACCTAGATGAAAACTAGAGCACTCTGAGAGCACATACCTCCGCCAAGCGAAGGAACGGTAACAAAAAATTCAAATTGGCTCTAAAACCATTATTTTCTTTGTATAAACTCCAAAATCTAATCATTTGTGCCTTTTGATAGTAATAACAGCTGGTGCAATTTTCTTGAAGATACGTTCATAACTTTTTGAGTTATACTGCTAACAAACGTTATGACAAACAAACACGAGTAAAACATACAAACAAACAAACCGATCTGCACCAAAATCTAATCGTTTATGTCTTTAAACATTACTAACAATTCGTATAAACTTCATAAAGATTCATTCATTATTTTTCGAGTTAATGTGCTAACAAGCACAAAATTAAAAACAGTTACAAACGAACGAACAAACGGATCATTACCAAAATTTGGTCATCTACTCTTTGTTATATACCTAACAACTTATGTTGATTACTTCAAAATCCATCCATAACTTTTTGAGGTATGGCATTGCGAAAAATGAGGAAGACAAACAAACAAACAAACGGATGGACATAGCTTCACCAAAAATTAATCATCTGTTCCTCCGAACATACCCAACAATCCCTGTGAATTTCGTCCAAATCGGTTCAGAACTTTTTCAGTTATCTTGGTGAATGACAAAGAGACAGACGGACAGACAGAGAGAGACAAACACGACGAAAACATAACCTCCTTGGCGGAGGTAATGAAGCAAACGGTCTGAGATGCCAATGATCTTTCAGCCTTTTCGTAACTGTTAAGGAGGACCTGAATATTTAATGGTTATTAGAAAAGGGTTAAGAAAACCAATCATGCAGCATAACAAGACAGTGAGAGGAGCGCCGGGCGGAAAGGGCCACCAAAATGGAAAACCGCAAGCTGTGATTGAAGAGGCAGCACAGAAAAAATTACCACTCAAACATAAATTATACTCTATAGAAGTAAAACTGAAAGAAAGAGAAAGATGTCCCGTTGGCAAAGATACCACCCGTAAACAAATATCAATATTAGGAAGTAAGTTTGGATCGAAGATAACGATATCCCGTAGGCTATGGTAACCCACAGGGCCTCCTTCAGAGCGACTACCCAAGTCTCAGTACATATGAGAGAAACCTCACCTAAGGCAGAGATGACGTTGCCAAGCGTCACCAACGATCTGTTGATGCTGGCACCCTCACTGAGTCTCTCCTTGCTGTGCTCCAGACTGGCGCGCTCACTGCAACAGACCGCACGCACCATGTTTACTTTAGCCAAACTGTCCTGTTTTGAAGCGCACTGCGGGCTACTGCGAGCAAGTGTGGACAGCAGTTTTACGCACTGCTGAAATCGCACCCAATGATACTTTCCGGCTCATATATATTAACAATTAGCAGCAACAGTAGGCATACTACGCCTAATTGCGGTTCCCATCAGGTGGAGGTTCCGGAGGGGGAGGGAGTGGAAAACGCAGTTGTCCGCTGTCCACTAATAAAAGGCTTTTCTGCGATCATATTTCGGCGGCAAGTGATGCCAAACTGAATTGTCCACTCGAAAAAACGGACTTATTTCTCGTGGGTCTAGAGGCATATTACTTCAACTTAAATAAAATGCTTTCTAAGAAACACAGGGACCACAACAAAACCCGAAAACTTCATAATGATGTAAGATATTTATCTATAAGGAAAAGACCTAAATTCTTCAATAAAAAATCGGGAGACATTCATAAAATCAACAGAATTAACAAACTTCTAACGAAGCTTACAGAAACATTTTTCACTCGCACTTGTTGTGGAGAGTGGACAGACTAGTGCGGTGCAGATAAAGTTCAGCCAATACAAAAGACAAAGCACCGATGATTGGCCGGATAGTTAGCACCATTATTGTCCTTTCAGCGTTCTTCCTCCTTCACGCACAAATCACAATGAGTAGAGTAAAATACAATATAGTGCAAATCTACCTAATGGAATTTCAGTAGCATAAAAGGTAGAATAAAATATAGTAACCATTACTTTATACTTGACCCGCTCTAGAGTCGTTTTTGCACCAGTTTTTAGCAAAGACACCGTTGTTCGTATAATAATGGCAAATGGGTTTAAAACTATTACTAAAAATATGACATTCCCGTCATTGCCAGTAAGTTTCGAAGCAGGCACATCTCCAACGTATAACTTATGCAAACGCACACACTTTTTTTTTCACGGGTAACTACCTGACTCGGATAGGGTAGAGTATGGGCGGTGGGAGAACGTCTCAAAGTAGCTATAAGGAAAGTGAAAGAGTACCGAACGAAAACTCATTGTCTATGTTAACGCGCGCACAACTTAATGCAAGAATGTGCACTTCGCAGGCCGTTCATGCTATCAACTTTGAACGATGTGCGAGCGGCACATCCTTACATCAAGTTACGCGTGCGACTGTTTAATGCGATCCCGGCAATACGCATGTCTGATGGGCTTACGGCGTTGTTGTTGTTGTTATTGGACCTACGCGTAACTGCGGTTCCCATCAGGCGGAGGTTCCGGAGGGCGGGAGGAGGGAGTAGAAAAAGAGGGTGGAATGAAGAGGGAGAAGAAAGATGGATAGAGATGCTTACGTGTCCCCCCCCCCCCTCAGAAATGCGATGGATTGAGAGCTGCTGGAAGGGAGAAGCAAGAAAATCGTACGGCGCACACTAGCCTATGATTCTAAGCTAGAGCAGGCCGCAGCGCGAGGACAATACTTTCTAATTCTTAGGTTTGCTAGTCCTACAGCCAATTTATTGACACCCACGCAGCCAGTGGCAATCTTTAGGCAAAGAAAAATTTTACCTACGACCTGCGCCCATTTTATGTAAGAGAGGCAGCATAACTGTTGTGCAGAGCAATGAACTTGCGGTACTGTGGCCTGACAGAGCAATCGAATTATACATCACTGACTGTAATACAGTGCGCTCCCCTTGAATATGCAAAGTATTCGTCTTCAGGAAAAACAATATTCGCAAATTTATGCCTGAATTTGGTTTGTATATTGCTAATAGAATATTTTCCTTCTCTTGCAGTGATTTTAATTGGAAGTTGTTATAATATTGTCTTGTATATTAATGACATTATGCAAAGTGGTGATCTGCAACCGTTAATTCAACATGATTATGCAAGATTAAAATTTACCAAAATAATGGGGAAAAACCCTGCTTTAGCCTTTCCTGAACGCGTGGAGATCACTTCAGTGCTTGGTAAGAGCACGTTTACATTTGAAATATCGAAGAAAACGCATAGAGATCATCGTACAATAATAGCATATGTGGCAGGCGGTAATACGAGCAGGGCAACACCCGAAAGATCTAATATGAAGAAATTAAATGAGAGCGACATTCATAAAATTCAAAGATATAGATAGTCAGGACATCTCATGCAACTAGCAAACGAATTTTCGAAGCAGCTAGAGTACCCGAAATGGGAAAAACTCGAGTATGGAATCGTACATGTGCTGGGGATAAACGACTCATGGAGATTTTGTAAAATAGAGGTGGCTTCTTGGGGTACAAAAGAGATTATCTGATAAATTAAATCTTTCTATATTGTTACACGTAAAATGATGTTCTGTGATTAATGTTTTTTTTCGTTTGTGCATAAAATTAATTTGAAATAAAAAATCTAGCATTATCACCATTTGTATAGGCTAGTAAGAGTGAACATGAATAATCATTCAAATTTAAAAATCTAAAAAAAAGTCAAAATAATTTATTAGTTTGTTGATTTATACACGATTATACGCTCACCTACATAAATTTAATGTTTTAACATAGATATTTTACAAATTAATACTTATGAAAGAAAATATATAAAAACTTAAGTCTGCAGACGCCGTGTAACTGAGAGGGGGCTGCAGGATCGCTGTTCGTAAGACCAAGAACAAACGTCGGCATAGCGGGGAAAAATAAAAATTCTCAGCATCGGGCCACGCCCTGCTCTAGGTCCTACAATATCGTACCAGCTGCTAACAGTAAGAGCAATGTAGCAGTTGATAGATGGCAAAGTAGCCAAATGCTCAATACGAACCTTCCAGCCAAGTCGACGAGCGTGACGGCGGAGCGCACCCTGGCGGCGGGCTGGGTGACCAGGAGCGTGATGATGGCGTGGGAACGAGAGGAGTGAGCGTGCAGGGCGGTGGAGGCGACACTGCGCTCCCGCCTGCCTCGCTCCAGCAGCGCCCAGGCCTCCGCTACACTCGATATTCTGTGCCACGTCACCCCTGCGCCCACACCACAGGTCGTGGGTAAGCAAGGCTAGTATTACGGGTAATGGGTCGCTAGCTATTCTACGTGACAATGATAGACGTTTTTTATAAATGACGCACAAATTTACTCTCGGTGTGTCGACTGGCCTTGACTACCTAAACATTGAAAATAATGGCAGCACCTAAACTTATATAACTTGGTGCTACAAACTATCCGCAAGCCAAATGTAGCCGGTAATTGTAAAAAAATAATTACCCGAGGAGTCGAGAAAAGCGATGAATAGATAGATTGATATTATTCCAGGTCCATGCATTCGTTTCAAATAAATTCTCAAATAAAGGGCTGGCATCATCATAGGAGGGATAGTCCAGTAGACTCCGACAAGTAATGACTCAGAACTAAATGAAAGCAGGAGTTATACTCCGGAGGGAAGAATTTTTCTCAGGTGAGAATCAGCGAACGAAGAATAGAAGCTAAGTGTTACGGTTCAACCTTACAATGTGTTCCAAATCTAAATTTAGACCCCTTACAACCTCAGCATTTTGAAGCAACATTTGAAGCAACGGCAGCCATCGCAAGGCTGCAAAAGTTAATCCATGACCTTAGTTATACTAAGCTGTGTGAGTTTGCTACAAGTGTTCTTTATCCGATTTTATTCCTGTAGGAGAAAGCCTCGTTAGCGAAACTAGCACAGCCTGGTACAGAGAGGGTTAATAATTTTCCAAGCTATACAAGCAAACAAGCAAGGAAGCAAGGCAAGGTTTATGAAAAATTTAAGCTCTTCCTGCAACTAGGATGGCCTTTTTATCATCACCAAAATATGGTCATATGTGCCTCTTTACAGCCACAACAGTTCTTGTAATTTTCTTGAAGATCCGTGGGAAACTTTTTGAGTTAGGTTCTGACAAATAATTTGATAAACATTTGTCAAACACACAAACGGACTGACCGATCATCATCAAAATTTGGTCGTTTGTATCTTTTAACTTTTTTCGCAATTTATACAAATTTCATGATCAGTTCAAAACATTTATAGTTATGATAATGACAAAAATAAAACCAAACATAGAGAACACAAACAAACGGAGAAACAGATCCTCAAATCAATTCGGTCCTTGGCTCTTCGTAACATTCCTAACAATTTGTACAAATTTCAAGAAGATCCGTCAATAACTTTTCGAGTTATATTTCTAAGAAAAAAGTTGACAAGCAAACGGTTGACAGCATCTTCAAGAAACGTTAATCATATATTTCTCCTAACATACCTAACAATCAATGTAAATTTTTTGAAGATCTATCCATAACATTATGAATTATCTCGGTGGCAGAGAAAGCAACAAACTCGACAAAAACATAACCTCCTTCGCGGCGGTAACTATGCATTGTTGCATGGTGTGACCTCAGAGCTGAGAACCAACTAACCGTGAACGTAGGGCCCCGAGGACGGGTGCTCACGGACCCGCAGGTTCTGCGCCGCTGTGGTGCCCAGCAGATCCCTCACACGCTCTTGGTAGATCTCCACCAAGCTGTTGCAAGCCATAAAAGTAGGTAATAAGACTTGCGAAAAACGAAAAATAACACATTCATACAGAACAACAGCGATATACTTACACCGTTATGGGCCACTGATGACTGCAAATTATTACCCTTGGGGCTTAATTCGACATCGCTGATTATACTTACTAGCTGGCACCTGTGGAAATTTCCCAGAATAGAAGCAATATTCTTCAGTGATATCTCAGATCCGCATTATCCTATATTTCCCAATCTAATAGCTACTGAAGAAACATGTGGAAATTGTACATAACGAAAAGAAGTGTTCCTGGATTACGATGCCCTCGGACCCGTATCATACATACGAAGGGTGAAAAAACTCGCGCAGTGACTCTTCTACCATACATCTGCGAGCAGAAGCGCCTTAATTTCGAACTTGACTCCATCTGCTATTGATCCCATCCCAGGTCGTATCAAGGATACGTCAAGGAAATCATAATTTTCCCCTATTTAATCTATAATATTAATAGTGTTGTTCCTACCTTCGTGCGTTATGCTCTTCAATAATAGACGGAAATTAGAGCTATAGTTTCAAAGGCCAGCAGCTGTCATCAGTCAAATAGCTTGAAAGAAAATCGGTAAAATCTTCAAAATAATGTGAAACAGGCAGCATTATGAAGAGAACGTAGGTATCTATGATACGGCGGGGATCATCAATAGGATGCAACAGGGCAAGGCTTTTCTAATAATTATTTTTATGCGCCTGAGCTGTTCTGTGTTGGAATCTGTATCACTGTTTGCCGTTACCGTGCGAATTCCGCCACAACAGTGCGATGTCTGAGCATATACAACGACAGCTTAAGAACAGAAGATTACCCTGCTGCGAGTGAAGAAATTGACCGAATCTGCTTTTTTAATTACATAGCTATATATATAATCGAGGGCTTAGAACCGGAAGTGGCTATGTCCATCTTTAGCCAAATCGGGTTCCATCCACAGAGTGGGTGCCCGCGATGCATATTTTTAGTGTAATGGGTGTCTATGTCATATATTTTCATGCTAAATCTTTTCTTAATGAAGAGATATGGCATAGATACCCATGACACTAAAAATATGCCTCACGGGCACCCTTTTGGTGAGGGGAACCCGATTTTATCAAAAATGGACGTAGCCACTTCTGGCTCTAAGCCCTCAATATATATATACAGTATAGCTATATATTGAAGAATTAGATGAGAAGCAAATTATTTAGTTGAAATTTTATTACCCATGACGCGTTTCGCTGTAACCTCAGCTCATCAGGTGGGAGGATCGAAGATGATGAAGAATATTTCGTTGACATCTTGAAAATTTTTTAGCGGTTATCAAATAAAGATGTAAATATGATACGGGTTTGATGAAAGCTATAAATGACGTTTTTTTTTTTGTTGTTTTTTAAGCAAGTCCATCCTGTTCTCTTCAGCTACTGCACTAAGTACAGACACAGAAGTGCCGAAAGCGACAGTTTACAACCCGTAAACTGCTCTTGATAATTGTAAGGAGCCAACTTCAACTATTGGTTTCGAGCTACTTAAGTTCTGCTGTGAGGATGCATCGCTTCTCCTTTTCGACAAGCATTGTATATTCCTGCCGATCTTCAACGTTGCGAGAAATCTATAGTTGCAGTCTGCACTTCCGAGTCGAATTTTGGACTATAGTTTGTTATGCTTACGCCAGCTGTAGAATTCGTAACTATTATGGAGTCTACCATGCAGATGTGCCACCTATTGAAACCCCTACAGGTTGTAAACTGCCGCTTTCGGCACTTCTATGTGTCTGTACTTAGTGCAGTAGCTGAAGTGAATAGGATGGACTTGTTTAAAAAACAACAAAACATTTGTATTAGAAAAAACGTCATTTAAAGCTTTCATCAAACCCGTATCATATTTACATCCTTATTTGATAACCGCTAAAATTTTCAATGTGTCAACGAAATATTCTTCACCATCTTCGATCCTCCCACCTGATGAGCTGATGTTACAGGGAAACGCGTCGTGGGTAATAAAATTTCAACTAAATGATTTGCTTCTCATCCAATTCTTCAATATGTAAGCCATCTACAACCAGAATATATATAAGCAAAGCAGAAAAATGATGGGCTATTGATCAGTACCCACGGGTCCGGAAAATAGTGAGAAAAATCGAATACATCGACAAAAAATTGAAATGCTTAAGATTAGAAAGGGCTAAATTACCAGTAAACTGTGGCAAACAGAGCTTGGAAAAGGCGTGCAAATACATTGGAAAACAATGCAAGAACTACCGTCATGTTTCTATCTTTATCAAGACACCAGTACGAATTATTTGCTCCAGAATAAATTGGTGATTATTTCTAGTGGTGAATTAAATATATTACGAAAGGTTAGGCGAGATGTAAGGTAGACGGATTGCGTAACGAAAGACAGGAGTAAGCAACGGACGTCAGCTCAGACGGGTTGGGTTAAGTTAGAAGCGCTACCTCAGGTTCAACTATGGTAAGTGAGAACATTTACTAACCGTAGAATATCCACGCATCTTGTGGAGGACATATACCTAACTAGGAAGACAATTATCCCCAACTACCCCTTGGGAGGACAACTATCCACTGGGAGAACAACTACCCCAGGAGGAGAACTACCTACTGGGAGGGCAACTACCGATTTGCACTAATAAACACGATAAAATTAGATGTGCAACTAACTTCATTAAAATCCAGTAACAAGCACACCGGTACCAGGAATTTCCAAACGCTTAAAATAAAGTTAGCAAATCGTGAATTTTTTCACGGGTCCAGCTACTACTCATTAAAGCGTCACGGTTGTACTTACTAAGTAACGGAGGGACAAGCAGACTTATGTATAATATTGAGGACTAGCGCACCCCACCGTTAACAATGACAAGAATAAACAAGTGCCGGCACCTCTTCAGTAATTATGGTTGCGGTCATGACCCCACTATCAGGAGGATGCTCTGCACCAACTACTGCATCTTGACCTTCCTATCAACTTAACAACGATCTGTGATACTACCTCTTAGGAGAGAGCAGTTACAGTATTTCGTTCCAGAGTAGCTTAGGTATTAGGTATTAGGTATTGTAAGAAGATTTAAGCCTCCCTAAATAAGTACTAAGCTCTTCTAAGAGAGGAAAAGGAAGGGACATATAGTATGTCGACAGAAAAACGGGGAACCCATGCACGAAGGTGTTCCC
Organism: Parhyale hawaiensis; assembly: GCA_001587735.2. Lineage (NCBI taxonomy): Eukaryota > Metazoa > Arthropoda > Malacostraca > Amphipoda > Hyalidae > Parhyale > Parhyale hawaiensis. The sequence goes on along the minus strand of LQNS02277221.1, from coordinate 8,391,181 downwards.
ACACAGG
>LQNS02277221.1:8340443-8355820 GCA_001587735.2 Parhyale hawaiensis | reverse complement strand
TTTTCGCAAATTTTACAAATGTAACGAGGAACGAGTAACGGCAATTTCCGTTACTTCTGCTAAAATCCACCCGGGCGTTACCGTTACTCGTTACGTTTCTAAAATTGCTAAGGCGATACCGATACTCGTTACAAAAAGTAACGCCCGTTACTTAAGCCTTTACAGTAACTAGTTACATGCCCATCTCTGCGCATGCGCAGGGCGGTGTTTGGAGAGGCTGGGCTGCAGTTGCAAGCTTAGTAGGAGTTCTAGAAATTTCTCATAGCTCATGTGAAAGTATTGGAAAAACTTTTTTTCATCATTTTTCAAATAAGGAAACAACGTAAAGTATTCTCCTTCCTGTTCTCTAGATGTACATATAGAATGTATCCAAAGTTTTTCCTCCTTTTCTTCCTTTTCTGCAACAAATAATGCTAAAACTAGAGCTTCTTCGCCACAGCTAAAGTCACTCATTTTTGCGAAACCTGTCTATATATACCTCACTCAGTGGTTACAGAATGATAACTGAGGGACACATGGCAAAGGGCGTCGTGTCTGTCCTGATGGTGTCTGAACCGGTGGGCGTACTGCACGTCGTGTCGTGTCCGGTCGGAAGCGTTTGAAGCTTTCGTGTCGTGTCCGATCGGACCCGGTGGGCGACAAGCTTTAAGAGACTCCGAGAACCTTGTAGGCTAGGAGGCAATGACTGGTTTCTCTAGTGTCCTGTATTTTAGGTGTTTTAACGTGTTTTAAAACGTATTAGGAGATTAGAAGAGCCAGTCCTGGCCTCCTAACCTACAAGGTTCTCGTCGTAAGAGCTCATTGTTGGTTAGCTATTCGTTACTTAGCGTCAATCTTTGATTGGCCTCACTTAGCGTCGTCATTATAGCGTTTATAGCAAGATTAATACTATTTTAAAAAGGGATGTTCCTCTATTAGGTCAATTCGACACATATGTATATATACATATATTATTATTATAGTGGGTTGGATTACTAGCGCCGCAGGCATCACGCCCGCCTCGCACCGAATATATATATAAAGAATAAAGAAAATTATTAGAAAACTAGAAAAGACAAACAAGAAAATAACTAACAATAAATATTCCTTGGGATTCAATCAAACCTGTGTAGAAGAGAATCTGCTGCCTGTATACACCAATATATATATATATATATATATATATATATATATACATTTCAGTCCACCCAATAAGTGTCGAAAGAGTTGCACAATCTACATAATTTTTTTGTAGGAAGTTTGGTGGGTTAACCTAGATGTGACCATGCCAAAAAAACTAGACCTAGCTCGCCATAAAAAAACTTACGGCGTTGGATTTTCTCCACCGCCGCGAATTTGCCTTCACCGCAGCAGATCGTCTGGAGAACGGGGCTTTCTATTTTTACCTCCACCAAGAAGATCTTGTTTTCGTCGGGTTTGTCTACCTGGCTGTTTGTCTGTTTTTCTGTCTGTCTGTCACAAGATAACTCAAAAAGTTATGGACGGATTTTGACGAAACTTACAAGGATTGTTAGGTATGTTAGGAGGAACAGATAATCAATTTTTGGTGAAGATCCGTCCATCCGTTTGTTCGCCTATTTTTGTTAGTGCCATAACTTGAAAAGTAATGGGCGGATTTTCATGAAAATTTCATGATTTATTGGGTTTATTACAGAGAGCAAACGATCAAGTTTTTGTGATGATCTGTTAATTCGTTCGTTTGTTTGTCGCTGTGTTTGATTTTATGTTTCTTAGCGCAATAACCCGAAAAATTATGAATGAAACTATGAAATTTTGAGGACTTCTTAGTAATGTTAGGAGACATAATTGATGAAATTTTGGTGACGATGGGTAGGTCCGTTTGTGTGTTTGACTAATGTTCGTTAGCGCAATAACTCCAAAAATATTAATGGATCTTAATGAAATTTTCAGCAATTGTTAGCCATATTAAATGACATAATTGATTAAATTTTGGTGATGATCGGTAGGTTCGTTTGTGTGTTTGACTAATGTTTAGTAAAATGTTTGTTACCGTAATAAATAAAAAATTATGGATGGATCTGTATGAAGTTTTCAGGAATTGTTAGTCATGTTAAAAGACATAACTGATTAGGCTTTGGTGGTGATCGGCTCGTCCGTTTGTGTTTTTGACTTATGTTTACTAAAATGTTGTTAGCAGCATAACTCAAAATGTTAAGAACGGAACTCCAAACAATTACAAACACTGTTAATATTATCAAATGACACAAGTGATCAGATTTTGGTGTTGATAGAAAGAAAATCATTGTTTCAGAGCCGATTTGGATCTTTCGTTACAGCTGCCTTGCTTGGCGGAAGTATGCACTCTCAGAGTGCTCTAGTTTTCCTATGTTGTTATTGAAGAGGGATTGGGGCTAAGCGCGAGCTGCCTACTGCGGGTGATGGTCATACGCCACAAGGCATTCTAGTATTTTCATGGAAGAATTATCTGCATGAACTTTTTACGAAACTTTTTAAGGGGCTATGTCGTCATTAAAAGCAATAATTATTCATAAACGTGTGTTTACATTTTTGGGTCTGCGCTTTGAGAAGTCATGTCTCACGCATCTCTATATCAGAGTAACATTGAGCCGGTAACGCCGTGTTACATCGCGTAACACCCAGAAATTCTGATTACAACAGGCCTCTGGCTTATATTCTGCTGAGAGTCAAAAACCATTTCGTCTGGTGATACATTGAAAAGTAACTTTTTTACTCCCCGATCGGGCATCACTCCTCACATAAATGGAGCTCGGTACCTAAGATTCTTGACGATGCTTAAGTCGGTGTTTTATTGCTCAAACGAATAGCTGCTTTGTTGAAGGAGGAATCCAAGCTGGACAAAAATATTTACGGCGAAGATATTCTCTCGCTCTCTTTGCCCGCTCACTGCTCACAGCTCAAGATTCTTACCATTTGTTCCGTTGACTATGTGCGCAATTTTTTTTAGCTTGTGCTTGAACTGAGGGAAGCTAATATGTGGATTATTATTATCTTCAGGATTTTCCCGCCGTATTCGATGCAAGGACGATATAACAGCGATCTATGGATTCGCCAATAATGGCGTTAGTATTCAAGGAATAGTCGAAGTGTTATATGTAGAGTTGTAGGATTGGACAGTGTCTGTTGGTGATGTGACAGAGTCCGCTAAAATGTGGATTGAGACACGTCAGCAGAGGGCATAAATCACGATGCATGAAAGGGCTAAGAGAAACTGTATGTATCTCCATGGACTGGATTTCAACGTTAGCAAAGCAAGAAGTGCATTCAAATATAATATTGAAATGCGTTTGCTATCATGTGAAACCAGGTCTATTTTCCACTTATCAGTTTTGAACGAAGCGTGAAAGGACGGCCCCGGTCTCCAGCCTGGCCTAATTATCGCCTATCTGTTATCTTGAAGCGTGACAGAAAATGGACAGATAAATGAACAAATTGATGAACAGATTAATAAACATCTATCTTTATTATATTGTAGACTAATGTACCTGTCCGTCAAAAACGACAGCGAGGAGCTCGTACCGCAAACATGTTATAAGATGCACCTTTTTCTCCCAAATTACATGCCCTACCCAAATACAACGATGCATTATTGCAACACATTCTCCTAACTTGGAATTAAACTAGATTTTCAGCGCTACGGGAGAGCGTCAGAAAAAGCAACTTCACGTGTCATCTTATCACAGAAACATTATACAAAACTAAAGTTCGCAAAAGCTAGAAATGACGGCGAAGAATGCGTGATATTTCTCCAATTCCTCATGCCGTTAATACAGCTGCCAATTAAATATAAAAGGAACATAGGAAATAAGCGTTCTCAGCTTCACAAAGTTGAGCAGCGAAACTTTTTTTTTCTCCAAAGTGGAGAAAAATTAGATGCTCTCTTCCAGGCAGTCAATCATCACTTACAGTGGTAAATACGACCCACAATCAGATATGCGCATTGGTCGATGTTTTTTTTTTCGTCAGCGAAAGCTGTTTCGTCGGCGAATGAAATAAAGCTGGAAGAATGAATGACATAACGAACTTATCTGTGGGAAGAAACTAAGAGCCGGGAAACATGAGAATGCTAAGGGAAGCTTCAGATATCTTTAGTGCTTCGATTACAACGATGGCATTGCAAGACGTGCATTTACGTATTGGGTTGCAGTATACAGTACTTCCACCATCATGTGCAACCTGGCCTAATTTTTACCAATCTATTTCCTTCAAGCGTGGCAGAAAATAGATACACATACAAATAAATAAACAAACAGATAATACACATCGGTCTTTCTTATATAGATCACATACCTAGTAGAAATAAATACACATTAGTGTTTGTTACAGTGTTTTGATTACCATCTGTACTAGTCTTTGCACAGAATGCAGTGAAGGGAGAAAGCAGCTTCAATTTGTTTTGCTACAATCATATGATGCCCTGCCCCCCATATAATAGGCGCTGTACCCGTGGCGGCTCTTGACTGTTAACGTGTGGGTGTTGCACGTTTCCATGCCAAGATACGTATTTGTTATTTTGAATCCTTTCATGAGCGATAGGGTGGCTGAAAGACGTACGTATATCCTGGCATGCAATTGCGCAATACCTGCACTTCAGCCATGAGAGCAAACTACACAGGAAAGTGTGAGAAACACGAAGCGGTGACAATACGGAAGCGCAATAAAGTAAAGTTAATTAAACACGCACGTAACAACCTAAAATTTACTAGTTATTCCAAGAACACCGGGCAAGAAGCGCAGTAATACATAGTCTCATCTGAGGTCCAGTCAAGGGCACGAGAGTTTCTGATATGATTTGAGGCATCCCACTAGCGACATTGGTGATCCAATAAAAAAGCTCCAACAACCAAAGTTTGGTCATGTGTGCCTCTTGACAGTAATAACAGCGTATGTAATTTTCTTGAAGATCGGTCCGTAACTCTTTTGAGTTATGTTCTGACAAACTCTTGATAGACAGCAGTCAAACACACAAACTTGAGAACCGATCATCACCAATATTTGGCCACTTGTGCCTTCTGACGTTTCACTCAATTCCTACAAATTCACAAAAAGCCGTTCATAACTGGTCGAGTTATGTTACGGACAAACAGACAAGAAGACATAGAGATAAACAATCAAACAGATCAAAATAAAATTTGCTCCTAGCAAGCAACAACTCCAACAAATCCAGAAAATTTCATAAAAACCCGTCTATATCTTTTTGAGTCATGTTGATGATAGACAAAAAACAGACAGGCAAACAAACAGGCAAACCATAACCTCATTGGTGGAGGTAGTAAATGAACTTCACTAATTTAATTTCGTTTAAGGTCAATTGTATGTCACCTGACAGGAGAACAGAAAACTATGTTGGGAGTTTATTATCATTCCCGTCAAATATTCGAGTAAACCATTAAACAATTTAAATTAAGTAAATAGTATTGATGAAGTTTCATGATGCAATCTTGGTTATGACAAGAAATGAGCGATTGCGTAGTCCATAGTAGAGACACGCGGCTGCGGCCATTTATTCAAGTTTGACAAGTATCTGCGTCCTCGTTAGTACCTACACTCAATACGTTACTTAGCGTACCAGCATGCAACCGTAAGCTTCCATAAGGAATGTGAAAATTTCCATATTACAAGCGAAGAACTCGTCGTAGAATTGAGGGATGGAATTGATAGGGAACAATGTTCGAGATAAACCTGAGTACGGTAACGAGCAAGTGAAGAAAGACGCAAGTGCAGGGCGAAAGCCAACAGCGAGGCAATAGCCGTTAGGATTACAGTTACGACAGAACGGCTGTAGACATGCATACCTCAAGGATCAGAGCTTTACTGCGAACCAGGGATAAAAGAATACTGGAACTTCAAGGACACAAAGAATACTGAAAACATTATGGAAGGGAACACAGTAGCGGAAATACAGACTTCGATAAAACGGCTATTACTAAGAATAATAAAAAAGAACAGAGCAACACACGTACAGAGCTGGATATAACCAAAACATCACTGTAAACATCAGAGAAAAGAACATAGCAACAAAGAAAGTGTTTCTTAACGCACTATAAAAGCATCCTTTTAAAAGCGTATAGCCTGAAACGTCATACACATACAACTAATACTTGTGGGGGGGGGCTATGATGTTCAGGGACAGTGACACAAACACAACTTGTTTCTCAACAACTGGCGCACTGTGAAATTCTTACGAGCGGAACCCTTCTTTAAACGTACGTCTCGAGCGTTATAATGAAGTATATAACCGAGGGCACGCACCTGAGGGCGAGGGACGGGTGTTGCGAGCACTGCGGGGCGAAGGAGCACAGCTGAGCTGGGGACGCGTACAGTCGGCGCAACAGGCCCTGGCATATGAGGGGCGCCAGTCCGGGACACACCTGCCACAGCCCAAACAGTATTAGTATAGTAGATAGTTTTACAATATTATAAATACTGCATTAGTATTGCATTATCATAACTACTACGTTAGTATTATGCTATCATAAATACTACGTTAGCATTGCACTATCATAAACACAAGGTTAGTATTACATTGTCATTAACATTACGTCAGTGCTATACTTTTATATATACACACACACTAGGTTAGAATTATACTATCAGAGCCATTGCGTTAGTATTACACTATCATAAGCACTAAGTTAGTTTTACACTATCATAAACGCTATATTAGAATTCGAATTATTATCACGAGATAAAACAGAATGCATACAAGCGAGAAGAAACTCTACGGTGTTTATTTCTAATATTTCACTACCTCGCCTATAACTGACAAAGGTACCTGCAATTGGTCTAATTGACTCGAGATAACCTAATCTACTTAGCTTTTGTTTCTCTCAAAATGCAGTTGCATGCATCGGATTAGCAACTACGCATCAAGTGTCAGGCGTTGATCGCAAACAGATTAGGCCTGAAAACTATATGCAAAGCGACGACTCGAACGCTTGCGACAGTAGGTCCGAAAAAGTTACGACTAAGCGTATCCAATAATTTTGATTGAAGTGGTTGAAGTGGGGTCAGTTGAATAAGCCCAAGCAGAGAGCGCACACAGAGCGGGAAATGCAGTAAAATAACTAGTGCACTCTGAGAGCGTATACCTCCTCCAAGCAAGGCAACGGTAACGAAAAATTCAAATTGGCGCTGAAACCATCATGTCCAAAATCTAATCATTAGTGCCTTTTGATAGTATTAACTCGCTCTGCAATTTCCTTGAAGATCCGCTCATAACTTTCGAAGTTATGCTGCTAACAAACATTATGACAAACATGAGTGAACCAACCAATCTACACGAAAATTTAGTCATTTAGGTCTTTATTATTACTAACAACTCCTGTAAACTTCACAAAGATGAATTTAGAGCTTTTTGAGTTATTGCGCTAACAAGCACGAAGTCAAACACAGCAACAAACACACGAACCGACAAACATATCGCTACAAAAATTTGGTCATTTACTTTTCGTAATAAACCTAACAACTGATGTAAATTTCATGAAAATCTATCAATAACTTTGTGAGTCATGGCATTGACAAAAATTAGGCAGACAAACACACAAACAAACTGAAAAACGGATCTTCGCCATACGTTAATCATCTGTTCCTCCTAACATACTCAACAATCCCTGTAAATTTCATACAAATCCGTTCATAACTTTTTGAGTTATCTTGATGACAGACAAATAGATTCACAGGCAGACAAATGCGACGAAAACATAACTTCCTTGGTGGAGATAATTATCAATGAGTCCCGGCAAATCTCGCGCGTCAAAGAAGAACTTGTCAGCTGTATCACTGTTTCAGCTATACAAGCAGGGCCTACAAACTGCGGACTGAACCTTTGTAATATCTTCATCTGTGTAGCAGCACCCGAGATGCATTAATTAACGCACTTACGATGCGTTGATTACCATAACAGTAGATATTACAATTTTTTTGTACATATAGCAGGGGAGGGCGAAATTGTCGATTGTGGACCGATTGTTCTGAAATTTCCACAGTATATGTAAGTCTGAAAAAGAAACCCATTTTGATCATGCAACGTTTTTAATTTAGGCCTTAGTTTTTGAGATAATGGGAAATATATATAAAAATATATATGTATTTTTTTTTAATTTCAAGAGAATATATCTCAATGAGTTTTTATGCTAAAAAATGGAAAACAACAGTTTTGGAATCCTTGAAACATTCCTAACAAAATTAGGCTATAGAGCCAAATTTTCCATTTTTCCAATCATAATTTATTTTCATCACAGCTCAAAACCGAATCTTTTGTTTTTTCCCTACATTTTAGCTCGCGATCGAACGAAATAAGAAACGGAGAATCCAGCTCCATAGTTTTGATAAGAATGTTTCAAAGACTCCAAAACTGTCACTTTTTTCTCACATGAAAACTTATTGAGTTCAATTCTTTTGAAATTTCCATAAATACATATATGTTTCCCATTATCTCAAAAACTAAGGCCTAAATCAAAAAAGTTGTGTAAGCAAAATGTGTTTGTTTTTCAAGCATTGATATACAAATTTCAGAACAATCGCTCCTCAACAATCGATAATTTTGCTCCCCTCCCATGCCTCCCCCCCTCCCCTTTCAAAATGTACCATTTGCGAAAGTTGTACCCAACATTTTTTTAATGTCATCATATGGAATATGAAAGTACATGGTGTGGCTGTAAAAGAAAAATGAACACAGGCACCTCCTCCAGAGCCAGGACTATATAGCCAAGTATTAGGGCCAGGGTGAGATACGGTTAATTTAAACTGTAAAACGCTATTCATGGGTAGGAGGTACTCGGAATGCATAAATAGAAAAGTTCAATTTCTTAAGAATATTCTTCAGTACCTCATTTTTAAAACATAATAACATGATGTTCAGGTATTTTGTGTTCAGGTTCAGGCATTTTTAGTGCTAAAACAAAGTACACGATATGATATTATCGTTCATTTTATTAATTTTAACAGAGTTAGTTTTAGTGAGTTGTTTAAGCCACAGTTTCCGCATAAAGACGATCTCATAGAGGTAGGAACAAGGGACACATAATGTGTTGGTAAAACGTGCAACCCACGTACGAGGGTGTTTCCACACAGGATCAACGCTCAGGGAAACACTAAGTCGGGAAAGAAGAGGAAGACCAGAAGAGAGTAACATCATTAGGAGCGTGAAACTAGAAGGAAGTATAAAGTAGACACGAAAGACAGACGTCCAGAAGCTCTAGCTACTGACTAAGGTTATTTAGAAAATCCCCCTGGGGTCGCTACTCCTCATAATATCGGATGGGCGAAGCTAACTAACCTAAACCTATCGCCAATTCTATACCCCCCAAGGGGATACTCCAATTAGGATTTATAGTTTTTTATTAGTTAAGAATTGAATATGGTACACTAATAGATAGTAGTGGAGTGATCGAAGTTAATTAAAAGTTAGTTTGCTAGGATTGAAGGCCGTCAATCAATTATACACCAAGTGTAGAATGGGACTCAAATATAGAGATGGGTCACAGAACGGCTTTATGCGTTAGGCGGTGTTGGCCATGGATGACGCGTATGGTCTTGACTAAATGTAGGGCCTCAGCTAACAGGAAACAAGCAAACACATTATATACTGACCTTATTTCCAAGCACAGTGAAGGTCTTGCCGGTGCCACTTTGTCCGTAAGCCAACACACAAGCGTTGTAGCCAGCGATGGCAGCCCCTTCTACTGCAGCTCCTACTTCTCGGTATAGCTGAAACGTAAGAAAATAATCCATCAGTTTACTATCTTTGTTTATAATATGCCACTCGAATTACCTACCTTCCTGCTGGAACATGCATACGGAAGCTGTAAAAGCCACAGCATGATTGTCACTCCTAGTAAAATGATAACCCAACTTTACTAAAGAAAGAAAAAAAGAAGTAATTATCATGTGGAGCGTTCTGATTCTCCTGCGTTTTCGGGAGAACGTTCAAGACTATGAGACGTGTTTATTGAAATAATTGAAAGTGCAAAGACGTTCAATACTCTAGAGAAGTAAAGAAATACGCCACAGCCCAACGCGACGCTACTACCACCAGCAAAGTGCCAGAGGTGTTCAGATCAAGGAACGTTATGGTAACATTTTTGGCAGAAGTAAACTTAAAGTAAAGTTAGTATTGAAAAAAATGAAAACAGTCGATGTTGATGGACTGGCGGAAGAGCTCTTCACTGCAAACATCCAAATATTTACCTTTGTTGGTGTAAATAATGAATAAAGATAAAAAAATTAATTTAGAGTTAATTTACCACATTGAAGACGCCGGCGTAAGCTTAGCCAGGTTCTCAACATAATCTATGCAATATCCAATTATTTGAATGCCACAATGTCGACATGACAACCCATTTTTCCAAGCAATAGTACCGTTAGCAGATTTCTTGATTATAACAGCTTTCTCATCATCGATTAGGGCTTTTCGTTGACCCATTGTTGTTACAGATGCTAGAAGTTATTATTGCTGGTCACCCTGACAAGAGAAAAAGCGGATTGGCAGCAAACAACGATGTGCAGCACAAAGTCAACAGCACAACGATATTACACTAGCGTGTCAAATTTTCTGTAAAAACTGTTCAGAATTACTGTAAATTTGCACACAATTGAGAAATTGTCACTTTCATTAGTGCACTATAATCAATAAAGCTTTATGTATTTTTAAAAGGATTGTCAAACATGAGAGAAACTAGTAGGAAAAACGAGGGAAAAGCAGAAAGATACCGGTAGTGAAGTATGTAGAAGAAAAGAAGGATGTGAAGCGCTTACAGAATGCAACATGCGTAATTGTGACTCAAAGACCAGCTATGATTCCTGTCCCGCAATATATTCTAAATTTTATTTTGTATAAATGCAACCCAAAAGTAAGGCGGTAGGAAAGGAAGCTTTATAAAGGCTATAACAGAGGTTCTCAAACCTGGGGAGAAGACAGTTTATATCTTGAGCTCTGTAAGTTATTTAATTGAGCACTTGACAGAATCGTATTGTTCCGTGCGGGCAATTTGCATGTAATGCAATACCTGAACTTTGGCCGTCGGATACTATATTATTATGTTCCTGGTTTAGCCCCCCCTACCGACAGAGCACACTGTCATCCAAAGAGAGGAGAAAAGAAGGGGTATAAAGAATGTGTCAAGAGAAAGGTGAAACTCATGTACGAGTCAACGCGCATACGAACAGCGCGCAAGTCGGGAGAGAAAAGGACAAATAGAATAAAGCAGCATCAGTAGGAGTATGAAGGTGAAGAGAATCAATGTGAGCAAGCAAGAAAGACGTCCCAATGGCCAAACTAAGTCTAAGATAACCTACTGGATCTCCAATGGGCGCTGTTCTCCATAACATACGACCTTCGTGCAATTTAATCTGTAATCACATCACGCGAAAATATACGTTTTACAATGCGATATTTTACTTCCTATCATTACACAAGCACGTGTGCAGCGGTCAGTTAATGATCTTCCAACTCTCTAAGGCGGTTTCATATGACCGTCTTTCGGCCCTGTACGCACTGCTCAGCATTCGAGAGTTCCGCCGTGTCTATCGTAAGACAATACCAAAGCTTTAACGTGACGTCAGCGGGCTTAGAAATGGTCACTCGTAAAATGTCTGATATTTCATCACATTCTGAATGAACGCAGTGTACTTTTCAGTTGTTTAGACGAAAAAAGCCTAGCATTTGCACCCTGAATGGGAACTACAAGACGATCGTGTGCATCGGCCTTAAGCGTCTCGGTAGCACTATCGTCTCTCACGACGATTTTGCGTTCACGTAAGCTTTCCTGCGCGCGCCAACACTAAAATAAACACTACCTAGCCTAACCTAATGTAGCCTAACCTAACCTACCCTTACCACGTAACCTAACATACCACGTAACCTAACATACCATTACCACGTAACCTAACCTACCATTACCACGTAACCTAACCTACCATTACCACGTAACCTAACCTACCATTAATACGTAACCTAACCTACCATTACCACGTAACCTAACGTATACCCTTACCACGTAACCTAACGTATACCCTTACCACGTAACCTAACGTATACCCTTACCACGTAACCTAACCCTACCTAACCCTAACTAACCATACCTAAATATACCTAACCATACCTAACCTCGCCTAACCTCGCCTAACCTTGCCTAACCTTGCCTAACCTTGCCTAACCTCGCCTAACCTTGCCTAACCTTGCCTAACCTTGCCTAACCGTGCCTAACCTTGCCTAACCTTGCCTAACCTTGCCTAACCTTGCCTAACCTTGCCTAACCTTGCCTAACCTTACCTAACCTAACCAACCATACCTAACCTTACCTAACCTCACCTCAGCTACCTAACCCTACCTAACCTAACCCAACTTAATCAGCGAGCAGCGCGGCGCACCAACTTGAACGCCGCTCACGCGCACGCGATCTGCGTACACAAACACGCACACATCTCCGTCGTGAGAGACGATAGCGCGTCCCGGTACCGAACAATAAGCAGAGCCATTACAAGCTACGTTACATGTATTACGCAGTCCCCTGCATGGTACCGTCCTGCACAGCAGGCAGCAGCAGCAGCAGCAGCGTCGCGTGACGGCAGGTTCGGCCGCTGCTCGGTAATAAGAGACCTGCTGCTGCCGCCGCCGCTGCTGCTGCACTTCCATACGAGGCATAAATAACCACTGAAAAAATATGTCACTGCACTCATTTGCTCGCCAGTTGTTAGGCTAATCGATGGTGGTTAATTGATTGTTGCAGTTTGCTGGAGTTACGAGAAAGCGACGATGTATGGGTAACGGCATGGTGAGTGTATGCATACCGTGGCAATGTCTGTCCGGGGTTCAGTGCCTATTTGAGCATTTTCCCGTAAGGTTGTGCTTCTCTGCTATCTGTGGGTTTCTGCGAGGACTTCAGTTACTATTGGCAAAATTTTCCCCTTGATCGGGCATGGGACTAAATATGACAACTTCAACGATGCTATTCCAACGACAGCTTTTTTTCACTAAAGGGTAAGCATCACATCCCCCTAATGACTGACTCCAAAACACCGGTGCTCGGGCCACCTGCAAAGCGCTAGCAGTACAACGGCGTCGCGTTATGGGAATAAATTCTGGAATGAATTTGCAAACCATACAGTAATGATTCAAACATCTGTAAGTACTACCGTATATGTTGATAGGCATGTAATGATTCAGAGGTTATTAGCAGAAAACATGGATGCTTGAAAAACGGAATTAACTCGCGATGCATGATCCAAGCTTAGGCAGTTTTAATTTGTTTTGGTTGCATCACGATACGTGAAAATACTACTTGCTGTCAACTATTCCAAACGGAGTCAGAAGGGCGAATTGATCATCACCAAAATTTGCTCACACGTGCGATTTTATATGTCTCATAATTCCTGCAAATTTCATAAATATTCGTTAATAACTTTTTGGGTTATGTTACGGACCAACACTAAAACTAGAGCACTTTGAGAGCGCATACCTCCGCCAAGCGAGGCAACAGGAACGAAAAATTCAATTTGGCATTGAAACCATGTTTTTCTTTGTATCAACTCAAAAATCTAATCATTTGTGCCCTTTGATAGTATTAATAGCTTGTGCAATTTTCGTAAAGATCCGTTTATAACTTTTTGAGTAATGCTGCTAGCAAACATTATGACAAACATGAGTTAAACATAGAAAAAGATGAAATGATCTGCACCAAAATTTAATCATCTATGTCTTTTACTAACAACTATAAATTTCATACAGATCCATTGATACTTTTTTTAGTTATTGTGCTAACATGCATAAGATTACAAATAGAGACAAACAAAGGAACGAACAAACAAATCACTTTTAAAATTTGGCCATTTACTCTTCGTAATATACCTAAGAACTCAAGTAAATTTCATCAAAATCCGTCCATAACTTTTCGAGTTATGGCATTGAGAAAAATGAGGCAGACAAACAAAAAATAAACGGATGGAGCTTCATCAAAAGTTAATCATCTGTTCCTCCTAATATACATAAAAATCCCTGTAAATTTCATCAAAATGCGTCGATGACTTTTTGAGTTATCTTGGTGACAGGCAAAGCCGACGAAAACATAGCCTCCTTCGCGGAGGTAACAAACAGACAAGTAGGCAGCCAGATCATCACAAAATTCATTCAAACTAACAACACTTGCTGAGCTAACTGAACTGACGGCTAACATTTTTACACTTTTTTGGAAACTCGGAGCTGTGCTTATGACGCCTGGACCACCCAGTCGGACGAATAGTTGAAGAAATTCGTTCTTGACTACCGTTCGTGTGTACAGGCCCTAAAGTATGCATAGACGGCGACAGGCAATATAGAGGAAGAAAGTACGGTGTTCACTGCTACCTTTTCTAAACTTAAGGGCACCAGGTCAGTCACCTTAGGAAGAAGAACGTCAAAAGAAGTAAACGTTTTTTCGTTTTACCTCACCCGTCTTACTCTTCTTTTATATTACCAAGGGAGGACACTGCCTATAAAAAAAACATCAGTAGAGCAACAAGAACACGTCGGCCCCGCTTGCATGATCAAGAAAGAACTCGGCACAATGTAAACAAGTTCAGGAAAGGCGAACGTTTGGCGCGAGGAGAGCAAGTGCACTCATTACAGGCGTGCAAAACTCGCAGCGCAATTAAGATGGGCGCGCAACACGCAGGCTGTCAGCATCTGCGGGGCTCGGGTCAGTGTACCTTGAAGCAGAGTGCATCATAGACACTGGCAGCTGACAGAAAATTATTTTTACTGATATTTCCATTATCATATACGTGTGGGTGAGCGTCACACTAGAACGAAAAAACTGAATGGACAGGCAGCACGTTATGAATAACGGGGGAGCTATGCATGGAGGCCCACATGGCAAAAATAGGAAAATCAAGTCCGTATAGTTAAGGAAGAGCAAAACAGTTATCGTTGGCGAAAAGAAGGATCTAATCTGATACAAAGAATGACAGTCGTGTGTTTGGCACACACGATTTCGGCAATGCAAGCGTTCATGAGAGAAAGTGATCCTGTAGGTCTGACGAGCTGATAATTAATTCTTTCGCGGACGAATTGGGCGTCGCCCATCGTACGAATAGCATACTTGCCAAGTCCACAAATGCATCGTACGAATAGCAATAGCATACTTACCAAGTCCACAAATGCATCGTAAGACTAGCATACTTGCCAAATGTAAAAATGCATTTTACGAACAGCATACTAGCCAAAGCCAAAAAAGCATCGTACGGACAGTATACTTGCCATATACAAAATGCATCGTACGAACAGCATACTTGCCAAGAACACAAATGCATCGTACGAATAGTATACATGCCAAGACCACAAATGCATTGTACGAACAGCATACTGGCCAAGACCACAAATGCATTGTACGAACAGCATA
>LQNS02277221.1:8328429-8339192 GCA_001587735.2 Parhyale hawaiensis | reverse complement strand
TATCTAATCTATATACATATAATGACCATTATCCACAGGTTTTGCACCACCTAGCTCTACTACTTTTCACTATATAAACCATTGTATGGGTAAAGTCTACCGATAAATTTGATCAACACTGTGTTTAAAAAAACTGAACTAAGTTCAACTAACAAGTTAACGGGAATTCAAAGTTGTGGAAATACAAAAAAAATGAGGTCTATAAAAGTATCATCGATCACTCCATATTTAACACACTTCTAATTCATACACAACAACACCAAAATAGATGTTGGGCAAAACCTTATGTTGACCAACAATTATACAGTAGACACAATTAAAAAAAAAAAGTCATGCCAATATTGTCTAACATAAACTACAGAAGTTAATACGGTAAAGGTAAATTTGGTAAAAGTTCCGATGATGCCTGAAATGGCAACATGACCTGATATAGAATGTACACGAATGCAGATTGTACACAGTTGCGGCGAAAATTCCCTGCCTGCAGCGAAAATTCCTTGCGCCCAATTTTCCTACGGCGAATTTTCTTGCGGCGAATTTTCTTGCGGCGAAAATTCCGGACACGCACAAATGCATTGTACGAATAGCATACTGGCCAAGACCACAAATGCATTGTACGAAGAGCATACTGGCCAAGACCACAAATGCATTGTACGAACAGCATACTTGTGAAGACCACAAATGCATCGTACGAACAGCATACTTGCCAAGACCACAAATGCATCGTACGAACAGCATACTTGCCAAGACCACAAATTCATCGTACGAACAGCATACTTGCCAAGACCACAAATGCATCGTACGAACAGCATACTTGTGAAGACCACAAATGCATCGTACGAACAGCATACTTGACAAGACCACAAATGCATCGTACGAACAGCATACTTGCCAAGACCACAAATGCATCGTACGAAGAGCATACTTGATAAGACCACAAAATTTAATGCATCGGACGAACAGCATACTGGCCAAGACCACAAATGCATCCAACTATGGAACAGCCGATTGACGTTGAACCTCGAAAAATAAATGATTTACAACAGTAATTACCATTATTACTATAACTATTACCGCTATTTTTATATTTATTGGGAGCATTAATATTATACTTACAGTTTTAGCCTCTCTGCCCAAAATATTACCTGCAATCCTAAGGGAGGAAGGCAGAAGGAACATGCAGCTTGTTGGCTTGTCAACCAAAAAGAACAATCCATAGATGGCAACAGCAAACAGGGAACACAAGGGAGAGCAGCGAATACCGATTATCACTGGCAGCAAATGTGATGAGATTATTATTTCGTTGACTTTCCTTCATGGGCCTACGATTTAAAGACCTCTGAAACTTCGCAAGCATCGAAGTACACGGTTCCTGAGATGTTTATCTTCACTTCTAGGTAAGAATTTCCGATATTCGGTCAGTCTGCTAGCACGACTAACACTAGGGTGAGGTTAAGTAAAAGCAATGCTGGTCTGTTCTAGTTATTAACCAGGAATTACGATAAAAACATTTTGGCACGGAAATTTAGGGGAAAATAATTGGGGAAAATATAGCACCCACATTGTGAATAGCTCTAGTAACTCCCACTGTTCGGCACGACAGTCTAGGAATTGATACAATACACAAACAAGATACTTATGTAACTCCTTTCGCGTTGAGGTCTTCACACACGGCCCCTCCCGTGTGTGGCCTGCCCATTCACAAGCTCTACTCAGAAGAACACACTGAAGAGTTCCATTCCTAGAGAATTCAGCCCAACCACATGGGCAATTTTGATTTAGGAGGATCCGCCTTTCTTTGAAATAATTTTGCACTGCCTCTTCGCTTTACACTTAAGAGGAAGCTATGCGGTATAGCCCCAAGTCCCACAGCACACCTGTACAGCCGCAAAATATCAACGGCACAGAGCGTAGGCTTCCTGGACTAAGCTGCCCCACAGCCAATTAGGCACATACACCGCTTTCTGAGGACGGTAAATACCAGATTTTTTTGACCGAACTCCTATTCGTTGAAAGGCACATTAAATTGTTCTTATATACAGTAATAATAGTCTTTCCCTGTCGATAGTATTTTGTGTGGCAGCATTACAGAAGAGGGTACGAAGGGAAAGACGAGAGGAACACTTTGCTGTAGCTTAGGTAATCTACGACTTCCCCTGGATGCGGGACTCTTCTTAACACGTACGTAGGACGGGTGACAGTAATCATCACGATTATGTAACTGCAGCACTCAAATAAATAAATAAATTTGTTACGTAGGATAGCTAGCAATAAAACTGACCAACAGGCCCATTCCCACAGAGCAGCTGGGACTTACGCTCCGGCCCTCTATGAGCTATTGCCATTAGTCAAGAATTATGGAGAATTCTGGGGGGGGGGAAGAAGAAAACATAACAGGGTCAGGCAAGGAGAAGGTCGCACAAGACCAAATAAGTGCTGCAGATCCGGGGAGCTTGGAGACGTTAAGTAAGTCGTGACATGAACTATGGATTACTGTGACTTAAAAGCATTGGCCGTTAGGAGTTTGTTACTTCTGGAGGAGTAGTTCGTAACTGTGTAGGATGTTGCTCCCAATATTTGTCGAAATGATCTTTAAATGCCTTGATTTACTCTGCACCAACAACTTCGAAGGGTAGTCTACTCCAAATGTTCACTATGGAGTACGGGAAAAAGTGCTGACTGAGAGTAGTTCTTCGATCTTTGTGCTTGGGTTTCTGGCTGCTGTTTCTGCTATGAATTAATGAACAACTTAAGACAAGCACTTTAACTCGCTATTAAAGTATATCGATTGGCGCAAACCGTACAGCAATCAATATCTATAAAAATGCAAATGATACCAAATATACCTATCAGTTGCAGCCACTGGATTGCAAACGAATCCATACATTCGTTTTCTTAGCTTCCAGTGAATTCGTGCAGCCTCCCGCCCCGTCATACACGCATACAAACACACTCGTTAGTCTTTTACTTTGGTTTGTGCTTGATAATAATTAACTGGTACTGACGGGATCCCGCCGTCCCCATAACAACCCTGCTGCCTCACAACTTCTCCAAAGCTCTGTATCGCCTCCACAAGAGGGGGTGCAGCCCACTTCGAGAGGCGCTGGCTTAAATATTTTGTCTTACCTACAGTATGATGAAATGAATATAAAAAAGGGATATGCAGTATGTCAAAGCGAGAACGGACACACACCCACGGGAACAACTACAACTGGTTTGGAAACATACGGTAAAAAGAGAGAAATAATGTCGGCACAAGAATAAATGCGTCTGGTGGAAGATATACGGTGACCTAGATGGGCATTTTTGTCTCTATAATGTTCGATGAGTAAATGTAACTATTCTAACCCAGCGGCCTAACCGATGCACTCCAAAGGGTAACAATTTGTTTTTGGCAGAGGCCTCCCCATTTATATCAGTGCAGTCTGGTGGATGAGGCAAACTGTCACAGAGAGTCCGACCGCATCCTGATCTTTCTAGTATCTTGCCTTGCCGTTACATGTTTCATGAAGCAAGAAATTTAGGCATCACTTGCGCCATCCATTGCTGAGAAGATGAGGCCCAGGGGTCGTAACACCATTACGTTTATCCTTCGACTCCAGTCTGCCTTGGGCACTGATGATAGCTATTGAGACGGACCGACGACTTCTAAAGAGAACTGTCTTGCAAGGGAATCCATAGCAACTCTGTTCTCTAAAGAAACAGCCATATATATCGATGCCGGCGAAGTACACATCAAATATTGCTGATTGCAATATGAGTCAGTCACAACTGTGAACAAAATAACGGGTTTAATTAAAAAAAGAAGCACAGCGATATTTGCTGCGCTGTCGTCGGTCGGGTCTTCGCGAGCAAACATATGCACGAGAATCGCAGTGCGGTTATGTTCTTTATAACACAAACAGAAGCTCAAAATTAGGACGTTTCCCTACGATACGGCAAGGCCAAACGGCCATAAGTGTATTTTCTCCAGAATGCAGTAATACAGGTCACCGCGTGGAGCTGCATGGTAAAGCTAATTAACTGAACCTCAAGCGCTTGGTTAGCACTTCGAGGTCAAGTTGCACTCAATGCGGCGGGGCACCAAAAACTCGTCCTCTCAAGCTGAGTCATGAGCACGACAGTCACCACCAATGACGCGCACGATTCTTTGTTTTCAATAAGACAAGCAGGAACCCCAATTAATACATATGCATATATGCCATAAGTAAGGTACCTTTTCAAAAAAATTATAACATCAAAACTAAAAATAGTAAAAATGCTAAGGGTGATGCAATTTGTGGTAATGGAGACCGCTGTAGACAGATGATTCATGAATGTTTATTACCTGAAATTGAAAATAGCAACGTAGAAAATATACTTTTTTCTATTAAGATGGAGCTACAGCGCATTCAGAAGAAGCAACAATTCAAATATTGGAGACAATTTTCCCAAACAGCTTGATTTCTCGTTTTGGTGACATATTGTGGCCACCCGGATAGCCAAATTTAAGCGCTCCTGATTTCTTTATCTGGGGATACTTAAAGGCAAGAGTTTACACTGATATGCCTGAAACCTTGCAGCAGCTGAAAAGAAACAGCAGTCAGGAGATCAACAACATTTCAACAGCGACGTCAGAGAAAGTAATGAACAGCACCGTTGCAAGAGCTCGCGATTGCTTGGCCAATAATAGAGGTTATTTAATGGATATTGTTTTCTATACTGAATGTGTTGCATTATACTAATATAAAACTTTAAAATATCCTCTTTCATTTGCAAAAAAACCAAATCACTTTACCCTCTTTAGTTTTAATGTTATAATTTTTGTTTAAAAGGTACCTTACTTTTGGCCCACCCTTTAGGTATATAAAAACAATAAAACTGTATAAATTTATCAACAGTAACATCACTGCACTAGCTGATCATTTCCTACAATACACATAGCTGTCCCACCAGTACCAATGCACTCATCAGTCCCCACCACGACTACTGCACTTGCCAGTCCCCACTAGTACTTATGCACTTGCCAGTCCCCACCGGTACTCATGCATTTGCCAGTCCCCACCACTACTACTGCACTTGCCAGTCCCCACCACTACTACTGCACTTGCTAGTCCCCACCGGTACTCATGCATTTGATAGTCCCCACCGGTACTCATGCATTTGCCAGTCTCCACCAGTACTCATGCATTTGCCAGTCCCCACCGGTACTCATGCATTTGCCAGTCCCCACCGGTACTCATGCATTTGCCAGTCCCCACCGGTACTCATGCATTTGCCAGTCCCCACCGGTACTCATGCATTTGCCAGTCCCCACCGGTACTCATGCACTTGCCAGTCCCCACCGGTACTCATGCACTTGCCAGTCCCCACCGGTACTCATGCACTTGCCAGTCCCCACCGGTACTCATGCACTTGCCAGTCCCCACCGGTATTCATGCACTTGCCAGTCCCCACCGGTACTCATGCACTTGCCAGTCCCCACCAGTACTCATGCACTTGCCAGTCCCCACCGATACTCATGCACTTGCCAGTCCCCACCGATACTCACGCATTTGCCAGTCCCCACCGGTACTCATGCATTTGCCAGTCCCCACCAGTACTCATGCATTTGCCAGTCCCCACATAAAATACACGTGGCATGCAAGAGCCGGGCGTAAAACAACCCATTTTCCATCCTCCATCCCACGTCCACTTTATCCCTCACACGGCCTCTCAATCCTCCTTAACGCGCTACCGTAATTTTCTCTGCATGCAACCGAGCTTCAGGACGAGGACCAAATCAATAGGAGGCCAAAAATAAATACGCCAAGAGCAACTTCCTAGAGCGCTGCTTCCCTGTCGTACGCAGCAATCTTATAGCGCCAACGTTCCATTCAGGGGCGCTACCGTGGTGCAACGTGCGAAATTTGCCGGATAGCACGACGCAACAAACGAAATTCACCGGAGAATTTGATGCAACGTACGATATTGATCAGTTAAGACGCTTAGCACGATGCAACGTGTTTAAATCTGCCAGATAATATGATGCAACAGACAATATTTAGCTGACAGTATGATGCAACACGAAATTCGTTAGATCACACGATGAACATGATGCAACACATAAGAATCAGATTATAACGATGCAACACACGATATCGTTTTCTGCAGATAATAGCAGTAAGATAGCGTTACCTGCGCTTCAGTGGCTATGCCTAAATAGTGCCGGAGATGTCAACAACATTTTATCGCAATTCTGCAGGAAATCTGAAGGTGGGAGAGAACCCACATGACTTTGCTAAATGGCCACTGCGCCACTACCGACACGAAAGGAAGGCGCAGAGCAGGGAGGAAGTCAACCTACTTACTCAACCTTAAAAAATAACTTCATTAGCAGGCACTGCGGCCAGATGCAACTTCCCCTGCGAAAAGTAAATCGGGATAGCGCTTGGGAGTGGGAGGCCCTTAAATATTTTGATAGGGTTAGGGTCTCCCAGAATATCCTTCTAAGGGTATTGACGAGATAACATGATGAATAGGCATGATGCGATACAAAATTTATCAGATAATATGAAGCACCAAACAAACTACAGCAGACCTCATGACCCAATATGAGGGATTTATCAGAAAGCGCCGCCGTCCGTTACTGCAGACGCAGAGCCGAATGAAATCGACATACAACAGAAAAATTAATGATTGAAATTATTAAATAACGTATTCATTACTAAACGTTGGCAAAAATTAGGTCAAAGTTAAATAAAGTTCAGAAAATCAAAGTTTTTACCTTGTTGAATGCATATATATTAACGGACTATAATCATAGCAACTATAAAACTGCTGAAAATATACAAACTATGCTCGAAACAGACCGAGTGGGGCAGCAGCAATCTTGTACAAACCGCTTGCTAAACTTAAACATCATAGAAAACATACACTGCCAGCCCGAACTGAAACTTCATTAGAGCGAAATGCATGCACGATCAATAGCAGCGCACCATCGCGATCGTCGGCAGATATCCACAGAAAATCAATAGGCACCTTCTCTTGCAACACTTTCTTCACTAAACTTGCATGAAATTTGAATAGTTAAACATAGTTAATAGTTAAACATTTGTAGGGTATGAAACGAGATCTTCGACTCATTTGGATAAAGAGTAACATGCAGTGTATACTGACTTACAGCAGAGCACAATCCTGCCCGTCTTCGTCGCTATGGACATCAGTCCATCAAGTTTCCATTCTTCGTCAAAGCGGAACAAAAGTCCAGCGACGGCATAGGTATTATACGTAATTTATCAGCTGGCCTGCAGACCAGATGTCAATTAAAGTATTTTTATACTATAGTGCTACAGCGAAACAACTCGGTAAGGAACCGAAGTGTCATATTACCCAATCGCCACCTGCCCCGCACGTCAGCTGCCGCACCCAAGGCTCAGCGCCGTGGAGTACTCGACACAAGTGGAGGGGGAACAGCAAGGGTCGTAGGGACCCAGCAGCTGAGCAGGCAGGCAGGCAGAGAATGGAAGGCATGCGTGACTGGAGATGAACCAGCAGCTTTTATACCCTCTCCGGCAGCCCTCAGGGTGCACGCGGCGCCCGCAGCACTTCAAAGGAATCGCCCCATGCAATTACACTTTCAAGGGCGGATCCATCATAGTTGCGGGACTTGGGGAAAAGAAAGAGAGCGCTTTTTCCCAGCGGGTATGCGGTAGATTAGATAACAAAGATGACCTGGCAATTCATAATGCTGTGTTTGCAATAGTATAATACAGTATAATATGGTGCACTGAGAACTTCCGGAATGACACAAAGAATAAAATTGCTACAGTCTGCGGAAGTCGCTATCGGCGTTTCACTAAGGTTACCCACTTCACCGTATATCAGGAACAACTAAAATGTCGGTTTCTCGAAGGAATAGCATCATATGAAGCGGCCTTTAGGAAGGACACTCTTCCTCACAAGATTAATGCGGGCAATGTAAACGAATTTCGTCGACGTTCCACTTTGAATCGTAAGCCAGCTTGAGATAGCCTCGGAGTGCGTTCGATGCACCTACGTCGAAGAGCCGTCATTTATACTCAAACCGCAGTCGTCGAGTTGGTTCGATAGCTGCAATAGCTGAAAAACAGCGTTACAAATGTAATGTGCCCTCCGAGTAAGTTAGAAATACTCAAATCGGAAATTGGATTTCTACCTTCTATACTCACAGCACCAATTGCATAGAGAGCTGCGCTCCCTGACAGTGTAATGAATCTTTTGATGCTCGGGATTGCAACATCAGCATTTCTGACATTCAGTATCCACTGTAAGAACACTGACCTAACCGGAAATGGCGATGGTTGGGAGGTGGCAGTTCTCATATACGAGCCTTCCGTCAACTGAAGTCATAACTCAGACACTCTATGGCCGACTACATCTATTGACTCCTTAGATATGGGAAATTGTCGGTAACACGAACCAGTGTGTGAGGGTTTCCCAGGTGGGGTGAACGATCAAGTCGACTTAAGCTATACATTTATAGCTCAAACCTCTCATCGTCAGACAACGCGACTGCACTCGGGTATAATCACAAGCTGAGTCACGATTCAAAGTGGCAAATTAGAGAAGCCTTCAATGTGGCGCAATTTGTGGATCACATGATCATCCAAGCAAAAGTTGGAGGGCGGCCATTCAGTAGAGCACTAGTGGCAGGGGAGGGAATTAGAGGCTGGTAATTTTCCAAAAACCTAACTTAGTGCACTCTCCCCATTACCCCTTGCTAACCTTTGCGCCGGGATGTAAAGGCATAAAATGCATTTTTCACCGTACCAAAGGCTTTCAGCTGCTAAATGATATAGTATACTTCGAATCACATATTGATACTACATAGGTACATCTGCCAGCTGCATATTGCACTAAATAGAGTTTAAAAAGACAATGACTGCTAATAATATAATCATAAAAACCTTCGCATAAATAGAATTATGAGCAACAGCTTAGAGGACGTTAACCCTTCTACGCAGCACAAGCAGCTCCCAGCAAGTGCTGGCTGCGCAGTTCTGTGCTCCAATAATAGCGGGGATATTCAGAGCTGCTTTGTTAACGCGGGCCCGGGAGAAGGAGAGGGGAAGTGTGCCGCTCCAGTGTCGTTACATTAATTAAAGAGCACCGGCGCCTATCACAATAAGCATCTAACGAGGAGCGGGAGCTTCCGGGAGAGTCGTGAGATGTGCGGCACCGCACTGGACAGGAAGCAACGCGGTGGGTAGGTAGTTCTTGCAGCTCTGTGTGTGTGAGAGAGTAAGCAGAGCGCTTAAATGTGCATATACCTTAACTTGCTCAGTTTTAGTAGATCTAAACTTATACAAAAACGCATACTGGCATCCGCATACGAGTAAATCCAGCGATCACAGAATTTCAGTATGGTAATGCTACGTAGAGGCAGCCTCATCACCCGGCCAGCATGCGACTCTTCTGCGCATGTCGCTCTTATACGTCACCTGGGGGCCTCCAGTTCGGCTAGTGCCGTTCTTGCATGAGAGTTTATGAAAGAAATGTGAACAAAACTGCATTTTGTTGATTGTTTCCATGTTTTTTTTAGCGAAAAAGATAATGATTCGACAACGTGCTTCTTTAGGTATCTTGAAGTTGGATATCTACGAGTAAACATGGTAAAGCGGCAAGTTTTCGTAGTAAACTGGCTTCAGATATTCTCGACATTTTTTCCCGAGTGCTATGGATAAAGACTGACTTCGTCTTCGAGTATATACTTTATAGGTATACTCAAAACGATCATTGATATTGAGCTCTAAGCTCTAGAATACACTGTCGTTGTGCTGTATGAGCACGCTTAGTCTTGCATTGATCCCACCTCACAGCAAAACGTGCTGAACCGGCACGCGTTCGACTTTCTGGTACATTTCCCGCTTGCACGCCGAAGCGCAAGGCGTGTTCTACGCCCCTATGCGTGCAAACGTCGAAGAAAATGTGCAGGTGCGTTGAAGTCAGTGAAGACTAGTGATTTTTCGGGTTGAATTTCAAGAGATAAATTGTTTGTTTACATACTTCAGACACCCCACATAAATAGGTACAGACGTCATGGGCAACAAACTGCATCTTTTTTCAAACTGCTTGGCACGTGCACGCATCCAGAGATGAGCGAGCACTCACCGTCCAGGGCACGCGTCCAAGTTGAAGGTCTAGAGCACGCCTACGTGTGCAATTAGTGCATGCGTTTGCGTGCTGGTTTTGGGACAAGTTTTCGGTACGCATTCTTGTGCGCTTCCAGTACGCCTGATTTCTCTTAGTGTTAATTGTAAATGTGAATTAATAAATTACAATGCAGCAAATTTATAACATTCCATCCTCTGAAGCTAAATCCGAGCATAATCACACTAATATCTTCATGCTTGAGCACCTGCACACTACTGTACACTAATATAACGTGGGTGCACCATGGGGTACCTGCCTACTATACTTCAAGTTTCCTACATTGAAGCAACTATGGCTAGGTACTATTGGCTTGCAATAATTAGTTAATGCATGAAATGGCGTCATTACAGTCCGAACTCTAGAACTAACATCCCTACCCCAGCCAGCTTATCTGCGAATTACCGCTGTCACGAGACTACAAATTACAATCTCTGACGTGACGTTTAATACAATAGCTCTTACTTATCTATCTATCTATCTATCTATATTATACTAAAAGTCTGTGAACCGGTCTTGCTTGTTTACTTGTGTCTTGTGATCTTGTGTCTTGTGTCTTGTGATCTTGTGTCTTGTCATCTTGTTTGACACATTTTCTTCACTTTTAGATAGGG
>LQNS02277221.1:8227713-8237789 GCA_001587735.2 Parhyale hawaiensis | reverse complement strand
GTCAGCCGAGGGAACCTTATGGTACAACTGGAGCTAGCAGACCTCATGACTCACACACAAGCAGACTTCGGGTAAGTTGGTGGACCAATACAGAAGCACAAGGAAGAGATACCCGGTGCGTCACCTTGAGACAAGAGGTTCAGAAGAACGGTCCAATGAATGCCACCACTGTGAGGCACAGAGACGTCAACAGCATCATGAGCGGCAACAAAGATCGGGTAACGAGACTAGCTACGCTCAGCCACAGAAGACCGAGCCATCAGCAGCTTATCGTACGAGGGACACACGCACCGCGACATGCAAGCAGATAGCGGAAACGCCGATTTGTGTGGCGTGATCCCACAGGAAATGGGTATGAAGACCTAATGTATGGAGACAGCCAGTGCCTCGCCCTCCATCTTTAGCAAAGAATATGAGTGACGATCGACGCCTGCAGAACTGGCGGACAGCACCAAGCAGGGCACAAATTGTTGCTATCCATTAAAAAATATATACGTAGAGGATATTGCCGTTATCCATATATCCGTAGAGTATAACATAAAAGTATAATTTTGTTACTAGTGGACCCACGCGCGAGAAAATTCATGCAATAATTGAGATTTTTTACTAATATAGGCCGTTACGGAATCTTCTCTTCTCTGACTTGCTTCATTTTCGTAACTGATCCTTCGTCGTGCTTTCAACTTTAGGGCTTATTTTCTCTGACTTGTCGTTTCCTCATTTTCCCGCTCACGCTACCAGCAGCTCTCTCTCACTTCTGTAACCTTTCTGTATCGCATAGACGATTCATCTCTCTCCATGCATTCGTAGAACGTCTTCAATCTTGAGACTGTAGTAGTCTAGTACTACTTATACGTTCACTATCTTCATTCTTGATTAGGCGTGCGTCTTCAGTAGTGAGAGGCAGAAACAAATTTTGAGTAAAACATTGCGATAAACTTGAATGGAACTTAGGCCAGCTTGTATGCATGTCAGCGCTCCGTAGCCAAGATGCAGTCTTGCGTACTTAAATATCTGCTTCACTGAAATGCTGAAATTTGGGTTATGAAACAAACTTCGCACCTTCAGAGAACGACAGTGTGAGGGATGATATGCGTGGTATGGAGCTGAAGGACATTAAGGAGCACATGGTAATGGACAGAAATACATGGAACAGCAAGATCTGCTTCAGCGACCTCCTTTGAACGGGAATAAAACTGCTGAAGAAGAAGAAGTGAAATGCAGTAAGCTAGAGGTAATAGTTGTCTACTACCCGGGAAAAATCACCCCCTCCAGAGCGCTTCGTTGACCATCTGCCGAATTTATACGTCATGACCTGAGAGAAAAAGTTAAAAAATCGGACAACGGAACCTACATGCATAGTGTTCCGATTTTCAAGAAGTGTTTAAAGCAAGAAGTGTTTTCAGACAAAGGGATAATGATCAGCCATCGCCATCTTCAGCAACCTGGTCATCGATTTACAAAATCTGCAACTTGGCTTATTTTTCGCCTATACTGTATATTTCTTTTGAAGAAGACGCGAAATAAATAAATAGATACACGAAGCGTTTTATTATATAAGGATGACTTCCTCTTTCAGCTTTAGCTATGGTGCATCAGACAGATATGTCGAGCTGCTCGCGAATTACTTCGAAGTCAAATATTTATGGAAACAAAATTTAACATAGCATGTCAAGATAAGAAAAAAAAAATTACAGAAAGGAACGAAGACTGTTTGGGCTTTTTATTCGGGACACCTCATCAACAGATAAAACAGTAATATTCTGCAGAGGAAAAGCACCGAATGAAAAAAAAAACACTCTCAACAATCATAATAAACCAGAATTCTTGCATGTCACGAATAGACTGTGTTCTTGCGATTATGTATCATTTGCTTTCATTACGCGTACCCATTAAACTACCTTTGAAATTGATAGCTATACTATTGATTCTAGTTAGTGCTCATTTCATTAACATCTACGCTTTATCATTCGATGGTCAAATTTCTGTGTATTATCCATATTCGAGACGGGAGACACCACAAAGATACTGTATGTCTATATATTGGTCATTATTATGCACAGTGCTTTGAGTAAAGACATGATGTAGAAACATGTTCCTGAATCCAGAAATCTCTTGCTGGCACCAGCAGTCCGGTAGTCTTTCCGCCCATCTGTCAATCACGCTCTCGAAGACAGAGTATCGCGGAAAACTTCAATTCCAGCAACGAAAGGCAGCTGCCGCGAGTGCTGCAGTTTCACAGCAATTCCACGAGCCAGAACGATTCAAATGTCTATCGGGTGGCCACTACACTATCGACCAGTCGTCAATTGTTTTCCAAATGTAGAGTTACAGTAAAAAGTTTACAAGGACTGGTATCTATTCATAGCTACGACAGTTACAAAAAAATTTTTTTTACCTCTGTGGAGCAAATTTTACTGACAAGTTTGAGGAGGAGGAGGAGCTACAAAGAAAGGACAGCATCACATTTCGCAAATAACTGTCAACAAACAATTTTTCAAGTGAAGTTTTTTCAAATGAGTATGCGCCCAATAGGAAATAAATCAGTATAATAGTGTTGTGCAATGATCGGGTTATTCATTATTCTGTTGATTTTTTAAGTGTGAATCTGCTTTTTTTTTCTGTACGACGTATTTCCATAGACCGTAAGACAAGACCTACAAATCGCATATTGATATGCCGCGCCTGCATGGGCAGGGGGCATTTATTGAAAACAATTTGCCGATTTGAAGATTGATATTCAGTGCACTCGTGCTGCAGTTTTTGTCACTAAAGGAAGAAAGTTAACTATCCTGGTGAAATGGAATAGACGCCCTTCATCTCTTCTACCAGAAATCGAAACCACGCAGGCACGTGTACAACGGTCTCTCACAGCAGTGTAACGACTGTAGGTATGGACCAAGAAGAGCAGTCAATGTAATTTATATCGAGTAATTTTTGGTCGACCCTAGTTACTGTTCATAACACTAGCTGCGGCATGCACTGAAAGCTTAAAAATACAAAAAACTCGGACCGTTCAGAGACTTAAGCCACGTGCCCACTTAACGAATTCGCTGTCGCTATATAGCAGCCTAGAGTCAACTCAACTAATCCGAGTGAGTAGTCAAGCCCGTGACTTAAACATGATGTCAGTGAATATTGTGCTCGAATCTTGAAATACCAGTCTTTGTGGAATTCAACTGCTCAAAATTAGGAGTGATATTTGAAAGTTCACCATTAGCACCAGCTATGGTGTAACACTTGCAGTAACGGCTGAGATTTTCAAAAATTATTTATACAGTTCAACAGTCCATTTTCGCTGAAGCTGAAGCCGCGCCGCGGCAACGACGGATTGGTTGAGTCGGCACTAGGCTGCTAACGCCAATGGAAGTCTGACGTCAAGTGGACACCAGGGTTTATAGACTCGTACAGCAGAACAATCCGTGCTTACCTTAAGATTTGTGATAGACACCGTGGTGCCATTCACTTCAACGACTTGGCGGCCTCCACTGGAAGCCTCCCTGTGAACAAACGGACATCGGTTATGAACGTTTAAAAGTGGACACCGGCGGTCACTTGCGGACTAGTCGCACGAGTGAAACTGCCGGTAACCGCAGAGCTCCAACCTTATTTATTACCATACACACTGAGTGGACGACATAACACCAACCAAGCGCTAGGTAACTGCATATTTATCACTAGCATCAGCCTGCGGGCTCGATGTGCATAAAGCTGGAAACTTGCCTAGATGCACCGCGCTCCAGCAGATGCTGCATCTCGAGCAAAAAGCGAAGGGAGGTGACATCTAAATCTCATGTGAGGGTAGTGTCGTAATTAACATTATTTAAGAGGTTTCTATTAAAGTATATGGGACACCTTTCTGCAACAGGTGCTTCATCACAACAGGGCCAAATTAACATCTTGAGGGAAACTGTATTTAGCTTTCAATGATTTCTTATCCAACAGTTACACTAACTGGTATCACCAAAATGAAGTTATGGGCAAGAGCGCAAACGAAAGCAACAGCGTAAACCAAAGCGCGAATGCGCACTTTGCGCGCGAAATGAAATGTTTGCACTGCGTACTTTGTTTTAAACACCGAAAGTTTGCGCATTTACATTTGCGTTACCATATTTAACTAAGTCCACAGAAGTGCAAAATTTGTCCCTTTTCTACTGTAAAACTTGAATAGTTTTACGACACGTTGTGAGGATCTTGCTTTAAATTACAGAATAAATTTCATTATCACATGATGATGTAATTCAACAGTTAATTCGATCTATAAGAACGGGAGAAGTTCTCCAGGATTGGAAACTAGCTAATGTAATACCGATACATAAGAAGAGGGATAAGAAAAGCCCCAGCAACTATCGACCAATCAGTCTTACTTCGGTCGTTAGCAAAATCATCGAACGCCTTTTGAAAAAGCGCATCACTGATCACCTGAGGATGCAGCAGCTCATATCCGACACGCAACATGGCTTCCGAAATGGAAGAAGCTGCTTAACAAACATACTGGACTTTTTCTCAAATGTTACAGATATAAAAGATGAAGAAAAGGGTGTAGACATTGTGTATCTAGACTTTCAAACGGCTTTTGATAAAGTACCTCATCACCGGCTAATGAAAAAATTGGAAGCCCATGGCATTCAGGGTGACTACGTACGATGGATCAAGGCATGGCTTACGGGTCGGCAGCAGCGAGTGAAGCTTGAAGGAGAGTCGAGCGACTGGACACAGGTTTCCTCAGGGGTTCCACAAGGTAGCGTGCTTGGCCTACTTCTGTTCTCAATTTACATCAATGATCTCGATCTTAACATCCGTAGTAAAATCAGTAAATTTGCGGTAAATCAGTAAACGAGTCGGTCAACTCGTTTAAAAATCGTCTTGACATACACTGGGAGAGACATCCTCCACAGCTAAGGACTCCTCCTCCACGAGCCGCAAGCACTTAACGGCCAAAGCTTCCCAGGCCATTTTAAGCTGACTTCTTCACACTTCCGCTCCATCTATATATTTAAGCTCCGCATCTCAGCGGCTATCGATCATGCTTGCGGGCATTCATGGCCATCTCTTTGGCGGAGAATCTTCTTTCCCTTCATTTTTTAGTTTTCTTTTTTCTCTTTCATCTTCCATTTTTTCCTCTTCTCTTTTACCTAGTCCTATACATCCTACTAACATAATGGCAATAGCTCATAGAGGGCCGGGGTATAAGTCCCGGTGTCTCTTTGGGAATGGGCCTCTTGGTTCGTCTATTGCCGCCTATCTAATCTAATTAGTGATGTAGGATTGTTATGGTCGGTACTGTTTACAAAACTATATGCGTTCAACAGCGAATGTGTTTATGTATTGTAATATTGTTTATATGTACATAACAAAGCTCATTTATATCCTGTAAAAGCTTTCATTCGCAATAAATATATTTATACGCGTTTCCTGCACGTGTGTCATACTGGATGATGTAGTAGCTATATAGGGAGTTGTCACGCTAGCTTTCATTGTGCGGGTGCGTTTCGTATGCTCGATGAGCAAAGACCTCCGCTGCAAGACTACGTACACATTTTATTACAGTTACTAATAATTAAGGCAGGAGCACGACCTTGCGTATAAACCCTAATGTGACAATTCTTTCTAAGAACAGCAAGCAATAGTCAGACTATGTATGTACCTACCTACATAACGGGATTGTGGGTACATAAGAGTTCGTCGGTGATTTTTTCCCCATTGAGGATCTCGTAAAGTTAGTTAGACAATGATATACTTGACTCTTACCTACCTATATTTTGCTTTTCCAGCTACATAAGATAGGTTCGCAACTCGCAAGATCGAATTTATTGCATCGGACTATACCTATATGGCGTAATAGAAGTTTCATGTTGATAACCAGGTATAGATAGAAGTATGAGCAACATTGCGCAATAATTAAGCATTTAAAATAGATTAAAATTATTCACAATTAATTAGTTACATAATCTTGTGTTGAAAAAACGATTTAAATATCTACTGTTGAAATGTAAAATATCGAATCGTTTATACAATTTAGGCAAATTTAGCACAGATTTTTTCTAGTATGGAGATTAACTGACGGTCTCGGTGTCGTGGGGTAGAACTTTACGCTCGGCATTTTTCGAAGATTTTACGCTTTGCGGACTCAATGGATAAAAACTGCGCTTTGCGCTCTACAGAAAACTTGCGCGTGCCACCTGTGCCAAAATTAAATCAACTTTCTAGCAGCTCTGTAAATACATCAGTGGAAGACTGCGAGAAGAAAACTTCGCTTTCATTAGTTAATGAGATGTTCTTCTGTGTTTAATAAGCCTAGGAAGCCATGCTTCGACTATTGTAATTTTGACTAGTTATTTTCTGTACTGAGTAATACAGGTGTTATCTTTCTCGACTCACCACAGTTTTGTGAAGTAAAATGATGAACGTTTGACCTTGTCGAAACAATGTTTAGCTACAA
The DNA here is from genome assembly GCA_001587735.2 of Parhyale hawaiensis. Lineage (NCBI taxonomy): Eukaryota > Metazoa > Arthropoda > Malacostraca > Amphipoda > Hyalidae > Parhyale > Parhyale hawaiensis. The sequence goes on along the minus strand of LQNS02277221.1, from coordinate 8,231,347 downwards.
AATGATGCTGATGGTCCTCGCGAAAATGTACAAGTGACGGAAGCTGTAAGTGAACGCAATTACAATGTATTTATTTGTGAGGAGTTGCGACGTTCATGATATTAGATTTATCTTCCTCCATCTGACGACAGTCCCGTACCGAGCTATGAAGAAACTGCAGTGGTTGTCGTAGCTGCTATCGGGTATCAAGTTATTTAAGTTCCCTGCCAGCATGTTAGATGATTTAACACCCTTTCCTTACCATGTGGCTTTACCGCTATAAAGACCAACAGCTTCAGGCAACGTTAGCTCCGTACAATAAATCTAGTCTGGGATTAGCTATGTTTTAACCACGCTTTATGAGATTCCATTAAATATAGTGGAACAGCCTTATTTTGATTTCTATGTCAAACGCTAATAAACTCTGTGGTGCTATTTGCTACAGCTCTTCGAACATAATGTTGCCGCCAGAAAAGCAAAGCAAGCAGGGGAGACGGGGAATGGCAGGAAAGATCGGGAACCAACGCACGGCCGGAGGACCACCGCGTAAGGGAAGAGCAAGTAAAGACAGAAGAGAAGAAAACCAACGTTGTCAGCAGAAGTAGGATTAAGGATGGAAAGAAGCAACGTGGGCAAGAAAGAAAGATGAGCCTAACAAAGGTAGAAGTTACTCTTGGAGCCCCCAAAGGCAAGACTCCCCGGCACATAGAAAGGGACATATGGTGTGTGGCGCTTTCTACTGTATTTTTTCTAAGAGGACCAGTTTCGTAAAATTGAAAATGCATTACCTGATTTAGAACGAACACCAGGTTTCCTTCTAACATCACTACGTTCAATTGGTGGCACAGAGACTCATACAGAATCCAAAAGAAAGTGAGCGAGCGATGCCTTTCAAGTGAGAGAAGATATCGAGCAGACACTTCAGTGAATTACAGTGTCATAATCTGCCACTGAGGGTCCCCATCACGCCCACACGTCCCACAAGTCAGAGGCTGACACTCTTTCCTCTTATGCTTCCTTATACCAACGAGATGCCACCGTCTCGCGCAGTGGCTATCTGCGACAGTAGATGCTCCTGTCCTCCTGTCTACCCATTTACCGGGGCGGCTCCATACACACCGAAATGTAATCTGCAGATCTACACTGATCTACTAGAACACTGAACGTGGGTAGTATGAACACTATACGTACCCTAAAGTGTAGGAGTGCAGTGATCCAGGGTTAAGTGAGAATGTCGCTCCATCAGTGCGAAAAGAACGAAACTAACGATGTAGAAAATATGCAATTGAGAGAAACGCTACGTACGTGGGTGTGGTTTATGTAAATAATTCAACTGACATTTCATACACTACACAGTCTACAATGACACTAATAATTGTAAGTGTCAATGCCAGGCAGATTTTTTTCATTGCTGTTCAAAACTGAATAAGCTAGGAAGATAGCAACCAACAGATACCGAAGTACCATACAGAGCTGTCCTTAACGGGTTCTTCTGATAAAGTTTCTTTGCATGTGCTGTATGTTATATGAATGCTGGGCGTGAAAAAGATACAAACTTGGGGAAATGAAAACGTAAGACTATATTGAACAATTAATGTTGTTAATTGTTATGAGTGGAAAGCTAAAGACGTACCTTTCCCAAATGACACATGAGTTAACTGTCGCATCCTCTACGGATAGGAATTGAAAGATTGAATAACAAAAAAAAAAAATACTTTATAACATTTAATTTTTCCTTCACTCGGCATTTGTGTACTTGAAATATTGTTACTCGTGACAAGCACCTGCCTTAAAACACGGCAAAAATAAAAATATTGAAACGAAACTATGGTTTTGTACTATTCTTCGTGTTCTATTCAGAAAGATATTGTACCCTTTTGTGCGGGGAGCCGCGTTAATATTCATTACAAGGGTGGTCCAATTAATTAGCTTCTTCGACATCTTGGGCCACTTCAGGTTTTATCGCTTACATGGAGGTACTTTAGTTACTACAGTAACTATACTATTATATCTACTGACTCAGGACCTCGGCATTTTTTGTGTACAAAATAAATGTGAAATAAAAGCGGTCATGCGCGGCAGAACTCCACCAGCGGTCCACTTGTGGCCCGCGGGCCGGAAGTTGGACCACTCTAATCTAAGAATTTGTGTAGCATGAAGCTCAAAGAAGAAAATGCTTTGTTGTGGGAAGGAAACGCAATTTAGTCTCTATGCCACCACTACGAGGTACATATGAAGTCTTCAAAGCTAAACTATCAATAATCTGGCAAAGCAACGCCCTTTATGAGGCTGAGAGGGTAAATTTCTCTCTTATCTAATGCTTTGGATCAGAACAGAGAGACCAACCATACAAGCAACCAACCAACCAGTTGGCTGTATGATTATATATTGCCAGTTTAAGCCTTCCACCCACAGCGTACGGTGCGATCCACAGACAGGAAGAACGAAGGGACTTGTAACATTCTCAGCAGAACGACGAACCAAAGCTAAATGGGATGGGAAGAGGAAGTGAGAAACACGATGAAGAACAGCCCAAAAGATAATCAACTGGAGTGAGAAGATGGAAAAATGTGCAGTCCCTATAGGTGCGAGAGGCTAAGTAGGACAAGCTAAAAACATGGGGTTATCTTGGAATGGGAGCCACATAACCTAGACTCGGCAAACCTGCATGAACTTATATTGTGGCCTACGACCCATCCCAAGTCCCTGAGCAACATATAGGTAAACATGCTACCTGCCTGCTAACCACGCTACCGCCGAACAGTGGCGTGAGGAGATATATAAGAGGCCAACATGACTGCCATAAGCATAACTGTTTAGTATATAAAAATTTTAATGGCGCAGATCAGCGAAGCAGTAACTAGCAATAAGGTCCAAGATGCGTAAACACGCCAAAAAAATGCTCATGACTGAAAGACATATCAAGGCTGGAAGATGTGCCCACGTGGCCTGTTACTTCGCTGAAGAAACTATCGAGAAATGGTTCTTTAAGACAAAGAATTATGCGCATCATACATGATCATGAATGTCTAAAAAATGACTACCATTTTAGCAGCACGAAAAGGAAGATGGTGATATTTCAGCGCGTTCACCTCTGATACCTAAAGTGGAGACGACACATGGAGGTGCAACACAGATCTTCCACAGCAAAACTGCGACCAGGAGCAAGAATAGCGAAAATCGTCAAGGCACATTCTTCAGAGTTATTTTTCACATCTGAGTACACTATGCTACTGTTACGATAGGTAATTAACATTATAATTATGTGTAGGTATGGTATATAAGATAGTTTAGATTGTAATTATTATTGTGATTGTGTGTACATAGACGTGTTTTCACAGATTATTCGTAGAATTATTTTATTATGTCATCTGCGAAAGTGAATACACATATAGATGATTTGGGGAAAATATTTCTCAAATTTACAGCGTAATGATGTTCGCTTTTTCGGGATTATTTCTATCAAAATCTTAAGAAATGGGCTACAGAATTGAAAGCCCATGTGTTACATTTCTTAGCAAAACACTTGATTTTTCATGATGCCGTTCTTGATAAGGATAATTTATCTGATGTAATATAACGGGACCTACAGTGAGAGTGTGTGCCTAACAGCCAAGATTTCGGTTACGCGTACGTGAGGGCAGAGATCAGATGT
>LQNS02277221.1:8190467-8200818 GCA_001587735.2 Parhyale hawaiensis | reverse complement strand
CGGGTGAAATGAACTCAAGTCTCTAATTTACGCCTATCTATTTGTGAAGAGCGTGACACACACACCCACACACACACACACACACACACGTAGATACAAGCGTATTAATATATAGATTACTGTAGTAACTACCGAGTTACTTTTCGAAGCTAAGCGGGCTTTGGAAAATGAAGTATTTCGCTGTCGAGCATACATTTCAAAAACATTATTTGCTATCGTAATTCCAAGGGCTGGAACTCCATGGCATCTCAATTTATTGTTCAGTATAGGAAGAAAGGACGTATAGTAAGTCCATAGAAACGTAAAACGCATGATATAACTCGAGTCCATGGGTTCGAAAAAGACGGCCAAAACAAAAAAAGAAAGGCCCAACAATCACGAAGAAATTACCGAAAAGAAAGTAATTTGGCATGACTAAAAGCGAAAGAATGAGAATTTTTAGAATGAAAAGAAAGTTAACATAGAGGGGCCGAATGGTTGCCAGTCCCATTGGCAGGATTTGAGAGAAGGCGAAAAAATTATTTTATAAGCGGCAATTTGGTGGAGAGTCACTGATGATTTGGGGAGCATTTTCCAATAATGGAAAGGCCAAGGGAATTTAAATTGAAGTTATAAAAGATGCTGTGAAAAGACTTCATGAACAAAATCAAGTTATTTTTCAACAGTATAATGCTGCTTAGCACACACCTAAATGGTTTTCCTCGTAAAATATCAAGGTTCTAACTAGGCCACCTAAGTCTCGGGGTCTGGATCCAAATGAAAACCTGTGGGACATACTGTCTAGGCATGCTTACCAATTTTTGGAAGACAGTTCGATGATAAAAATTCAATGATGAAATGTTTTCAGAAATGTTAGGATGAAATGCCCATGAAAACCTTACTAAATTAATGAAATCAGTGCAGAAACGATCCGAGGAAATATTACAAACTCAGAGCAATGCTTACGAATAGTGAATTAATTTTGTATTACATTGAACTAGACTGTTTATTAATAATTATAATTTTATCTTTCTCAGTGTGCTAAACTTATTTCAACCCCAAATATTCAAATTACCATAACTAGTGCCGCGTAACTTAGAAACCCACTGAAAACGTTAGTGTCTGTAATCTTAATACTAAAACACCTACAATAATCTATATTCAATGAAAATTTAAAAGATGTAGAAGCACTAATATTTTAAAAGTTATTAAGAAATATGGAAGTGTCCCAAATTTATTTCTACCACTTCACTCTAAACGGCACAATCGGCTTGTACTCAATTCCTACCGAGAACATAACACTTCTATCCCCCACTTGTCCCCTGAGCTCCTCTGGAACTGATGATTTTTTTTCATCAAGAATCCAATTTTTGGGCTAATAGTATTAGTATTAAAAGATAGTTTATGGCTCCCTAAATACATACTAATCTTTTCTAAAACAGGAAAAAGAAGGGATGTATAATACGTTGACAGACACGTGGAACCCATGAACGAAGGTGTTCTCACACAAGATCAATGCGAATGGGACAAGCAAGTCGGGATAGAAGAGGAAGAGCAGACGAAAGTGATACCAGGCGGAGTATGAAATCGGAAGGAAGCAAAGTGAGCACGGAGACAGACGTCCCAAAGGCCTAGCTAAGGTATTTTCGCCAAACCTAGCCTTGTGTTCGTCCAACGAAACTCGACACTCTTCCATTACTTTGGAGAAGTCAACTTTCATGAACTTTCGTGCCCATAAAACTCCTTTCAACATCTATCACTGATCCACAGGCCCGAGCATTTAGAGTGACGATTTTCCCCAGCTTATTAGAAGGCGGTAGAACGCGTCTGATCACTAACTGCACTAACGTAACGTTGTGTTGTAAATTTGTGAACGCGAGTTCTTTATAAGTTCGTCAAAGTACTTAGGTTGTGAGCTTAAACTTCAATGCTGATAAGGCTACAGTGCAGAGTGGTGAAGGAACGGTGCCAAGTACCTACCGAACTTCATATTTAGTATTTAATTGCATCTTAAAATAGCCTATAAGCTTAAATCCAAATAGTAGGTAACAAGGCATTGCTATTTGAAAAGAAACAGACGAGTGAGGTACGAGGTCTGCACAGAATATGCCGCTGATTATAAGCACATGCATTAAAAACATCACTGACGGGACACACATTTTCGACAAGCCGGTATTCGGCTATCTCCGATCGACCTCTGAACGATCAGAAGTCTCGTAATTCCACCTAAAAGAATAGCTGTTTGTTTACAGCTTATAGCGATATGCCTTTTCCTGAAGCTCCTATGAAAGCTGCTTGTACCATTAAGTCCAGGCAGTTAGCCGGCGAGCGGTTAGCTTTGACAGATAACATCCGATCTTTTGCCTTCGCTATCTGGCATGACCATTACGCGGTTTCAGAAATTCTGTTTAGCATTGAGCAAGAATATAGCTAACAACGCGTCTACACATTTAAATGCAGAGCTAAAATATGCAGTGATGCGCGTAAAAAGGTGAAGGAAAGTCAACTTTGACCGCACCTTCAAGTGGGAAACCCACACGCACTGGTTTGTGCTGCGGATATGGGCCCACTGGCTACAGAGGAGTAAGTGCGGCTGCAGTCGACCACGGTTCACCAAGAACTATGGCGCCAATTTGACAAAAGGTTCAAATGACCCGTCCCCCCTCCCCTCATCTCTGAGGAGGCAAGTACCTCCACGGCTCTCTGCACGCACACAACTGCCGAGTCGACACACTTAAATCAGCAAAGAGTTCGCGTGCCTAAAAAGCATATATAACACGTCAGCACCGTCAAATCAAATTTACTCCAGTGAGATGACATTTTCTAGCAACTGCACCAATTATCACTTATCTCTAGGAGATATCTTACCTTTACCGATATCATTTCCAACTGTGATGGGCGAACTTTACATTTTTGACTGCCTTCTCGACCGTTCGTGGATCACGCTGCATCGCCTTAGCGACCACCAGGACTGACACCTGCAGAAGCTCTCTTGGTGATCACGGCTCCTTCATTAGAACTGACTTATTCTTCCCCCTAAGATAATTATTTTACAAAGTGAAACACAGAAAGCAATTTAAAAAAATAACTAAAAAAATTCACATTAGCTACTAACTCTGAACACCCAACAATCAGTTTTTGTTAATATCAGCCATATGCTACCGATGCTTTCATTTGAGTTTCTTATAACAGCCCCACAATAGCTGTGGACGGGGTTTTATTAGGTACTATTAATGAATATGGTAGTGTATCCAGTAGTCTCACACGCTCCGGGTTGTTTCCGTAGCATTGATGGATGATTGAGTAGTTTAAACCTCCATCTACGCAACTAAACCAACTTCACAGACGAAGAAAAAAGGGACAGATAATATGTCGATAGAAACGGGGAACCCATGCGCGACGAAGTTCTCACACAGGATTCACGCGCATGGGAGCAGCAAGTCGAGAAAGAAAAGGAAGAACAGGTGAGAGTAAGCTCAGTAGGAGTATGAAATCGGAAGGATGTACACTTGTACAGTGGGCACGAAAGATAGCCATACCGAAAGACTAGCTTATGGCTAAGGTAAGTTACAGAGTCCCCTGGGGGGGGGGGGCTGCTGTTCTCATGACTTAAGATGGTTAACATTGTTTCTGCAGCATTACAGACTGATTCGAGTATAACTAAATACATAGCTTTCATTTAGGTCCGGCCCTAGATAAAAGTCCTCGCAGTACAGAACCGATCCATGAATTCTATCGTGGCCTCCCTCTGTATGGCAGTTGAGAAGCTACTTCCAGCGAAGTCAAGAAGCTTCGTTGCCAGTTAATGCGAGGTTCAAGTTTCCCTCGATTTTTATCGCCATGGAGTGTGCCTTGTGACATAACAAAATTTACAAGATATTGTAAAACAAATTGTGTGTCTGTTTCAAGAGCTATAGCTCAATTCGTGTAAAGCGGAAAGACTGTACGTTACAACCTCATGACAATTGTAGCGTTCAGGATTAAGATGGCTTCAGCCGACCGCTCAAATGAATATATTAATTAGTGAGCACAGTTGCATGTCTGACAAAAGACTTGATTACTAAAATGGAAGCAGTCACGCCAGCTGGACTAGCATGTGTCCCTACCAAAAAGTAACGTTTCGCATGCCTCTTCCCCCTAGGAGTAAATTAGACTTCATAAAGCAGCGAACTTTACTGCAGGTGCAACGGATTCAGTCACTGAGATGAGGACAAACGTGCATTTGACCACCGCCTTGTTTTTTTTTTTTTTTTTTTGTGGTGAAGGATGCCCGGAAAGATGAGCCTTGATGCAGACTCTTAAATTGTCTGTGGAGGAGCGTGTGCGCACGCGCATTCTATAAGCACTAAATAAAATTGCTTTTTCGTAGGGGCAACAATTACATATATCTGAACCGCCGTTATGAAGTACCATACTGAAGGAAGGAGCAGTCACACCAGTGATAAACAAAGGAGCTAAGCATGTTCCTGCCTGTTTCTTTTAGGCATTATCTTCCATCAAGCGGATAAGCAAACCAGAACAAAAGGAAATATTTTACTGTGGAGATCAGCACTTCAAAACTTACCGTCTTATTGGCAAGTGCCTGCAATAGAGCTAGGTACGATAGGAGATTGCATGGTAGAAAACTTATGCTAAGCGTCAGACAAGTGACATACGTACAATAAACATTATATACATGAAACAAAACACTCTTACCAGCAGAGGCAACGAGAACAATACAATGTTCCGGCGAACTGAAACATTACTGAACATTCACCAAATAGCCGTGAAAGCCACAAGCATTTCATTAGGGAGGAAAATAAGAAAAAAAAAAGTGATCTTGAAAATCTAAAATAAATCGTTTGATCAGAGCGCTCATGCTTTATATAATATAATCTGTCTACATACTCATAATCCACTATATACTAAAACACAGTTGCTGGTTGCTTGCTTACTCCAATTTTGGTCCGTCTCTGCGTCACGCTCTATGGGAATAATATAGGAAGAAATTCAAGGGCGTAGCGATCCGTTGGATGGGAATAAGGTAGTACGAAATTTGAGGGCGTAGCGATCCGATGAATGGGAATAAGATAAGAAGAAATTCAAGGGCGTAGCGACCCGATGAATGGGAATAAGATAGTTGGAAATTGTAGCGATCCGATGAATGGGAATAAGATGGGAAGAAATTCAAGGGCGTAGAGAACCGGTGAAAATTTCACGGCTTGGCGGGGTCTTTCAACAACAGGGGTTTATCTTAAGTACCTACTAATTTTCACGCTCTAAGGGAATAAGACATTAAGAAACTAGAGGGAACTCCAGCTGAGAGCTCGCCTACATCACTCTGTCGGACATGTTCAAATGTGCTACGGAAGATGTCAGTTTTCCAGGCAGAGTGCTGAATTTCCATTCAAGAAGCCCTCTGAGAAGCAAAAAGCACAGGAGACAACGGGGTTTTCGTGAAGTACTAAGTCTCTGCCGTCATTTATGACGGCTGGGCCCTCTAGTACTCAAATATCCACGAATTCCATAGTTGCCAGTGGTGTTTGATGCACAAAGTCCCCGGGAGCTGCGTGATGGCGACACAAGGAATTGACCAACACTACAGCACACACTACAGCAGTGGGATAGTCCCGAGGACGCGGGACCGGTCGCTCCTCGTGCAAGTCTGGTGAACACCTGCCCCCTAAAAGTCTCCACAGAAACCCAAAGCCCGTTGCAAAGCACAACCTCATGCGAAAACAGTCTTACAGGTACTGGGCCCCCGAGCAGACAGTGCATACAGGGCAGTGCCACAAGTAGGGTCCTCTCTACCGCCACGCTTGCGCCCCGCTACAGCAGACCGCGACAGGACCCCCGCACAGTAGCTACACATGTTCGCCTTTAGAACAACGTTCATGCTTCACAGTTTTAGTTCACTCCCAATACATATGGAGGGACAATCGAAGCTGTACTCGCAACACTTGCTAGCATTTAACAAATTTTCCAGTGCACACACACAGTTGTGTTGCGCAGGGATACGACGACACATTCCGATGTCTAAAAACATGAACGGAGGACAAAAGACTTACGTGCGGCCACATTATGCATTCACACTGACCACTTAATGCGAGGACATGAGTCTCGAACGTCCTATGTGCTGCCGTATCTATGCTACCGATGTTAAATATCGAAATCACATGCGAGATGCACATCCAAACATCCAGTTGTCCGTGCGACTGCACATGTGGCCCCAGAAAAAACGTATATGCCGCGCTCAACGACATAGTTGAGCTGAACGCCGTAGTCCATCGCACCTGGACACCAGCAGCTGCAGTGATACAGGCGCGGGTGCCACGTGCGCTTCAGTGATGAGGGACATAATTACACAGTTGAAAGAAATAATGTGTCAACAAATAAAACGAGATACCAATACAAGAATACATGCATAGTAACTTAGAACTTGACACATATGGGTACTGCATGCATCATACGTACATAGAGCTCATATAAAAGTACAAATGGTTCGGTACTGAAACGCTAGGAACTACTGATACAAGCTCCAACCTTTCAATTTCCCACAGATATTACAAGCTGCTAACAACTGGTACCAAGATTCCTAACTGGTGGGACTGGGGATCTTTTCAAGCTATAGATTTGCGTTGCTTCTGTATATAGGTGGTCGTGGCTCTAGGATAGCACTATTGCTAGCCTTCATTTGTAGCCCTTTTTTGAAAGCTTGCAACCAGCGGTGCGGACCCGTTTGTTGTGGCTTCTGTTGCCCGCGGCGATTTCACGTATTGAACAATGCTGATGGCATTCGGCTGTAATGCGTTTTTGATGGCCCTCACTGCCGTGCATCTCAGGGAGGACCCTTGCGGCGTCTCTATCTTTCTCTCTTCTAACCCTTCTATTGCCTATCCCCCACCACTTCTCCGTCCCCCCTCCCGACGGAGACGGCAGTTAGGTGCTACGACAGCAACCATCTCGTAGCGGTGACACTTGCCGCATTGTCATAAGATTATTATTATCTCCGCCAAGGAGGATATGTTTTCGTCGTGTTTGTCTGTCTCTTTGTCTGTCTGCCTGTCACCAAGATAACTCAAAAAGTTCCGAACCGATTTGGACGAAATTTACAGGGATTGTTAGGTATGTTAGGAAGAACAGAGGATTAACTTTTGGTGAAGATATGTCCATCCGTTTGTTTGTTTACCTCATTTTTCTCTGTGCCAAAGCTCAAAAAGTTATGGATGGATTTTTATGAAATTAACATGATTTGTTAGGTATATAACAAAGAGTAAATGACCAAATTTTGGTAATGATTCGTTTGTTCGTTCGTTCGTCACCTTTTTTTATTTTATGCTTGTTAGCACAATAACTCAAAAAATAATGAATGTATCTTTATGTTATGAAATTTATACGGGTTGTTAGTAATGTTGAAAGGCAAATGATTAAATTCTGGTGCAGATCGGTTTGTCCGTCTGTATGTTTGACTTATGTTTGTCATGACGTTTGTTAGCAGTATAGGTAGCTAACTCAAAAAGTTAAGAACGGATCTTCAAGAAAATTGCATAAGCTGTTATTACTATCAAGAGACACAAATGATTAGATTTTGGAGTTTATACGCTCTCAGAATGCTCTAGTTAGTTTTAAACTTGTAAAGGGAGGAATAAAATACTAGGCAAGCAGCTGGTAAACGATTAAATGAGCTATCATTTGCTTCTCCACCGATTGAAGGCGTTTGGCTGCAATTCTATGAAAATTTTAGCTAGAATGAGATGCGCAATACTTCTAGCCTTATTACACTCAACAACTGACGCTTCAAAGTGAAAAAAGGAAGAATTAAAGTACGTTGACAGACACGTGGAACCCATGCACGAAGGTGCTTCCACACTGGATCATGGCACATGTCCAAATGAAGTCGATAAAGAGGATTAAAGAACAAAACGTTATCCGTATGAGCACAGAAAAGGAAGAAAATAAAGTCGGAACGAAAGGAAGATGTCCTGACTAAGAGTAAGTTACCTGATGAGCCCTCTAGGCAAATCTCTCCAAGCTGCAGTCGGTCGAACCTAATAATTTTATCTTCACCTGGGGCAATTCCAACACAAGATCTTCATGGAAGCGTAACACATCAGATTCGAGTAATGACCTACCGCATCTCAATATACAGTGGTGACTTGTAACTCGAATTTCAATCGTTCATGGTGACGGATCGTATAATAATTATTATAAACAGAGACGGGTCATGAGCGAACAATACACATCTTTATGTACCTTTTCCACTCGTGTTCTACGAGAAAACAAATGGCAAGTGCAAGTACATTTGGTATTCGAACACCGAGAGTTCGCTCCAGACCGTTGCAGATGTATTACGAGTCATATTAATTAAACTAAATAAATTTACGACTACAGCGAGCGCTGTAACTGAAGAACGGCACAGCAAAATCTATATACATGACCACATACCTACTTGCGGTATAACCAATCCAGACCAGTTATGCATGGAACATTAAGGAAGGGATGCTTCCGTTTATATAGATCATGTTCAAAGGAAGGAGCGTGAGACAGACGTGCGCATGAACAGCAATGGCATCAAGAACAAAGGCCACCAGCGCTCCTCGCAACAGAGGCGAGTAGTATTAGTAGTAGTACAAGATAGTTTAGGCCTACCTAAATAAGTACTTAGATTTTCTCAGAGAGGAAACGAAAGGGACGTTAAGTATGTTGACAGTCACGTGGAGCCCATGCACGAAAGTGTTTCCACACAGGATCAACGCGCATGGGACCAGCAAGTCGAGAAAGAAGAGGAAGAACAGAAGAAAGTAAATTAGTAGGAGTATGAAATTGGAAGGAAAAAATGAGCACGAAAAACAGACGTTCCAAAGTCCTAGCTAGAGGCTAAGGTAACCTACAGTGTCCCCTGGAGGCGCTGCTCCCCATAACACGCATGGGCGAACCTTACTAACCTAACTCTATGGCCTACAGCTCATGCTATGCCCCCTGAGGGGGTTTGCGAAGTAGACAAGTCGGTAAATACTGTGAGCTCGAGTTTGTATGCAGCTGCGAGCAGCACGTAGTATGTTAGTAGACACGAAAGTGGATAATAACATCATTCCAGTACCGTAATCATTAATGTGCGTGGTTCTAGGTTAAGCCTTTATAATCACCCAGGGTTATCTACGAACCAATGAGAAGAAGAAAAGAGCGTACAGCGTGCAGAGATAAACGTAGAACCCACGCATGAGAAGGTTCCCACACTAGATCAGCACCCATGGGTGCAACAAGTCGGCAAAGAAGTACGTGATGCCTCTCACCAATACGGCCACGCCAAAAGGGTAGAACATGCGATTCATTCACAATATTTGCACTGGAGCATAACGGTATAATGCAAATAAATCAATTTAATACCAACTGTATCTGTCACACAACGAGAAGAGCTACATAACTTCCTGCATTCATACTCTCAATTCGATGGAGGAGGCGTGGAGCCTCCGTCACCACTGTGCCGCCCGATATACATTTCAAGTTGGTAGCATAGACACGGCAGCATGAACGACATGCGAGCTGCACGTCATCTCATCAAGTGGTGAGTAAGAATGCACAATGTGGTCTCGACATAAGACAGTGACTGGCAAAAACGAAAATGTCTTGGAGAACTTCACTAAAAACAAGATCCCAGTAAACACTGTGCGATAATAATGATGTACTATAATGGCAAACAAGAAGCTTAGGCTTCGATTCAGTAGAAGCAACAAAGAACACGATCTCGACACTAAAACTGAAAGTAGCCACAGAAAAATGAATACATCACAAATGTTGTACTGGTAAAGAGAAAACAATTTTCCTATACAGGATTTCACTAAAAACATTAACCCACAACATCTTACTGTATAAAAAATATAGCATGTATAATGACAATTTTACTCTGAACCCAAATTAATATTTGTACACATAAAAATGAATTCCCTATACGAAATAGAACAGCACAGTAACGAAAATACAGAGTTTGAGCAGAGGAACTGACGAATTTAGACGCTCGGAATTCATTTCAGGTTTATGATGAGACACTGCAAGTACGGCACAGCCACTATGTATCTATCTATATTATACTAAAAGTCTGTGAGCCGGTCTTGTTTGTGTCTTGTTTGACACAGTTTCTTTACTTTTAGATAGGGAATAAATTCGATGGATCTATGGGGGGTATGGCCTATGGCCTACCCTGGGGCATGGATTAGCTCTTTAATTCGATTGTTTCTGTGATACGAGCGTGGAACCTGCCCCTTGGTTGCAAGAACGGGCACGATAATTTAAAAGTTGCTCTGGAAAATACGACTGGAATACGTAACATATAAATCGCATTTGCTTTCAGACTGCGTGTTGAATATTCGTTAGACAAGCATAGAATCTGTTGACA
>LQNS02277221.1:8178286-8190236 GCA_001587735.2 Parhyale hawaiensis | reverse complement strand
TCACAGAGGAAGAATGAAGGGACACGTAGTGTGATAATAGACACGTGGAACCCATGCACGAGGGTGTTCCCACACAGGATCAACGCGCATGGGAACAGCAAGTCGGGAAAGAAGAAGGAGGAGAACAGATGGAAGAAAGATCAGTATGAGTTACAGGTGAGAAGGAAGCAAAATGGGCACGAAAGGCAGACAAGACGATCGTGATGACGACCCAACGGGTCACGGGTCGTCTAGTCATCAGTACTATATAATAATTCACGTCGTGTTTTTATTTATATATTTATATCTTCCCTGTCACACTCTATGGGAATAAGATAGGAGAAAATTCAGGTGCCGATGACGGTATCTTGGATACGGGGGTCGGACTTGATCGTTCCAGCTGAGTGACCTGAGCTCGCCAGCATGTTAGTGTCTGGACATGTTCAGGTGCCGAAGACGGTATCTTGGATACGGGGGTCGCACTTGGGCGCTCGTCCGTCTTACGACTTAAAAGTAATTTCTTCGGAGACTTGAGTACTAAGCACAGGAGACAGAGGGGGTTTCCCTGAGGTGCTAATTTTCTACCGTCATTTATAATGACGGTCCGGGCCACTAGTATTATACTAAAAGTCTGGGAACCGGTCTTGCTAGTTTGTGTCTTGTTTATTTATTTGTGTCTAGCTTATTTGTGTCTTGTTTGACACAAAGGATTAGCTCCTTATTTCGATTGTATCTGTGATACGGAAGTTAAACTGAGCTAGACCTCAAGAACGAGCATGAGCAATTCATCGGTTCCACGGGCAATACGAATGAAATACATAACATAATAATTTGACGTTGCTTACAACCTGGGTGTTGAATATTCGTTAGAGAAGCAAAGAATCTGTTGATAGTGAACCGAACGGGCCGCTCCTTGACGGGCAGAAGAGGAGGGCCGAATAGCGGGTGGTCTATGCCCAGCTAAATAACACCTGCTTTATTTGCGAAAGCGAAGACGATCGTGATGACGACCCAACGGATCACGGGTCGTCTTGTATTATACTAAAACTCTGTGAACTTTGCTTGTTTATTTACTTGCTTATGTCTTGTTTGACCAGCTTCTTCGCTTTTAGACGGAAAAAAATTCGAGGGACTAGGGCACTGCCCCCCCAATACTTCCATGGATTAGCTCTTTAATTCGATTGTATCTGTGATACGCTGGTGGAACCAGCCCCTCGGTTGCAAGAACGGGCACGATAATTTCAGAGTTGCTACGGAATATCCAACTGGAATACGTAACATAAAAATTGAATTTGATTACAGATTGCGTGTTGAATATTCGTTTGAGAAGCAAAGCTGTTGATGGCGACCAGTACGGGCAGGAGTGGGCGGCCGTATAGCGCGTGGTCTATGACCAGCTAAATAACACCTGTTTTTTCCGGAAGCAAAGACGATTGTGATGACGACCCAAAGGGTCACGGCCGTCTAGTATTACCTATACTAAAAGTCTGTGAACCTTGTTTGCTTGTTTATTTACTTATGCCTTGTCTGCACACCGTTGCTCTACTTCAAGATAAAAAATTTGGGGGGAGGAAGGGGGCTGAAGATTTAAATCGATTGTATCAGTGAGACGGAAGTGGAACCTGGGCTCGGGCTCGGCAGTAAGAATGGGTACATTAAATTGAAAGGTGCTACGGGAAATTCAACTGGAATTCGTAATATATAAAATGACTTTGCTTACAGAGTGAGAGTTGAATATTCATAGGGATGCAAGGAAGCTGCTTTTGGGGACCAGTACGGGCAGGATGGACGGCCGAAAGCGTGTGGTGTATGACCAGCTGGATCACACCTGTTTTAAGCAAAAGCAAAGAACGATCTTGATGACGACCCAACGGGTCACGGGTCGTCTAGTATACATTGTACATCTGTAGCTTGTCAGAATCTGTGCAAATTTTTAAACTCATGTAGGGTAACATGTCTAGTATCCGTACACCTTGCCAGTAGCCGTCCACTTGGCACTAAAAAACTTCCTGTGTGAAAACTAGCCGTGCTAAAAAGCCGCACATAGGCTTAAACGGTAGGCTAAAAACAGTGCCGCACCATCCCTGAAAATGACGGGTGAGAAAATAAAACAATAACATTGGTGGTGGTTTTCACATTTTTTTCACTAAAAATATGGAAAAAATGCGAGAACCACCACCTTTTTTTATTGCTTTACTTTTCTCACCCGTCATTTTCAGGGATGGTGCGGCACTGTTTAGCCTACCGTTTAAGCCTATGTGCGGCTTTTTAGCACGGCTAGTTTTCACACAGGAAGGTTTTTAGTGCCAAGTGGACGGCTACTGGCAAGGTGTACGGATACTAGACATGTTAGCTACCGTAATGAGAAAGAACGGAAGCGTGAATGCTCGCAGCAGCGGTGAGACGAGAAGCTCCAATATTTTCGGTACCGTGAAAAAACACATAGAAGGAATGTGAGTTTTAGGAACGTGACTCGAGCTCGAAAAAAGAATCAGCTTTCAAAACGAAATGCCGTGAATGTGATTTTAGTAAATATGCACTGCGGTCTTAACAATATTGTGATATGTTAATAAAATAGAACCTACTTATACAGCACTGAAACCACAGTTCAGGCCATAAATGTTCGTCTTTGCACGAATTGCGTCCAATTTTGTCTTTATTTTTTATCCAGACTGATTTATGTGGTCAGGAGCTACACGTCGAACCAAAGTTACAGAGTCCGAGTGGGTGTAGAACATCTTTGGCAGCAAAGAGTCAGACAGTCGGAGGGGCACAAGCTGGCGCCACAAGTAGGAGTCCGACCTAGGGCCATCTGACTCCCAAACCTGCTTAGTACGACAGTCCTGGTCGGTAATCATTGCCATAGATATAGAATCTCTCGAAACAAGGAATAGAACTGCTCACCCAAACTTTGACAGCACACCCATCTCGCTCTCGGATACTTGATCACAAGAATCCCCTAATAGGGTTGGACGGACAAAGGCGTTCTTCCTATCCTGACGTCAATAAATTGGACATATCCTCTCACATGGGAGCACGTTTAGAAGCATAAAGCTTTTAACGGCGTTTGGGAGTCACTGTATGAAGAATAGGTAGTCATTTGACCGTGTAACTGATTTTACGGTTCAACAGTTATGAACATAAAGTATGATCTCTGGTAGCGTCCTGCATTTGCGGGTCCCCTGCCCATACCCTGCTCTCCCTTAGTTAAAACAGTACTGTATCTACATAACATTTCAGCATGCAACAACTTGAGAGTTAGAGCCTTGCTTTCAGCAACGAACGCCACATGTTTCCGGTTAGTATTTGAGTTAGTCCCACACAGGAGCGAGAAGTTGCGGCGAGTTTACCGCCAGATGCCGGCGTAGTGCCCACGTACCGATACGGACAGCGGACCGCCTGCAGCGAAGAGACGAGTGCCCGAGTCATCGTAGCAGTGCGTGTAGATGGTGGGGGAGTAGTCAACATTGGCCATTTCCATGGCAGCTTCTTCCAAGTGGACATAGCCACGGGAGCACTTGAGCATCACCGCTCGGCCGCTGTAAAAAGGTGTAATTTGTCAGTGTATGTCCTGGAGACGTTACTTAGCGCGGCAGTTGTTAGAGATGAATGGCAAGGCAGTAAAACAGGAGAGACCATCAGCAATACTCGAGACGTCTGTGTACAGACAACACATATGCTCCTTGTAACCCAGTCTTTACCAGAACCCCTTATATTTTGTAAAGCTAATCATCCAACTCTCAATGATCGTGAGCACAGACAATAGCACTATTCTCAAGCCTTCTAGCGATGCTCACGGTAGCCTACATCCAGCTTAGGTAATCTGAGCCGCCTTGCAAACTTACGGTAACACAAACTGTACAGTTCCATGAAGAAGTACCGATATTAATATTATATTGGTATTGTCCGGTTATTTCTGAAACTTAAACAATCAATAGCGATCTAAGATGATTTACTCGGCTTACAGCCGGAACCACAACGTTGTGCTCAGGTGACAAGAGATGAATGACGAAAAGAGAAGAAGACAGAAGAAAAAAGCGCTCGTGCGGGCGGTCCCTTAAGTGGCCCTCCGCACGGAAAAGTAAGAGCCCCGCAGAAAAAGTCGGTCACCTCGCAGGACAGAAAGGAAATATAGAGAACCTACCTAACTTTACAAAACTAACCTTCTCAACAGTAACTGCGGACAGATGCTACATCCCCTGCGGAGAAGGCACTCATGACCCTTGGGTGCGTGATGCCCAAGCATATTGTGGCAGGGGAAGGGCCAGCCACAATATGCCCCTGAGGGCAGAAGTACCGATATCGCGGCTCAGGTTTTTATCTCTTTCTTGAACTGATCTTCATGAACTTATGATCAAAGTTGTTTGAGACTTTAACCAATGCATAACTAGATGGTAGACAGACTCAAGATGTTAAACTGAGGAATAAAAATGCAAAACTGCAGCAGTAACATGGAAGCATTCGTGCCTGCAGCTGTACAGTTGCAATGCTCCTGACTTTACAAAGCGTTTGAACATCCGGCCGCTGATAAGCATATATAATGTTTAGAATTGATATTCTATCAAGTAATGTAAGGCCCCGTTTCCACAACAAAGGCTACGCCATAGAGGAAGAACAAAAAGGGACATACGTATGTCGACACAAACGTGCATTATTATTATAGTGGGTTGGGTTACTAGCGCCGCAGGCATCACGCCCGCCTCGCGCCGAAAACACAAGATCGAGATAACTCTGTCACTGGCCCAGCATAGTACTGAGAACATGTACTTCCTCATCAATCATAAATCTAAGGTCCATCTGGGGTCATAGGCCCCGTAAATTTCACATCTCTGCTATTTGTAGATGGTCGCGTATCAACCGCGTTACTCTCCCATTATCTCAATAAACCTCCGAATTTACAGTTTTTCGTAGATTGCACATCGCTCCAAGTATCTCTTTATCCTTCCCACATCAAGATTCCCATGAGGGGGCTCGGAAAGTATTTCTATCATCATCGCATCTATGCCACAAACGTGGAACCCACGCACGAAGGTGTACCCACACAGGGAGCAGCAAGTCAGGAATGAAAAGGAAGAACAGAGGAAAGTAACATCAGTAGAAGCATGGAAGCGGAAGGAAGCAAAGTGGAGAAGATGGAAAGACGTCCCGAAGGCCTAGATAAAGCTAAGGTAACCTACAGGGTTCCTCTGGGGTCGCTGCTCCCCATAACCTGGGATGGTTGAAGCTAAGTCATAGGTCCCTGAGGGGTGAATAATGTACCTATAGAAGAGAATAAAATGTTACAATAGGAAAGCGCTACGCGTAGAGCAAGAACATACGGCTGAGCTATAAGCAAAAGACAGTGAGCAAGAAGGAAGCAGCTACCTGTTCATGGTGCTCTCCATGTATTTGCCAGCCCTCATGTCATAGAAGAGCAGAGCACCCACGGCTGTGCCGATGGTCAGGATGTCGTGGTGGAAACTTAACGACTTCACACTGCACCCGTTGATGCGAGCACTCACCTGTGGATATGACAGCACAATCTAATACAAGACTAGCCTCTGACACACTTGAATCTACACAGATATACCTTGAATTTATCCTACAGCACACTGTAATCCACACAGCTTTATCTCAGAAAGAGAACAGTGCAATGGAATACTTCACTCACCCAGACTTACTTCAACAGCCGGACCTACAGAGGCTACATTACACATTCGCCACGGAATCATTTCGAAAGTATCAACCAGTCGCGTGAGGCTAGCCACCAAATTCAACACCGATAAAGTTAATTTCGGTCTGTCTGTAATACGAACTATCACTTTCCGTCACCACTACATAACCACCTGTCATTCTACCTGAGCCAGAAACTACCACTTTCTCCGCCCAGCTACTTCATGCTACTTCATCACTACTAAATTACTACCTCTCAGTTTGCTAAATGAAATAACTACCTCTTTCCAATGTTAGCTAAATTCATCACCACCTCTTTGTCTACCTGTACCAAGAAATACCACTTTCTCAGGCCGGTTAAAAGCACAATCGCTAGCCCTGCAGAAAACCTGAACCCGAGGCTCCACAAGGCACACTCACTTTCTTGACGTAGTGCAGAGTTCTGGGGTCGAGCAGAGTAAAGTGTGACTTGGAACCGACAGCGTAGAGTGACGAGTCGCGCATCTGTGTGAGACAAACGTTCTCCATGGCGTGGGGTAACTTGCGGGACATCTTCTGGTAAAACCGCTCCGGATTCCACACGTGTAGAAAAGCATTGGTTGACAGAGATACAATTTCACTATTTCTTTCATTAAAAATAATTGCACGAACCTTATCAGCACCATAACATTTCTTAACTCTAAGAGGCGCAATGGCTTGCAAAGGCTCCACTTCGGGTATTGGGCCGTTGTCAACCAGAGATTCCGTAAATATCGATCTGTGATCATAACCATCTATTCTCCACAGGGCCATTTGTTTGTCCATTCCTCCGGAGACTAAAAAGTTATCGTCGAGCCAACACAGATCCAAGATGCAATCTGTGTGAGATTTGTAGCCATAATATATAGGCTCGAGGGCAGGTAATCTATAGATGGCAACGCTGCGGCCGCTTTGCGTAACTGTCGCCAGCAGTGTCTTAGAAGGATTGATTTCGATGGCGTAGACACCGTGAGGGTTAGCCACAGCAGCCGGCTCAGGGGCAGGAGGCACGAGGCGCGGTATGTCCAGCAGCTGACATGTCCTGCTGTCATAAACTTTGATCTTGTTGCATTTGGTGCCCATGATTATTTTGCTGTTGCTCAGCCACTGTGAACAAAACACCTGCAACGAAATGAAGTTGGTCAGTTTTCTCGCAGCAGGTCAAAGGATAGAACCATGCATAATAAACATATCAATATGGAAAGTACAATGTAGCTAATGGCTTAGGTGATACCTACCCTCTCAAGCCCAGTCCACACAAATGTGGCCACACGATTGAATTTTCACAGCCGATACGGTGGGGTTAATACTGTAACTTCCTTGTTCCCCGCACGCAGAAAATAAATATAATGTATTGTAGCTTCATTATCAACATAAGCAACCAAAGTACCTACACATCTTTCCCAGTTCTACAGTATTTCACTGTAAATTTTAAAGTAGGCTAACTGGTGAAACTTTACCAGTGACACTAGCTAGCAAATAATTTTGATTAGATAACTGGCAGTAGACGGAACAATAGGCCCATTCTCAAAGAGTGTCCGTAACTCACGCTCTCGCCCTCTATGAGCTATTGCCATTAAGTGAGAATCACTTAGACATCTGAGAAATAGAAGAAGAATAGAAAGAACCTCACTAACGAGTCGATCGTGTAAGAACGTTTAAGTGCAGCAGATCCGCTAGGGGCTCGGAGACGTTAAGTTCGTGCATGAAAGATAAATAATTAGGTTGGCCGCACAAGCTTTGGCTGTCAAGACTTAAGAGTTGGTGAGACGTGTAGGAGGAGATTGTAGCTATGGAGGGTGTTGCTTCCAATGTTTGTCAAGGTGATTACTGAACGCCTCAACTGTCGCGCACTGACAACTTTGGAGGGAAGTGTATTAATAAAAAATGCTCACTACGAAGTACATACGGAAAAACTCTTGGCTTACAGTAGTTCTTGGGTTTTTACGTTTGAGTTTTGAGCGGTTGTTCCTGACGGCTAACACCGCACCACCGTTCTGTCGGACACACACGGTTGTGTTTGATAGAACGAAACAAAACGTCCGAGCCCTCATCACTGTATTTAGAGAACACGAGACTGTTTTGTAAGCCAGGCTCTATCACAAGATAGGCGACTGAATGCGTTGTAGAGGGCAATCGTTCAAATGTTTTATTGGGTCCTGGCCAGCACAACTGCGAGTCTACCAAACGATCGGTGAAAACGTTATTAGTGAAAGCAGAGAGTAGCGCGCGCTTTGTTACAGAAGGTACAGAAATGGTCGACTGATATACACTGATTGCTTATTCATAATTTAACCAATCGATCCGATACGAGAAAAGTAACTGAGCAGTGTCAGAACGTACGACTTGCTTGCTTCAAAGAGCGTGAGCAACGAAGTTGCCAACATCTGTACTGAGCAAACACTGCGTAGGTGGGACGCCAGTGTGGGCAATGCCGTGCGGCTTCCGTTGCGTTCCACTAAATTGCAAGGGCGAATTTCATACGCACGGGCGTTAGCGTGGATGAGCTATACCCCATAACCCTTTAGTGCCTCAATTAAGCATCACTTTTCGTAGGGATAATACTACATGTAAAGTAACAAATGTGTACAGTAGGCACTAAAGGGCAATATAACTGCTAATGCCCCATTTGGAAACACTCAATGATGTGCTATTCTTACCAGATATTGAAGTCTGCTAGGCGTAACTGGGTCAAGCCCCGTCCACGCCGACATAAGGTCACGAGAGAAGCGCTTGTGCAATTTCGCAAACACAGTGAAAATGGCACGCCAGGGTCCAGTCCACACTGCCACACACAAAGTTCAGTAGGTAAGTGCATAAGTGAACGCTATGTGCTCCTTCAACCACGTTGTAGGTTGGTCACTGTTGATAACTTATTTTACTTATTGACTCGATAGAACTATGAATGAGGAATCATTGTTGACAGTTCAGTACGGCTAACATTTTATGTATCACTCTTTTGGTTGCCACACAATAGTGTTGTCCAGGACATAGCAACACTTTCAAACCACTGGCTGAGAAACATTCGTAAATCATGGGCTGGGGTACACGTTCAAAAAATTGGCTGAGGAACATGTTCATATGACTGGCTGAGGAACTGTTCAATTGTTCATATGATTGGCTGAGAAACATGTTCATATGATTGGCTGAGGAACATGTTCATATCATTGGCTGAGGACTAAAGACTGTCTTAAGAATTAATTTTTAAGATGGGCTGACTCAACATCCTTCTGTTCCCTTATAAGCAGCGTAAAGTATCTGAACAATTTGTCTCGTTTTTCAAACACAACTGTGTGTCTACACAAGCCATTGACAACACGCTGGCAATCAAGTTAGCTCGCGCAACAAGTGTCCCGACTGCACAGTACACAGGGCTGCGGAATCGGATGGAGCGCGTCTGACTCCAAGTCCTGCTTCTCCACTTATGACGACTCTGAAGTCTTGATACAATTAGCATTTAGTGTGACCATTAATAAGTAAAACTGTTTTTACCAAAATATACATACTTATTAGGCTACACAATATTTTTATCACATTTATATTTTTTGCCACAAGTAGTAGCCTATCATTTGGTACCTTAGATTTTTATATCTTAATAATTCATCAATAATTATCATCCAGAAAGACAGTTCATACAGACTAAGTTGCTACGTACTGAAGGCCAAAAACGTACACCATCATTAAGCTAAAGTAAATATTACCGGTACCTATGTCGGCATTTATAGTGTAATTCTTTATTATTTGCACCCTCTGTCACCTGAATCACCTGAATAATCAAGCTAGTTCATAAAATCTAACTAATGAGCACAGGCGCGACTCTATTTGGACTATGTACTCACTGTCAATGCCAAACACATGGATTAAGCCAAAAACAATGAGGTTCACATTTACAATATCTTTCGTCATTTTGCAACTCAAGACCATAAACTTTGGATAAATTACTTTTTTTATACATTATGTCAAGTGGTTTTCTGGAGTCGGAGTTTGGCTCTAAATTCCGATTCCTGGAACAAGTGAGTTTCCAACTCTCCCTCAAATGCTTCCAACTCCGCAACCCTGGCCGTAAAGTTTCATATTTCTCTTCAACTTTGCACCGATAAGAACTTGGAGAGCTTGCGCTTCTGTAATACATATTAAGGACACAACAAGACGTTGAGGCGCTTAATTCATTCGTTCTAGGAGAGAAAAACAAAAGATGCAGGGAGATCTCGCTTTTTTTTAAGCCTAAATCGTGCGAAATTATCGAGCAAGTTGGAAATGTGCGAAAACGCAAAAAGCTGCGATAAGACGAGGAAAATTCGCAGCGACCAGTGAAAACATAGCAGTGTAGACACATTTGCACGCTAGTGTGGACGAGGCTTTACTCCAGCCTCAATATTCTCGAAGATCATTTAAAACATAAGCAATAACTTCACGTGTTTCACTCCCATAGCACAGATTTTAATCACCTCGAAGTTGCAAACAGGTTAATTTTCTAGTACTAGCAAATCTCTCAACGAAATTAAATCATGTTACAGATTATATATCTAGGTTTGCTCTCTGTGTAGCAACCCCGTAGGTCTCCCCCTCCACCAATTCACCGCCGTAATGCATTTACCGTGATATTTTGCACGACAGTTGCCGGTCAGCTAAGCAGCAGCAGCAGTTAACCACTGATCGTCGTCGACAGAGGGTGCTCCTAGCTCGCTACCCAGACGCATGAAAAAACGAATATCGTTGCAGTAGGAAGCTGCAGGGCACCCAGCAAAGTACGACGATCGCGGTACACCCCATCGTCTGATATCTCATAATGCACTGCCAGCTTTGGGGAAGTAATTGTGAAGAGACTGTCAGTGCCAGTCATCTTCAGCAGCCTCAAGCCCACCACAGACGACGGCTGCCGGATGGGCGGTAACGGAAACCAAACAGTTTAAGCCATTTGTGTCAGGGGTCCTATACATCCAGTAGCTACTGATCTACAGTATTAAGACAAGACCCTTTTTACATTTATATTATAAGTAGGCTACACTGAAAATAATTTGGATGCACATACTATAAGGTGTGTCATCGCAACAGAATGTATTCAGAGAACGTTATTTTGACAATAAGAAAGTGACAAAACTTTGTAGTTTTGGCACATGTACGAGCCGAAACGTGGTTTCACACTACAGTACTACGCAGATCGCCATTGCACTTAAAAGTTTCGTCTCCACAGCTGAATAAATCTTACCAGTTTCTGATGCAGCTTGGTGCATTATCGGCCCTGTCCCAAACATTTATACGTACATCATCAAAATATCAAGTGCATCATGAGACCCATTATGCATCATGACGCACTTCAACTAACTGTACTTATACGATGATACTATTCGTTCTTCATCATGCATACAGTGGATACACCTAACGTAGATTTCACTTTGACGCAGCAGGTATTCTAGAATTTTGACGATGTGACATAGGTAGCGTGCAAAAGAGATGAAGTTTGTGTTGCGGAGGAATGAAGAACCTCTCGCTGGCCGACTTCGCTTCTTGGATTCTTACAGCGCTGGCTTCTCTTTTTCTTCAATATCTGATCTTCCAAATTCCACAATTTACGCAAAACGAATAGCTACCTTGTTAGGTGTATTTACTGCAAGCAAAACAAATTATTATAATTACAGCAGAGTTAGTTAAAGCGTGTCAAAGAGTGTCATGATGATGCACCTGCGTTTTTCGATTTTGGTACAATAATGAATGTAATGTTGATGCATTGAAGTGCATCAAAAGACGCCAAAATTTCTCTCAGTGTAAATGATGAAACATAATATCAATTACGCCAAGGTCAGACAGGCAACTCATAAAGAAATACAGAGCAGTGTTACCAACTTGAATGTGCAAATATGAACTAAAATAGTACTAGAAAGTACTGTAGCTATATCGTTTCCAGTACATTGCACCAAAATGAACAGTTCTGCACATTTTCCTTGCAATAATGACTGCAATGTAATGGTACTTTCTCCCAAACTGATTAGGGTAAATTATGCTTGCGACAAGCCAAGGGCGAAGGAACACGCCCTTTTACTCACCAAAAGCGAACTTGACACCGTATAGGACTTAGCCCAGTTTTTGTCTGTTTGATTAGTCTTATAAAGCGTTTCAATAGGTAGTAGGATGCTTAATCTTTGTCTCCCTTATTGAAAAGTTTTTTCCAGGTCACTGTCGGGATGGCTTCAGCCAGTCCGGCACAGCGCCGGCCGTGAGGCCGTCAGCCGAGCGGTCACGCCATCCGCCATGTGGTGTCCGGGACAGCCAGCCGCTGGTCACCTCAAGGCGTGTGCTGGCT
>LQNS02277221.1:8087328-8101062 GCA_001587735.2 Parhyale hawaiensis | reverse complement strand
ATCGGTATCATAGTTACCACCAGCTATGGTATACCTCCAACTTTTGCTTGAAATTTCAATGGTTTATTTTTCGTCAACTTCGAGCCTCCCACCTGATGAGCTGAGGTACAGCGAACCGCGTCGTGGATAACAAAATTCTACTAACCGTCTTGCTTCTCGTCAAATTCTTCAATCTTCAATTGATTTGCCATCTATAAGTAAAATATATATATATATCTTTTGGAAATTTCAAAAGAATAGAACTCAATGAGTTATCATGATAGAAAAAAATAATGGTTTGAGCATCCTTGAAACATTCTTAACAAAACGAGAGAGCTGCATTCTCTATTTTCTATTTCGTTGCGGTTGACAACTAAGATATTGGGAAAATAAAATGTTTGGTTTTGAGCTTTAATAAATAAAATTATGAGGATAAAATGGAGAATTCAGCTCTCTAGTTTTGTCAGCAATGATTCAAAAACTGCCATGTTTTTTACTAGCATGAAATCTCATTGAGTTCTATTCTTTTGAAATTTAAAAAAAAAATACATATATATTTATATATATACATATTTCCAATTTCCCTGCCTCTTCTTCAAAAGCCATTCTGAGCAAGTTTCAGAACAATCGGTATAAGAGAAATAATTTTAAGCCCCCCACCCCCTTTAAATATGTACCAGGTACGAAAGTTCATCCTGACTTTTTTTAAGGTCATCATATGGAATAGGAAAATACTTGGTAGAGCTGTAAAGGAGATACGTACACAGACACCAACCCCCTCCCCCGCCCCAGAGCCTGGACTATTCAGTAAACTCTCTTCTGTAGCGGCATATCGCTATATAGCGATATGCCGCTACAGAAGAGAGTTTACTGAATAGTCACAACAGCCAAGGGGCGACACTGGAGGGATTCAATATTGAATCCCTCCAGTGTCGCCCCCTTGAACCAGATAGTTCTAACTTAGATTAAAAGAAATGGTTGTTATTAAATACAAGAATGCCCTCGCTGTCATAAATGACAGCGATGCATTTGTGATGACCCGTCGTCATTGTTCATACTTCCGTAACTAACATCTTTCTCGAGGATAGGCTACAAAGACCAACTAAAATTGTCATAAGAGATGAGTGCTCGGTGTCAAATCATATAGCTGCAGCAGCACGGTGTTTAGCGATCGGGACTTCTAAAATTCCTTGAGTTTTCCTGAGTTTTCCCTAATTTTTCTGAAATCTCCCTGAGTGTCGGATTATCCATTTTTCTCTCGAATAATGCGATTACCAAAGGGTTATGGGCTGGATGGGACTGAAAATGTTCTAAATCACCCACACATTATTAGGATTTTCTGTAAAATAGAGCGAGACAATCGTCTACCTTTCCCCGGCACTGCAGAACGAATATTTATAATCCTTTTATGGCTCAGGGTCTGGGGGAGCAAAGCATTCATAAAGATATCCCCCACGTGATGATATGGAGTGCATCGTTGATACTGCTATAGATCGTAGGCCTATTGCATAGGTATTCGGCCACAATTTTGAGCAGCGTTGGGAGGATGGAAACACTCGGTCAAAGTGGAAATTGCGGTATTCAACTTTTCTTTCAAATATCAAGCAGGCAAGAGCAATTTATCTGCTACAGCAGCATCAGAATCAAAACCAAGATATGCGTGGATCCACCTATAGCCGGCAAGCCATCATTATACACAGCATGGGGAACGCTAGGAATTATTGCTCATTCCTCGAATGAGTGAGATATAATTTATTTTTTAATTGTACTGTAATATTTTCTGCATGTGTGGAATGGCATGTTTTTTGCCATCACTCAGTATTTCGATGCGCCCAAAAAACTGTTGCACTACTGTAGCCACGCATGGATTAGAGTCGTTCCAAAAGCAACGCCTCTCTTTTTCTTAATCCGCCCGAAGGAATCACAGGGGGTTGCAAATTGCATTGTTATTGAGAGTGATCGTATTCACTTCCGTATGACCTGAAAGTTCTATCAGTCTGTTGTAGAAATTCAAGGCGAAACACTAAGAAAGTAATCTATGTTCTTGACGGGCGTTGAAAGCAAAAATACGTCATTGAATTCCGACATGCAGAAAAAATTTAACCAATCAACATTCACCGACGCCTTGTGAACGTTTACGAAGCCGATGCAGTTGATGTTCACACAGTTATGAGATGAGTTTATTGATTTCAAAGTGGCGACAGAGATGATATAGTGACAAAGTGCACTTCGGACGATAATGCACAGCCACAACCCGGGAAAACAAAGTGTGCCTCGATCTTGAAACTGCTGGCGACAGTAAATTCTAACCATAACGTTGTCCAAACGCTGACCAAATCGCAACAAAAGGAAAACATTTAGTCAGCAACACGATAACGCCAGAAAGCACGCATGATTGAAGACCACAGAATGTGTAACAAAGTTCAGCTGGTCGATGCTGTCTCATCCACCGTTTAGTCCCGATCTGATGTCATCACACTTCCACTTGTTTGGATCTCGGAGAGACGCATTAAGTGGACGCATTTTCCCGACAACACCGTAATTGCAGCCGTGAAAAAATTAACCTCGACAGGCGCTGACTCTTTTTCATCGCTGGCAAAAGTACATTGAGAATGGCGGTGATTCATAGAAAAATGAATTCTGGGGCAGAAATGTTCGCTAGTTTTAATGGTGTCACTTTCACCTTGGTAGCTCTTCAACTTTTTGAATTAAAAAAATATAACGCACATTTTTTGTCACGACCCTTGTAATATTTCGGATGGCACCTACTGGATCTACTCTTCTGTAATGAAAAAGTTATTCTAAGTTGTAAATTTTAAAACCGATCCCTGATATACATTAACTCATTTCTCGTAGGCTAGTAAACGTAGGGTATCAGCTGGACTATAGACAGCTAATGCTGTCACGAAAGCCAAAAGTTTTGAAACTGTCCGTGACTTTGATTCAACTAGCACTCTATATCTCTGGACGAGTTCAATGTAATGTAATGTCATTTTAGCCTCACCGCCCCCCTGCCGCCCATTTTGCCCTCACCGCTCCCTCAGAATTCGCCAAAGCCCCCAGGGGGCGCTACCGCCCGCTTTGGGTACCACTGCTGTTACCTGTGTGCAATTACAACGAAGCTCTGTTTTCTACTGAAATTAGTTGCATATAATTAGTTTGCTATATATGTTTGTATACGGCAACACTAACAAAACCACCATTGTATCGTAACGAATAGTTCTTAGCCTATTTGTTTTGTACTGCCACTGAGAGTGGTCGTTCTAACAAGAAGCTCTTGAAACAAGATACTGGGGGTATGTTATGTCAATTGTGTCAACGTGGATAGTTAAAGTGATTGTGTTAACTAAATAGCTATCTACTATGCGGCAGAAAAGTATACTGAATGTGTATCAGACTCTGTTACAATAGATTACAGAAATAATGCCATACTATTGAGTATTACCCAAGTTCTCCAAATTTTCCCTGTTTTACTATTTCTTTTTTTTTTTAAGAAATCTCTTTATAAAATATGCAATCAATATTGTAACAAATTGCTACTAAGCATGAGGCAGAAATCCAGAAAATCAATAACCCAAAATATACATGAAAGTGTGATCATGTGCTTTCTAGCATGGCCTCCGGTAATCATGTCATGATCAATCAGCCTAGCCTAGCCTACAGTGTCTGGATAAATTAAGAAAATATAACTGTGTTGAAGAAACTCCATGAGAGCCTTGTGATGAACTTCACCTCTAGTTAACCTAAATAAGTTTCTTATTGGTTTTATTTTCAACATATGTACTTATTAATGCCTCAAACTGTTACGTGCGACAACTTTCAAGATCTTGGTCCTTAGTTACCCCAACATGGTGCCTAAATGATGCTATATTTGAAAATGTATAGGAATCTGGTTATCCTTCATATATAACGCATAAATATCTACTTAAGGTAGTTTACAGTATCAGTTATACGAAAACTAATAGTGTGCGGATCTTCTCCGCAGGTTCAAATCCAGGACCACCTCGTACACTCTTCGTATACCGCTGCACCCACATACGCAAGCCTAATTTGCGTTACCTACATATATCAGCGGGCTGTATTTCTGTGACTGGATATTGTGTTATACTACCTATTGCACTTTACGTGATTGTGGAATGGTTACCTATTGCACCTTACGGATTCCCATATTTGCCTACTCTTGCAGTTGCACACTCGCAAATAAACTGAAGAACACCCAAAAGCATCTCATTACCCAACCTTCTGATAGGGCCAGCCCCCATAGGTGTTCCCAAGGAAGCATTTTAGGCCCGTTATTATTTAACATTTTTATTATTGATATTACTACCCTCGTTATGAATTGTGTATTGTATGTGGATGACGCAGTTTTCTGCACCAATAGTAGTAAATTTTCAAGATGCTATAACTGATATGCAATTTTTTTTTAAATGAGTTGTCTGAATGGTTAACTCAAAATAGATTAACTGCCATGAGATTTAAACCAAATTGATGCTTTTCCCCCTTGTACTCACCAACAGTTGCCACCTATTTTCTTTAACAATAACCTACTAGAGCGGGTGCCCCAATTAAGATATCTTGGACTGATCCTGGATGAAAAACTGTGTTTTAAGTTCCATATTGAAGACGTGGGACGCAAGCTTAGTAGGGTTCTCGGCATAATCTATGCAATATCCAACTATGTTGCTCGTGAATCATTGAAAATAGTTTACTACTTATTGGCTCGTTCAGTGCTGGTCCAGAATATTATCGTTTGGGGCGGAGCCCCACGTTGTCACAATCACAAACTTGAAGTAATATTGATTACTATACTTAGGCGAATACTACGTGTTAGACGTATAATGAGAACAATGTGCCTGTAATGAGTTGCAGTGAAATGTACTCGTCCTAGCAAATGTTGTAATTTCAGGATGTCTACAACTATTCCTTACTTACTTTTTTCGATTTGTGTCTTATAATCATCCTGAAGTATTTCTAAAGTATTTCAGTCCCCTTATTCCCCAACAAAACTACGAAATGGGACGTTCTGTTCTCAGTCACTCAGCTGTGCGAGCTGACGTTGGGAAACGCGCTACAGTATTTCAAATTGCTATGCTTCTCAATAAATTTCCTAAGTGTTTATTAGATCCCATTTCCAATTATGTTTTAAAAAAACGGTTTTAAAGAATACGTCCTGCAATTGTATTAGCTTTTGCTTAGTGTCGCCCAAAAAGTTTGTTAAACTTTCAGTGGCTACGCAGATGCATTATTCTACAGTGTATTACTACCTTACCAAATACTTGTAATGTATCAAATATATCTGTGTGATATAAACCTATCAACCCTATACATTTATTGCATTAAAACCCAGGGAACGACAGACAGAGCTGAAACAAGAGTATCAGCATGTGCTTGGCACTCAAACAGACACCGATCAGCTGTTGCTTCAATGTTTACAAAGCGCCCTTTACCTGCATTTGCAACGCGCTTTCCTATTGGCTGAGCGAGCCTCACGGCAGTTTTCCAGTATGCAATCGTAGAAGCCTTTACGTTCACGTAAAACTGCTGTGACCATCTCAATGTACGATTGACGCAGAGAAACGTTAACGTAGTCATTTACGTTTGAAAGTGAGCCGTAACTTTACGCATACCTGGCGAACTGTTAAACATCCGGGCAAAGGTAAGCTTTGTTAATGAACTTACAAATTGCAAGTGCGAGATCTTAGATACATGGTTGAGACGTTACCAGCTTGCTTAATCTGGGCCCAGGTAGAAAATGAGGCTTTGCTTCTGAGCGACTCAATCTGTTTATCAGCAAGGGAATAAATTAGAGTGCAACTCAAAACATCCGTCTGACCATAAGTCCAAACTTAGGGCTATTTCCTAAAATCAATGCGGGTAATAATCTACATAAAATTGCTATAAGCCAGTAGTAAACTGCTGTTAAAAATACGAGAACGTTTCACGTTCTTAAAACAGAAATTTCTGTTGAAGTGACTCCAGCGTAACGCGTCTGAACATCACGTAAAAATATATGGTAATGAACGTCGTTGTAAATTTAAACTCGTTCGAAATTAAGAGAAAGATATTAGAGGCGGTGCAACAGCCACTTGTTGTAGTAGAAATACGGCAGAGGCGGCTCTGATTTTAACACTTTTTCTTTTGAACAGCAGAATATATCGGCACGTCGAAGCAGCGTCCGCCGCGACGTAATCGGAAAGGGATCGAAGGAGCGCGTTTCGGTGTTTCTGCTCTCGTGTGCAGCGGGCTTGTCTGTGTCACAAAAACTAGACTGAAGTATTTTTTATCCTCATCATATCATACTTGACATTAGTTGGTACGTCTGTTCCTCACTGTCTTGTCGGAGACGCCAAGTGTTCTTGGAGGTCGAAAACCGGCTTCGGATTTGTTTTCCTCAATCACAGTCACCAGAGTCCAAAGGCTGCATGCTCGTATCCCGTAAGAGATACTTAATTGATTTATCAATTATGACATAAATAATCATCTGAATGTTCCCGATGTAGTCATCAAAACAGACCTTCAGATGAAGTTCTACAGGGAAAAGCAGGCTGCCTCAACATGAGCGCGGACATACGTCAGGAGCCAACTGGGTCTACTTCGACAATTCTCAATATTTGATCGACTGACTTGTAATTCTTGCCGCCAGTTGTTGCGTGCACTTCGGTCAGGAATGACGTCTCCGATTCCCTCCCTACGACTGCAATGATTTAAGTTCAATGGCTTCGATTTGTCCCGAACTTCATGGTTTGCTTTCGACTCATGACTTTTGGTCATGTTTTTGGGCGGGTATCACAAAGCGATTTCGCTTGAGCCGACGGAAAACCAATTTGATTGATAGTGTTTGGGTGTCTCAATCGTAACCGGCTTACGATGTCCACCAGGAGCTTGATTTAAAGAGGGTGAATCGGAAGCCAATGACTGCAGCTCTGAATAAGTTAGAGTTAAGCCCAGTGGCCACGTAACTAACTTTCGTTGCTGCTGGCAGCCTAGAAGCAACTTCACTAATCCGACTGCGTAGTTGTGGCCGTGACTTCAGCATCATGTCTATGAACATCGTGCACCAATTCTTAAAATACCTATCTTTGTGTACGTAAACTGGTAAAACTGCACATAATTAGGAATGACAGTTGAAAGTTCACCATTGCCCTTTGCTATGGTGTAAAAATTGCAGTAGCAACTGAGACTTCGACAATTTTTTATACAGTTAAAGTTTGCGCAAGCTGAAGCCGTGCCAGGGCGACATAAACGGATTAGTTGAGTTGCCTGAAGGCTGCTAGCGGCAAGGGAAGTTGTTGCGTTGGTAGCGGAGGGATTTGATCCTCTCGACCCAAGCGAGCGACTGGAAAACGCCAGACGACATAATATCAGGAGGCAAAGCGCGTAACGGGAGGACTAACTTGAGACCTGCATCGAAAAGTGACGTCATCAGTAACGTCACATCGACGATTGGGACAGCTAAATAGCCATGAGTATTTTAATCAATTTCGCCAGAAAAATCGTCACTTGCAAACTTCAACACTTAAGCACGTATATAAATAAAGAGAACATATTCTAATTGAGCAATAAACATAAGTATGAATAAAAAAAAAAGTGCAATGGAGGCTGGCGGAGGCTTTCACAGCATCAGAGGCAAGATCTGGGCAGGTATGGCATCATGATTTAATTTCTTTGAATGGAAGCCTTATTTATCTTCATGTTCAGTTCACAGTGCTCTTCATAAAACATATAAACTAGCCAGCTACTTGAGCTGCTAAACATAAACTGGCCGCTACTTGAGCAGCACCCATACACACAACGCGGTAAAATGATTATCTTCAAGTACAGGAAGTTTGAGCAATAACTGATCTGATGATTTCTCTCGCGCCAAAAGTATAACACTACTTAGGATAAAAAGTTCAACCTACCTATGAAAGCCTGAGCTTCACACCCTAATATACTTCGATTCGTCGATGTGATGTCATTCGCCGACAAGCAGTCACAGCTAAGTTTAATTTCAGTCCCTGTGAGTAGTCCCGTTACACTCTCTGCTTCCTGACAGCATATGAGCGAAGAGAAGGTACTGTAAGGGTAGTAAACCGTCCAGGTAACGCTGTTGAAATTGCACCT
This sequence comes from Parhyale hawaiensis, assembly GCA_001587735.2. Taxonomy (NCBI): domain Eukaryota; kingdom Metazoa; phylum Arthropoda; class Malacostraca; order Amphipoda; family Hyalidae; genus Parhyale; species Parhyale hawaiensis. Next base: position 8,092,980 of record LQNS02277221.1, on the reverse strand, counting down.
TTATTGTAGCCTTCAGCTTAGAGTTAAATCACATACTTCTTTTTATCTCTAAATTATGCATCTGGATATTAGTACACAACAAACTAACTATACACCAAATTTGAACTTGAAATGCATCACTACTATAAGATAAGCAAGAATTGGCCGTACAACTGGCAACGAAGAGAAGATAATGCTAGACGATAGAAGACTGCCACCACTACTGTTCCAAATCTGCCAGTATACCATAGTTGGGGGGAGAAGGAGAGGCAACTCATACAGCTGGAGCAGCTTCAGTTCGCACTGAATAATACGCAGCCTGTCGAACATTCTCGACGTAAACCTATAAACGTTCAAGAGTTTCAGACCATCGCAGGTATACAAAAAAAATTCATAACAGCATGCAGCGACGGTGCGTGGCTACTGAAGTAAGTAAGGTTGCTGCTTAGTTCCTTCACAGGATATTCGTACTTCTTTCATGAAATGGAGGAAGGCTGTTGACATTGCAGTTGCGTCATGAGCCTTCTTCTAGGTCGTACAAAAAATGATAAATATCCTTGAATGGAACAACGCAGCATCCGCTTTTCAATAGCCACGGGCTGCCCCTGTAAGCAAATTAAAGCCTAACTAGAAAGTTATCATTGGTCGCTAGCTACTTTAATTTCCACGAAGCAACAACAGGGCCTGGTGCTTATAATAACAGTTAAGGAATGTTTACAGACTCTAGCGCTTTTGCAGAGTATGTGCAGGACATAAAGATATACCAAGCAAGTATAGCTCTTGAGATAACTTATCGAAGGTTCTCACAGTGACGCCTTATCAATCATTACATGTGAAGACTCAACTTCGACGGCTATAGCAACGCTATAGGACACCAATGCGTAAGAGAGAAGAGCTGCTGAGCTTCCAGTATATAATTATTCAGTGGTATAATTTCGTAATGATAATAATAATGGTACAAAATGTAACAGAGCTGCGGGCTAATAGGTACCATATATCATTACTGATGTATGCTTTTAAAACTTAATAATCGAGAATAAACCATGGAAGCCTTTGGCCTATATAATGCATTCACTCCATGCATGGTAGGCAAATGCCTATATATTAAATACTAGTATTAATTGCAGAAGTTATCTGGATACTGTGTAAAATTTCTTTGGAGTTGTAACATTCACATTTGTAGGGACATTCACGTCTGTATATCGTTGTAGTATAATGCCTTTCTCATGTACAGTTTCTGAACAAAGATCACCGGGAACACGACTAACAACTTCATAAGATTGTGTACAGTATTCCCCAGTAATTTTGGATACAGATATAAAATTATGGGCTACGATGCAATGCCTGGACATAAAACTAAAGCTCTCATAAAAACATAGTTCGAGAACCTGAAGTTTGTCACTGAAGCTACAGCTTAGGTTTAGCATCGGGAAGAACAAGCGTTGTCTGAGCTAAAAGCTCAGTAACTCTTTAAACTTGTGCAGTGATGATGCCTTCCAAAGAATATTTTATGAGTTTATACGTATAGAGTCAAAGCACCCAAGATTATAAAGAGGTCCAACTATATAAAATCGCATCAGAATTATTTATTCGAAACAAGCATTCACTTGTACGCACCGTAGACATACGGCCCCGTGTGACTGAAGACCAGTGATCACACAAGCGTAATTCCGTCACTGCTACACTATACTCAAGTCAAGGATGCAATGCGTCGCTCTATACTCATCAACTGTGGTGTATATGAGACAAGGGGAACATATGGGTACTTCGTCTTTGAATATTGGGAAAATGGAGAAGCAGGTGAGTCGAGGAACGAAACCAGCCTCGCTCAGGCGTAAGACCTCAGGAGGCCTAACATCATACGCGCTACAGGGTTAGCTTGCTGGAGGATCTATGAACTATGGCAGCTTTAGAGTCAACAAGAAGAATAAGAAGATCAGAAAGATATAGTTGGCGGCATTCGCATACTTCAGAAGCACATATTGGGCTTTATTGACTAGAATTCCTCACTATATACAAATATTTCAAGGTATTTCAATAGCGCAGGCTATGAAAACGATAACAAATGTGAAGCCCACTGCAGTGCCTCTCAATGTTTCACTGAAGCTGTCAACAGAGAGATCCACGCAACCAGTTACCAGATCGATCGCCGGAAAGCTCTTCCCTGTTAACATGCGACAAGGTGGACTTGCGATGCACAGGATCACGAACAAGCTGGCGCAGCCTAATGTAGCCACAAGTTTCATAAATTACAAATATTTATTTTATTGAGAGTTTAGGTATGACACACAGGGCCTGTGGTCATCTCTATGATTTAATTGAAAGCATATTAAATACATTATCAGTGAATACATTATGTAGATACCAGCAGATATTACTACGATTAACACGCTCGTTCAGACATGAGTGAACTCGACAAATAGGGGAATTACCCAATTGCCGAATTAACTTTATTTCCGAACAAACAATTATTATTTGATAGGATTATTATTTTAACCTATCAAATATAACTGTTTTTTTCGGAAATAGAGTTAGTTCGGCAACTGGGGTAATTCCCATACGCAGTGCATTGCGCACATCAAATGTCGCACAGCTTTGGAAAAGTATCAGAACATCATCACGATATGGCACCAACATGACAGGCTCCGGCTCAGTACTGCACAGCGACAAGATAACGCATTGCTAACGCACAGAACGGCAACCTCTTGTTACAGCACTGCTATAGCAATCAGTGCTCATCAAGCGCATTCTTTTGGGTTTGTTCAAGATTTCCAGTGCCAATTGAAGGAGGATTCTTCGGTAATGCCTTAGTAAGATTGAGTTCTTTGGTTGGTGCTATAATTTGATCACTTGAATCCGTGCTTTCTGATTCTCCACATTGGCCCATGAGTTCTGAGGGAACCATAGCTTCTCCAGCGCCAGCAGACGACACCCACTCGTCCTCAGCAGCTGGAGACAGAGAATCAGGCACCCGATCACTGCTCTCCGCTAGACTGCTCTCTTCCTCGCTCTCAGAGGAGAGGCCGGCCTGTGACCCGCACCGGGACAGCTCTGAGTCACTCGGCGAGGTGGAGGAAGCGTTCATCAGATGCACCAGCGGAGTTATGTCAGGAGGGATGCCGGATATATAACCAGCGGCGTCCTCCGGACTCTCCTCATATTCATCTTCTTCCGGTTGGTGGAGGTGGCGCAAGTGGATATTAGAAAAATGAGGTCGAGAGGAATCAAGCTTTGGTGAGCAGGGTGACACGGGCGACCCTCCGTTGACAGGCACCGTCCAAGACATGCCACTGGGAGACACGCGTTCAATAGAGCTCTCAACAGTCTCAGATTCTGTGCCAATGCTGCTCTCAGAAGTGGTGTGCTCCATTGTGCTGGAGCCTTGGGCCGCGACTTTCACGATTTCAGCATCAACGCTGTCGTTAGACACGGCTTTTGCGTGACGGTCTTTCAAGTTACCGGCAGAGCCTCTAGAGAAAAAATTGCCCGCACTTGTGCACTTCGACAAAGAATTGCTTCTGCCAACGAGCACGCCTTCTTTTTTATCGAGAGAAATGCTGCGGGATTTTTGAACACCTTTACGACTGAGGACTGGAGTGCCATGCTTAAGTCTGGGGGACGCCGGAAACTCCATGAAGCTATCATCGGATTGCGAATCGTTTAAATCGAGCACGAAAGAAACGGAATTGGATTTTTCAATTACTGCTTTAACGCAAGGAGATGACGGAGGGGACATGCTGTCTAGTACACTTTTGGTATCGCTCGAATATGTCCTTGTTGAGTCCCTCCTGCTACAGGCGGCGGCGTGGGCTGGTGAGCTGGTCAACGGCCCAGTCTTACTGCTCCCCAGTCTGTTCACTGCGGACTGCTGCTCCTCCCTGCAAAAGAAAATTTGAAACTGAGAATTGGTACACATGCACACATACTGTTATTCGATCACTCGAAATTTGCAGTTTAAATCTAAATATGTACTTCTTGGAGGAACACCCTGCTTATAGGCACGAGTGTGCACAGAGTGACACCATAACATCCATAGCGGAACTGAACTGATGTGTAAGCGCCTTACCTTCTTCACTGTATTTGCACCACACCACTCACTAAAGCTAAATCAAACACGAGTAGCAACTCTAGCATCTAGTTGGGAAGCCCAAAAAGAGACCTAAAAGCACCCATCCGCTCAAGTCTTCTGTGCAAGGATAAACTGTCAAATGAACTTGCCAATATAGCTACTGCCAGCGTTGATACAGAACGGTGCCAAACAAGGACGGCGGTTGATACAACGAAACAGTTCATGAAAGCAGAAGGCCAGAGGCCACACATGCGCAAATACCTTGTAAAGTTACGGTGCCGTAAACTGTACAGTTCTTTGAAGAAGTACCGATATCGCGGCTCACATTCTGTTACTTTTGTATAGTGATTTTCGCGAAGTTACGATCAAAAAGGTTTGAACGTCCAAGTGCTGCATGCCTAAAAAATAGACAGACTCAGATATTAAATCGAAGAGCAGCAATGTAAAACTTCAGCAGTTGCTTGGTTGCACTCGTGCCTGCAGCTGTACAGTTACGATGCTTTTAACTTTACGAGGCGTTTGAGAATCCGGCCACAGGCCTGTAATTAGCACGTGGATGGACTGGCACCACGGCAACCAACTGTTGTTTGTCTTCGGATGATCCCGCTTGTGATTTACACGCGCCTGCGTTCTGAGTTGCTTTCTTTGGATAATTCTGCCAGAGGAAACCTTGTTTGACCATCGAGGAAGTGTAAAGGTTTTCACGTTTCTCAGCCTATAACACGCTATTTCAGCCTACGCTCATATGGGCCATCATCGAAAAATAACATCACAGGGACGAATAACTACGTAGCAGTAAGCGAATAACAAAGCGGCACTTAGTTGAAAATGATGCAATAATCAGAATTCTGTATGTCAGTGCAGCACAAGTATAACTGGAGCACTCTGAGAGCGTATATCTCCGAAAAGCGAGGCAACGATAGCAAATAAATTTAAATTGGCTCTGAAACCATAATTTTCTTTGTATAAACTCCAAAATCTAATCATCTGTGCCTTTTGATAGTAATAACAGCTTGTGTAATTTTCTTGAAAATATGTTCATAACTTTTTGAGTTTAACGGCTAACGAACGTTATGACAAACATGAGTCCAACATACAAAGAACTAACCGATCTGCACCAAAATTCAATCATTTATGTCTTTTAACATTACCAATAACCCCTATGAATTTCATAAAGATTCATTCATCATTTTTGAGTTATTGTGCTAACAAGCATAAAATTAAAAACAGTGAAAAACGAACGAACGAACAAACGGATCATTTCCAAAATATGGTCATCTACTCTTTGTTATATACGTAACAACTCATGTTAATTTCATAAAAATCTATCCATAACTTTTTGAGAGTTTAGGCATTGAGAAAATGAGGCAGACAAACAAACAAACAAACGGATGGACATATCTTCACCAAAAGTTTATCATCTGTTCCTCCTAACATACCTAACAATCCCTGTAAATTTCGTCCAAATCGATTGATAATTTTTTGAGTCATCTAGGTGACAGACGGACAAAGAGACAAACACGATGAAAACATAACCTCCTTGGCGGATGTAATAAAGAAGTTGGACCGCCAATTCGCGGCGGAGTTCAGAAAGCTGTGAGATA
>LQNS02277221.1:8068680-8085408 GCA_001587735.2 Parhyale hawaiensis | reverse complement strand
TCAAGCAAAAAGATGGACATAATGTATCACACATCGAGTCTCGGTGTTGAAGAAGAAGTGTGGTGTCTCCATGCTAAAATATGAAAATTTCACGACCCTGTATGAAAGGCCTTGCAAAGCCGTGAAAGTTTCACGGGTCCAGCTAGTGGAATATAATTATGACACTCAGAGTATATAAGCCTCACATCGGCCGCCAGTCGTATGGATCAGCACGCTCCCGCGTCAGAAATGAAACACCCAAAGCAATAAAGCCTAGTTATAATTCAAAGTTAGCGCCAGAGCACCTAACCAGATCTACGTACCAGACACGTACAGTATATATATCTGCTGCTCTGATATGTGCTAAGAATCTAAACCGCATGGACCAGCAGCCTCGCAGGAGGCCGACAGCTGCCCCTTACTCTTAGGGCGGCGCTCAATAAAGTAGCCAATAGAAAACCACCAACAATCAACACCTTTTTTAAGGCCTAGTGCCCTCCGAGAGAAAATTAGTAAGAGCTTACAATGGTGGGCAGAATGCCGTGTGTACGACGTAGATTTGTTATGCTTGGATACGCTAAAAAGGTACGTTGATAAGCAGCGAACCTAGTTAACCGTAGAGACTAATGGGTTGATCTGGCAACACCCTGACATGGTAAGGTTAGATGTTGCAGGTTAACATCTTCGACTTGCATATTGTGATAGAGATACTTTGATCCACTATGCTTCAACCCTTTCGGACTGACGGCATCTCTATAAGCCGGTATCAAGTTTTGATATCTAAAACGAGCGTATGGTCTCTTTCTCTGGATATTTCATCTGTATTCGTAACATCAGCTCTAAAATCGCGCTGTATTATATTTACCTTTTGAATTATGCAGGAAGTGAATCCAAGTGACTATGAAGTGTTCTTTATGAGCTCCGAAATCGATTTTTACAGCGTTCGTAAAACCAAAGTTTCCGTGCGGAAAGGGTTGTCTGAAACCAAAATCATAGGTTTAAGATTCACCAGTTATAGATTGACATTTAGCTGTTAATTGCAAAGCAACTACGCTTAAGCAGCAGAAACCTTATTTATTCTGTGCAAAACTGAGTTTTAGGTTGTGTCAGGCGTCATCTGTTTGCGATTACTACTGTACATGGAAGCAGATCCAGAGTAGCAATTCGAAAGCTCACAATTGAAGTCCCAGAGAAGTTAGTAAAAAGTATATTAAATAATCACTATCTCAAAGTGCCAGTGAAAGAGACCTTCGTCCAGGGCTGAGGCTCCAAGCAGCCAGCGCACACGAGCACTAAACACGGCAGTCGTCAGACTGGAGGGCGAGATGATTAGGTTATTGAGTAGCTTAAGCCTTTGTTTCCACAACTAAGGTGATGTAACAGAGGAAGAGATAAGGGGCATATGATAAGTTGATAGAAACGGGGAACCCATGCACGAAGGTGTTACCACACAGGATTAACGCGAAAGTCGGGAGAGAACAGAAGAAAGTAATTTCAGTAACGACGTATTCGATTGGGACACAAAGTCAAGTTGCTCAGCTTAAATCAAGCGGAAAGTCAATTCAGGCCGCTCTTTTCGCCACTTTGACTGTAATTTAAGGCCTTAAGCAGAACCGGCTTAAGCCGGAAACTCAAGTTTCCTCCGGAGTTAGTTTGACTTTTTAAGCGTAATGCACTTGACTTTATCTTAACGTAAACAACAATGGTGGCATCAAAACAAACTTTTTTTCCATACGGTGAATTATTATTAAAACAAAAGGAAGAATTTTTGCAATTTTAACCTGCTTAAACAGTATTTTTTTAAAAATGTACTCCGTTTTCTTTGATACTTTTATAGCAAAGAAGGAAACCTATTTGGATTGGTGAAATGATAGAAACATATCGATCAAGAGCATGGACCAGTGTAGTGATCTGTTTATATAGTGACATTACTGTCGCGTCCGATGCACCCCAAGTAACCAAGAAAAACTTATCTGAGCAGCTCCATACGTGTAACACTATCTTATGAACGACATTGTTGCAACTGCGAGTAAAATAATCCATAAAATTTACTTCTAAGGATGCCTAACTTTTAAATGTTAGGAACGTAAGACCAATTACACAAATGACATCACAGCTTAGGTTCTTTACTTCTCAGCTTAACTCCTAAAATCCGTTCGATTAGGACTCGCTTATATCGGTCCGAAAAGTCAATTCAAGTGCACTTAAATATTCGACAGCGATGCCCCAATCGAAAACGTCCTAAGAGTATGAAATCGGAAAGAAGCAAAGTGAGCACGAAGGACAGTCTTTCTGAAGGCCAAGCTGATGGCTAAGGTAACCTCCAGCTAGGGTAGAGAGTATGGACCGTGGTGAGCAGTTCTATGCACTATGTACACTAACGCTAGGGGCCCTGCTAATATGCTGCAGCTATCATGAACAACTGTTACTGCGGACTAGCAGACTATTAATTGAAATTACGCAGTACTTTTACACATGACCCAAAATTAAAAGAATCTATTCAATAACTGCAAGTGACCCGTCTCTCCTAACAATGCATACCACCCTTAGAATTGCTTGCCAAGTAATGTCTTACAAAGCCTCTAATTTCCTTTCTCAAATTGGATATAAAAAGCTGACACCTTGAAGAGACTCCCCGCATCTACTGAAATCAGTCCTATTTGTATGGATACCGCGACTCCAAAACACGACACAGCCCGATCAGCAGTCCATAGGTCAGATGAGGCTAGAAGCAGCAAGTCCCCAAATCAGTCAAACACTTGAGTTAACTAAATAACTTATCCACAAATAAAACAAAAGCCAAACCTTAAACATAAAGGCAATGAGAGCTCAATTTAATAAGAAAAGCAAACCAGGAAAAAAGTGTAAGCTTCACGCACTGCCGATACTCAAAAACTACAGAATGCTACGAGAATAGATTGCAGAAGAACAAAGCTTAATCGAATCGACAGTTGGAAGCTAATATGCAGACAGGTAAATTTAATCTAAAAAAAGAATTCACAGAAGAAAGCGATAAGCACAAGGGTGTAACAACAGCATAGGTTATGATGCGCATACAATGAGGGATAAAACGTAGCTACAGCAAGTTAACTCTGCATATATGAACAGCGAAAGAAGCTGTTAAGGGTGTGGGGGAGACACAGCTGGCAGGCAAACACACAGGTCAGTGTTTTACAGCTTCAAAGAACAAAACCACGGAACACTGACTACCGCAAACATATACTGAGGATAACTCAACTAATCTATGACAGACAAACAAGAAAAGATATTAGGTTTGAAAGGTAATAATTTGGAAAACAATTATTTGGAAAGCTCTACCACTACAGTAACGTTACTGATGTACAGCCCCAGAGAGCTACCTACAGCTGTTGAATGTAAGGGAATGTGAAAAGCCACCAAAGATATTCTGAGACTTTGGGACCACACGAGTCTAACATTGAGGGTTTTCATAAGCGAATGCAACTGCATGAGCAAAATAGAAAGCTAGAAATAGTAGGGATGATCTGAATAGCAGCATCACAATATCATGAGAAACATGTAAGGAGTAACAAACTGAGAGTAAATTCGCGGCTCGTATTCTTATGTGAATGCAACTGGAAGGAATTGACAAACGTCAGGACAGTACACCGATATTTCACTGAGGAAGATTTGGAATGCATATACTTCAAAGTGAACACAGCAACAGGAATAAGTTTGATTAATATTACGTTCTTAACACAGTTCATTTGGCAAACTGTTGAGCGAGTTTAATGTTTCACCAATGTTTGCATAGGAGTGCATTAGAGTTCAGTGCAAGCACGGATACATGCATCCACCACGTGTGTCCTTCACAGCACATACCCAAATAGCTGATATTATTCAATCGGCCGATATTATACATTGGTCACTCCTATAGAAATTCGTTATTTGCCATATTTTTCCACCAGGGCACTGCGGAGAGATCAGTTACACTTGCAATGGTAACTGGAACAACCGCAAATTGTCCGCCAATGAAGTGACGAAAGGAAGAACAAAGGCTAGCAAGAGATTGCAGCTGAATAGTTTGACGAACTCACTGCGATACACTCACAGCCAGTGCAGGAAGCCGCGAGTGTTGGCGTCTAAAATGAATGAGGTGATAAATTTAGACACAAACACGATGAAATCAAAGCAACAAGTTCAAATCAAGTTAGATTTAACGTTACGCAAAAACTGCAGGCATCTGTACCGTACTTGGCTGAACACACATACTGACACACATTAATCACGTGAATCAGATATGAAGTGAAATTTTGATAAGAAGTACAGAGGAGTTTCGTTACTCGTTCCAGCAGGCTGTTCGACAGTTGAACGGTTAGAGTAATAAACCGAAGTGCGGGGGAAGCAGTGTTAGGATAGGCGCTTAAACAAATATTTCTCCATTACGCCTCGAGTTCTCTAAATTTTTATGTTTAGTTCAACGAGCAGGTCCCCGCCGGCGCATAAGCCGGCAACCAGAATAGCAAGTAATATCTGCAGGCGGAGGAGCTCCTTCGGCCACCATAAGATGGAAGATAACAAGATGAGTCGCCAGGGGAGGCCCGCTAGACAACAAACACCACAGACGAGACATGGGGCAGCGCAACTTACTTGAAGCTATAGAGACCTCAGCTCCCTGCTGGATGTTCTGACCCTCATCCTAACCTTGCCTATGCTTCATTCAAGAGCATATGTACCGGCAAAAAAGCACATGTAGCTACTAACTGGAGAGAAGCCATAACGTACATATAGTTATTGGTAAACATTCAAGTACTAGTGAACTTCAAGAAAATCAATAGCTCTTGGAAACTGAATAGATGAAACTATCACTGGAAGGAAGGTCCTTGTTCTGTTACAGATTTACTTTTAGAAAATGAATAAATGATGTTATAATTGGGACGAAGGTACTCATCCTTGGAATATTATCGAAAGATACTTTGGATGTCTGCGAATACTGCGTTTCCCAGGCACAGCACGGGACAGCAGTGACCGCTACGCTATACAGAACACATGCGACTGGTAATGAGCTCCATGCTGACACAGAACATGGCATCTGCAGTGCACAATGTGACGTTCAGTCTTCAAGTGCAAATCAGTGAATCAAGTCCCAAACAAAAAGTGTTCACTCGCAGTGGTTAAATTAGCAACTAAACCAGGCTAAAGGCTCACGAGGAAGAACCAAACCCGAAAGAGTTACAAGAACGCCTCAGTATTGAGAACTAAGTAGTTACCTGAAGACATGCGGTTGGTGATGCAAAGAAGTTGGTCGTTCTTCCCATGATGAGTTCAGATGGCATATCCGCGGCATACCATCTGTAAGAGGTGCGGGCGAGGTCAAGTGCAAGAGTTACATACACACACACAGTGAGGGCCCCGCCGGTCCAACTTATGACGGAAGACCGGCGCAAGACTGGATCCAAGTCGAGGGCTCAGATGCAAACTCTACTGACGCAGGCCAGTTGCTGGGAGGTGGTGAGAGGATGGACACAAAACGAAATGTCGGGCGAAAAAGTTAGAATATTCTAAGCTCGCAACTGCGAAAATACGGAGCACAAACTGCTGGGGTATATAACCTCCCTGAAATAACTTTGTGAATAAAGGTCAAAGAATTGCCATGAAATTGAGATGGAGCGTTATACTGATCAAGTTAAAAATATCTACAGGCCAGTAATTCTTCAGTAGCCGATGAGTCGAAGAGATGAAGCTTGATCAACGTGTAAAAGGCAGAAAACATACAACTGATCACGTGCATATCATAAAGGCTGGACTAGAACATATGAGACATAATACAAGTGAAGGGATGCTCTCGTTACTGAGGGAAAAGGAACTGGTGAAACAGCAATGCGAGTGGAAACATCTGGCAGCGGTGGACGGTGGGTCAGAGCTTGGAGTAACGAGAGGAGGGCAGCCTAGAGGAGATCCTACGGGTAGCACGGGCGGACATGGGTGGGGTGCTGCACTGGATGAGAAGGGAAAGCGATTGCGGGTGACGTACATACAAGCAAAACAACACGCAGTGCTAATTTCCTAACGTAGTACCAATTCTTTAAAAAGATATTGAGGAAAAAATTGTGCTAACAGAACACAACAAAGAAACTAAATGACAGAGATTGACGCAAACTAAATAAAAAGTACGTAGGACTTTATTGGAGTTAATATATCAAATGGACAGGCTACATGACTTCGTCGCAACGACATTCTACGATTCGTTACCTCGTCTACTGCACTATCACTATAGACTACAGGCGTGTTCCATTCGGTCAGTCAGTCTCTGACTGCGTTAATCTAATCCCATGAACTTCGACATGTCCCGAACTTTGGTCCAAACCTTTTGATTTGTCTACCAGAAGGAGCAAACCGATTACACTGGAGACGGCTGAAAATTCAATACTGAGTAAAGGATTGAACTGTCAGCCTTTTCAAGTGCTACTGGTTTGCTTAGTACTGTCGTTCTCGAGAATGTGAAGCTAAGCACAATACATTCTCTTCATCTAATTTGTAAAAAAAAAAAATAACACACCGTATGAACTATTTAGTGTGCATGCGACTAAGCTACACTCAGGGCCTAAATTTAGTTCCTAATAGGCACGACCGCAATTTGCACCATCTCAAAAATTTGCGCAACTGAGGAGGCCAGGACGACACCGGGTGTCCAGATTAGCACATCACCGCGCCATGATACAAGAAGTAGACAAAATAAGACAATCGAGCCTCTACACATACCTCATTGAATTTTGTAGAGTTGCGGGTCACTACCTATGAACAACGAAGGTGCTTACGTACTAACTCTATACCTGAGAGCACTCACCTAGCGAGAAGAACAGTTACGTAAAATGAAACATATGCTCTTCTCTTCATTCATAATATTCTATACTGACAAGACAGAATCAACGCGTCTACACAAAACGGTAGTAACCAGGAACTAAGCAGAAATTGATGATATGGACTACTGAGGATCGATAAACTAAGACATACCGCAATACCTTGGAGAGAACACGCAGAACGAAAGTCTTACCTGAGACGGACCCAACATTTGGCGCAGTACAAGCAAAGTTACATGAAGCAGCTACAGAAAAAAGTCGACATGAACACATCGCCTAGCAACTAAGTGCGGCATCTACCTAAAGACCTGTAGGGGCGAGAACGGCCGCATTAGTACCGAGCTGAGTACATAGTGTAGCTACTGGCTTATTCGCCGTGTAGCATCTACGCTCTTTTTCCACTGACTCAAGTTATCTTAGTTTGTGTATATTGAAACATTATGGCAACTGAGCAGTCACATACTGTAAATGGCTGTAATATTGTTATAAAACTGGACATTATCAATTGAGAGTTTGATCAATTTTTCGTGATGAAAGCATTAGAGCAGCGACTAAACTCACACATCGCCATCAGTTGCGATCTATACATAGAAATTCTATGATTGACTCACTTCCTAAAAAGACTCTATGCTGGATAAGAATCAAAGAAAGCAGTAGTAAAGTGCCTAACTCATCACAGCTACAAATTGAACATTCAAAGAATTCATTTTTAGCGCAAAAGCAAATCGTCACAATAATCTACATAAAACCTACTGTTAGTCACCTAACACTAATTGCTCTTGTTCACCTAATTCCTGTTCATCGATTATAATGCGAGGGCTTAGAGCGCGAAGGGGTCATGTCCATTTTTGGCGAAATTGGGTTTTACTCACCAATTGGGTGCTTGTGAGGTATATTTTTAGTGCCACAAGTGTCTCTGCCATATCTCTTCTTAATAATGAGATATGGCATAGACACTGGTGACACTAAGAATATACCTCAGAAGCACCAAATTGGGGAGTAAAACCAAATTTCGCCAAAAATGAACATAACCACTTCTGGCTCTAAGCCCTTTCATTATACAGGACCTGCGTGGAAGGCCTTTCCCCCAAGACGTCTAGCACTCAATACCTCAAATAATTAAATATTAAGTAAGACCCACGTAAGTGTCCGGAGCTCTGCAGGTTCGCCTTGCCTGGTCATAATTCTGTTGCATAATAAAAAAGTACAAGAAAAATATGAAAAGGATATCCTCATTTTCACAATGAATTTGAAGACATAACCGTGTCTGTCAATGACGAAATTTACCTTGCCATTTTTGGAAGTGAATCAAGGGCGTACACGAGCTGGGCCTGATGCTCAGACCAACAAAAATGTCAATGATGGAGCGATGCAGTAACTAGCACGAGCAGAGTGCGTGACACAAGCAGATGCGTACGTACAAGATGCAGAACAGCTTTAGTGAACGTCACGAAAGGTAAGTGTAAACAAATTCCGTTTATCATCAAGCCAGAATCAAGAAAGCAAACCAAATTTAATACCTTCCAATGGGTGCAAATAGCATTAATATTGAAAGGATTTACTAGCGATGGAAGCAAGGCACCCGTCACGCGCCGGCTTTGCAAGAACAGAACCGCCAACAACGATAGGATGCGAGCCAAAGGGTCATTGCAGAAGCGAGTGTTGCTGAACAGCGCTACCTGCCACACTCGACACTGCTCGGCTGCCGGCACAGACTACCACTCTTCCTACAATATGACTAGAGCTGAGATATTCAGTTATATCATTTCATGGATAAAACGATCAAGTACTATCGACAAGGTACTTAGTTAACACACTGTCTATACTGCGATTCAGTAACCAGTGAAGGAGACCAGCTATAGACCAACAGGAACAACTGACAAATAGACCTAACATCATCCTCGCCCGCCGACTCTGAGGTGATTCAACCTTACGTTCAGGCACTCGTCTGTCGCCAGACACCAAAGCAAGAGCAGAACGAACAGGAATAGCTCACAAGCTCTACACAGATCCACTGAGTAGAAGGCGCATCGGGCACAAGACCGACAGCCGTTGGGACCGAGGCATGCAGGCATCACGACAGCGAGTGTGTGAGGGGCGAGAGTGTAATGAATGCAAGTGTAAGTGAAGGTACCGAGTGCAAGAAATGGCAGTCTTACCGAGAGATGCCGGTGGCAGGGAATGGGACAACTGCTCCCGCTGGCGCAGTTTCCACTGCAGCTGTTCATTTTCCAGACGTAGCTGCTTGTTCGCGGTGGTTTCCCGGTCCATTGTTTCCTTGAGTTGTTGGTTCGACTGCATCAGTTGTCTGGGGGCAAAAGTAGATCTTACTTTGCTATGCGGTTACCAACATCGTGCAGCATATGGTACTGACTGTACGACACCAACAGCACGTCGCAACACAGACGTCAGCATCAGGCCCAAGCGCTGCAACCGCATAGGGGATCCATCAGAGATGGGTTCAGGCACGTTCAGTTCATCTCAAACAACAGATGAACTCTGTTGCATATATCATCAAGGAAAATAAGATCGCCGTTTACTTATACGTTAGCGAACGCTTTCCAAGACACAGCGCGGTATTTTTAAAGAATACGGAAAGAGGATATACAGTACGTTAATAAAAAACGTGGTGACCCATGCACGAGAGTGAACCCACATTGGACTACAGAGCATAGATACAGCAAAATGAGAAAAATGCGTCAGTAGCAAGAGTATGAAAATGGAGGTAGTAAAGTGTTTTATTTCGCCACAGCATAATTATGAGCAAATTTTTTAGTATTAAAAATCCACAAAATATATCGCGTCAAATTGTAGAAAAGAAACCGTGTCACCAGATACAAAGAAGACTTCTGCAAACCAATATGCATAACACTGACAGAAACAAGTCGTAGCGATTTCTTATCAGCCTCACAGTGAAGAACCGTGCAGTGGATCAATATTGAATGAAATCAGGAGCATTTCCAATTAATTTTCAGCTTCATAACCTATGCATACTCACACAAAACTGCTCAAATGCAGTTTATATCCAATAGCTAACGATCGTAGAGGTATCGTTAGACATTAAATTCCAATGTCACCCGGGTGATATCAACGCCTTAGCTGCAGGACCGAACCTCAATGGTTCGCCCTGGTAGTAAAGAGCATAGGAATAGCAATAGGATAGAAATACTACGTTGAGTAAACTACAAAATTTCCAGTGGACACTCAGTAGCACCCAATACCGCACCTCTCCGTCTGAGCCTTGGTGTTCATCTGCGCATTGAGATCTTCTGTTTTAGCCTGGAGCGTTTTGGCGAGGTGCCGGGCGGCCTCCAGGTCCCGCTCCAGCTGCTCCATGGTGAGTACCTGCGTCCTCAGCTTGTGGAGCTCCATGTTGCGCATCTCCACCACCGACTTCAGCGAGTCCACCTGAGCAGCAATAGAATGACTGAGTTAAGCCTAACATAACAGCTTTTGGTAATTCTCGCCCAAGCTGAGGACACGCGTACATTGGATATCACAAACTCTGAGCACCGTACAACTGATGTCAAACTTTCAATTTTACGGCGTTAAATAAACACGCTACCCAGTGGTAACTCACTGCAAGACGGTAAACTCATCGGCGGAAATTAGATCACTTAATTAAAAGCTGTTTAGAAATCACTGCACTTCCGTCACTCCGGCAACATGTCGGAGCTTCTTCCTACCAACGAACATGCGCATCAATTGCAGTTTACCAGGTCTTCGTTTACCTCAGTTCAGTAATGGCAGATATTGTTGTGAGATGTTCTGCATTGGGGTCATCATTGTACATAGAACACCTATAGAAAATAGTTACACCAGACAGGTACGCAGCGTCATAAGCTCTAGCTAGTACATGAATATTTAAAATTAATGATGAATGAAGATGACAAGTAGCGAGGCTCTCCCATGCAACATCGGTAGGTTGTAAAGCGCAGCAGGATATTAGAGCTACCGAGGCATACCGAGGAGACCGTTAATGAACTTATAGTAGACGTTACAGAAGGATTCTCACCTATGTGCTGCAAATGACAAAGTTTAGATTACTTGGAGCAGGGTACATGATTTTGTTTTTAGAGCAAAACACTGTTGTGAGGTAATAGAAAAGCGAGCTTTCTAATTAGAAAACAATCTGCTGTAAGTTTTGACAGGTGATCTCTATCGGTCTCCATCACTGCTAGCAGAACTACCCTAACTTTCATGAATCCATCAGCACCATGTGGCAATCACACAGCGGCCGCTGCTGACGCATCCAAAATTACAGACATCTACCATAAAGCACATAATCAAGTATTGCGCAAATAAGAAAATGATACATACTATACAGTAGCCATATGAGTTACAACACAAGAACTAGAGTATTAACAGAAGTAACGATAAGGACAGGAGTCGGTTACTACCTCCTTCTGCAGGTCAGAGCAGTGCTGACGGATGCCCACCAGACGGTGGTCGGTGTCGCTGAGCAGGGACTCCTGCAGTTTTCTGTTCTGCTCCCTCATCTTGTCGTTCTCCTTCTGCAGACTCGTGGTGCGGGCGTCCAGCTCCTGCTCCAGCTCAGCCTGAGCGCTTTTCATGTCGGACACCTGCCAAGTTCATAATGACGCACGTTAGTTCAATGGACCCCTTTGATGTCTCTACCTATTTCTCTTCTTACCCATCCTTCAACTACCTCCCTCCATATCCCCGACCCCCTCCAGAACCTCCACCGGCTGAGGATCGTACAACTGCAATAAACTGTCAACACAGATCTCAAAATTAATGTTCGCACTGTTTTTTTTTTTTTTCGGCAGCATGTTCAGCAATAACTTCAATGCAGGCATTGGCACTTGAGAGAAGACAAAGATAGGCATACATATAAAATGTTCAATGCAGCTCAACGCAGGTATTGGAATTAAAAGAATACTAGCAATTTATTTAGGATCCCGAGCAAGTTGCTGCGTTTTAGAGTACAAACAAACACTAACATCAGAGCTGCAGCGCACTTAGCACCAACAGTTAATACAAATAATGCTACGGCTAAATAACAGCTGCTAACGTTGAAGCATACAGCAGCTATTGTACAACAGCTATACTGCAATAGTTATGCAACGGTTATATTGCAATCACCCAAGACGTGCTCTACAACAACAAACATAAATAAAAAGAAAACTTTCGTCAATAGATGCAGCGGGCTTCCAAGTTAGAGTACCAGGCAGGTTAGGGTCCTATTTGGATAAAAATCTGACAGACCGCACATGTGTTGCACATAGCAAACACATAACAAGCAGACGTTTGACAGGGAAACTAACAGATTGGCTTCATAACAGAAGGTACTAGGCAATAACTTAGCCACCCGTAACGACCAGTGGTTAATGCTGTATGATTGGGTTGCACAGTTAACTACTATAATGTTTGCAAGTCGTTCAAGCATGAACTAAAAGTTGCTATCAGCAGTTAACCATCTGTCATTCATGCAACACAAATATCCTGACGTAGAACTGTGCAGCGTTTCAACTTCATTAGCCCATCGTTACCACTGACACAGAGAGTTTGAAACAGAAAGGTCTCTGTAGATCTTAGTGCGAGGGTTGACGTGAGTCCAAAGGCGTATTGTAATCAGCATTTCTGGGTTACCGGTGCTACACCGGTGACACAGCCAGTGGCAACTCATGTCACAATCATAGTTCAAATGACGATTGCGACATGGGTTACGGTGACGCAAGCCACCGCTCAAAAGTATCAATTAAAAATGGAGGGAACGCTAAAATTACGCAAGTGAACAACAAGTAAACAACGCAGCCTTAGAGTAAGCAAATAAGTTCATTTCTTTTAAGCTTACGTCAACAAAATTACAATAAACACTGATATTTTTTGCAAAGATTACACCGCTCATCGATAGATGGCTCTCTCATGACCCATTTTCGGGTTGCGGTAGCCCGATTTGGGAGCGATTACAACTCACCTTACGGCACTTATATTAAGCATTGCATATCCTTGCATGCAATTTACTGAACACGAGTCCGATTTTTGGCCTGATTACGCAACTGGGAACCAAAAAGTGCAGGTGTTTTATATTTTCTACGCATAATTTTTAATTGCGACAAAATAAATTGGTAGAGTACAGAGTTTGAAGCACCTACTTCAAGAATTACAAGAGCAGTAGATTACAAAGAGATATCCTCAGAGCAATACTCCGACTAGGTATGGCTCCTGTTCAGAGCAGGACAAGAGAAGCAGCAATACCTGCAAAGCAACATCAGTCCTGTTCAGAGCAGGGCAGGGGTGGCAGAGAGACGGGGCGGACTCGATGGCAAGCTTGAGCTGGTCGGCGTGTTCTTGTGTCAAGGCTGCCAACTACTCGTGCAGGGAACAAAAATCAACACGTTCATGCAATAGCAAAATAACAGAAATTCAAAAATAGAAGGAGAATATAATTTACAGACATTATAGATGCAATGGTCAGAGTTGAACTTCTCATCTGCGGATACTGCAGTAACGAACATCAGTTGTAACGGACAAAGTCTGCACGTCTCACAACACAATCCATCGGCTACTGCGTCCGCTGCGAAACTGTCCGGTACCAAATCAAAAACTTCGGAATCCTGAGATGTAAACTGAATACCACTTTTTAGACCACTGTGCGCTAGGCGGACGTAATGTGCGATTTGCTTTAGTTCACCTTGAATTTGCATTATGTTAACCCTTAAAACGCCGAAACACTTCGCATCAACGGACTACTTACACTATAAACTAGAGCACTCTGAGAGCGCATAGCTCCGCCAAGCGAGGCAACGGAAGCAAAAAATTCAAATTGCCTCTGAAACCATAATTTTCTTTGTATCAACTCCAAAATCTAATCATTTGTGCCTTTTGACAGTAATAACAGCTTGTACAATTTTCTTGAAGATCCGTGCATAACTTTTTGAGTTATGCTGCTAACATACGTTATGACAAACATGAGTCAAACATACAAAGGAACGAACCGATCTGCACCAAAATTTAGTCATTTACGTCTTTTAACGTTACTAACAATCCCTAGAAATTTGATAAAGATCCATTCATTATTTTTTGAGTTATTTATCTAACAAGCATAAAATCAAAAACAGTGACAAACAAACGAACGAACAAACAGATCATCACAAAAATTTGGTCATTTACTCTTTGTGACATAGCTAACAACTCATGTGAACTTCATAAAACTCTGCCCATAACTTTTTGAGTTATGGCATGGAGAAAAATGAGGCAGATAAACAAACAAACAAACGGAGGGACGGATCTTCACCAAAAGTTAATCATCTGTTCCTCCTAACATACCTAACAATCCCTGTAATTTTCGTCAAAATTCGTCCATAACTTTTTGAGTTATCTTGATGACAGACAGGCAAAGAGACAGACAGACAAACCCGACGAAAACATAACCTCCTTGGTGGAGGTAAAAATGACCTCTCCCCAAATTATCCTGGTAATGAGAAGTTCAACTGTAACAAAATGCATGCAGGAAGACAACACTGAGAGCTCGTTAAGCTACAAACTGCAGTCCAATCCGCTCATAAGAGACCATCTGTTAAGAGCGAGTGCACGGAAGAGCTTTCACAAGCGAAAAACACCTGTATGCTGGCGTGAAATGTGTATTGAAAAGTAAATTTATAATATGTCTATGTATTATTTACAAGCTTTACGAGTTCCAGTACAAAAACGAGGAGGAAACTCAAGATTACAAAAAAAGCATTTGAGATTCGCTAAAAACTATCGGGTCGAAATGAAAACTTGTTGAACGACTATTCGAAAAACTATGAGAGAACATTGCTTCATTCAGTCAGTAAGATGAAGTGGATATCATCGGAGACATCTGAGGGTATAGGATATTTGCAATTGTGCACTACTAATTTTTTCACTTCCACGTGAAGGAAAAACATGTATGTACTTGAAGAAACTTCTGTTTTAGAAGCTCCTAATCAAAAATGCTATGTCAATGCTATGTATTAAAAAGACAATGATTTCAAAAATACTATGTCAAGGTAATTATTGTGTTAAAAAGACAATGATAAATCACATAGAAGAAGAAATTAATCACAGAGATCCACGAGATCAATTAATTGTTTTTCAGGAACAAAATGTTTCATCTAAGGGCATGTACGAGCGGAGTAGACCACATAATAATAGTTATTTTATGGAACTTAGGTGACATGGCTACCAACTTAGCAGCAAAAGAAAGTATTATGTAACTCACAGTATGACACATAATGCGTTAATACATTTGCCGGTTACATGAAGCGATTACGTGCACATACTGTAACAGATAAAGAAATTACGCGGACGTAAAACAAGAGAAGACTTGAGGCGTGTTCCTATTCGCCCATTTGAGCAAGATATTCTAATCCAATTAGAATCAACTTTTCCACAACTTTAATCTGGAGCTTTTGATTCACACCTTTTTAGATTCAGCCATTAATCGCAAGCCGATTGCGCTTGAGACGGGCTCAAACTTAAACACTGTCGATTAGCAAATAGCGCCTGAAACTCAAATAATAGCGGGGAAGACAACAAAGCGCTCGATAACTTCAAAGAGAAGTCAATGCCATCATGGGATTAGATTATACATGCATATAGCAATTACGTACAGTACTGAATTGAACAGTGAACTGCATCGGGCAAAATATTAACACAACGCAAGCAGGGTGCAGGCGAAACACATAAAGGTATTGGTAACACAAGCAACCTTGTAATTGTGATCAAGAAGTCCAAAATTAATTATTACTTTTAAATTAACCCTTTCCCAACCGAAATTTCTTATTGTAAGCTTTTGCGTGCATTGTCAAGAAAAATCCTCAATACTGGGTCTAATAACTCATTTATGTTTTTATTTCAATGCACAAAATGGTTTCGAAATTTGGTCAGGGAACTGGGCCGTCATGGTTATTGGAGACATGATACATCGACGAACCTTTAGTACGTCAAAATGCGCAGAGATAGTATAGATAAAGTGGTCTTGGCAGTGTACGCCCCAATTAGGAATCACGCGCACAGTTTCGTGCTGCAGCTAAATCCCCTCTAGAGCCCAAATAGAGTACGGCGGCAGTCAAGCACAGGTTGTTATGACGTTGTCTGAACAATGACGTTATCAATGGAAGGTTAATATGACAACTGTGCCATGCGACAATGAGGTCAGTACCCCCCGCCAACCTTCTTTTTTCTGCCTCAGTAGGCTATCAATTATAGAAATGCTGACGCTGCACTGCCAAGCACCATGACTTCCCTCAACTTGCTCCGGGAATAAAACGTCCGACTTCATGACATAAGTGAGGCAACACTCATAACCACTGGGCCGCTAAGTAATGAAGTATGGCTTGCCCTGCCCTGTGGCCTTTTTAGAGGCTTTACAGCCCGTGTTCCTTACTCCTTTTTAGAGGCTCTACAGCCCGTGTTCCTCACTCCTTTTTAGAGGCTTTACAGCCCGTGTTCCTCACTCCTTTTTAGAGGCTTTACAGCCCGTGTTCCTCACTGCTTTTTAGAGGCTTTACAGCCCGTGTTCCTCACTCCTTTTTAGAGGCTTTACAGCACGTGTTCCTCACTGCTTTTTAGAGGCTTTACAGCCCGTGTTCCTCACTCCTTTTTAGAGGCTTTACAACCCGTGTTCCTCACTCCTTTTTAGAGGCTTTACAGCCCGTGTTCCTCACTCCTTTTTAGAGGCTTTACAACCCGTGTTCCTCACTCCTTGTTAGAGGCTTTACAACCCGTGTTCCTTACTCCTTTTTAGAGGCTTTACAACCGGTGTTCCTCACTCCTTTTTAGAGGCTTTACAGCCCGTGTTCCTCACTCCTTTTTAGAGGCTTTACAGCCCGTGTTCCTTACTCCTTTTTAGAGGCTTTACAGCCCGTGTTCCTCGCTCCTTTTTAGAGGCTTTACAACCCGTGTTCCTCACTCCTTGTTAGAGGCTTTACAACCCGTGTTC
>LQNS02277221.1:8041066-8068062 GCA_001587735.2 Parhyale hawaiensis | reverse complement strand
TCCTCACTCCCTTTTAGAGGCTTTACAGCCGGTGTTCCTCACTCCTCTTTAGAGGCTTTACAGACCCTCTTCCTCACTTCTTTTAGAGGCTTTACAGCCCGTGTTCCTCACTCCTTTTTAGAGGCTTTACAGCCCGTGTTCCTCACTCCTTTTTGGCAGATTGTGCCGTTAGAGAGGCTGTCAGCTGTGGCAATGATGACAAAGTTTGGTTTTTCAAAGGCGCCATAGTGTCCAACCAGTTTTTTTTTCTGTAATTCCGAGACCTTATTAGTTGAAACAGGAGCAGGTTATGGCTGAAATTTTAGGCCAGAAGACGGCAGAGTCTCAGGCCGCACTGCTTTAAAAGAAAAAGCTGTAAAACGGGGGATGAAACAAAATACTGCCAGAGATCCGTGACCAGTTTTGATGTTAAGGTATCGTCAGTTGCAAAAGGGTTAATCAATTTATTTTTTGTTAGCTACACTACAAGAGCAGTCCACCATGGCAGACAGCAGCGGAGGTCGGCTTACCTTCTTTTGGTACTCTTCTTCCAAACGCTCAACTTCCTTCACATGCTTGGCTCGCTCTGCAGGGAAACATTCGTATTTTGTCAATTATGCAACGTACTGGGACAAGGTGCAGTGTATATATGACTATAGCTTTTATCCCTGCAAAAAATATATCAAGAAAACATCACCAAATTCTCTTAATATATATATATGTATACAGCCGCCTCACACGAAGGAATAATAAATATACCATAATCGTGCAATGGTAAACGCTGAAGCAATAGAGCCTGCAATCTTGGATAAAAAAAAATTGTTGCATTTCATGCACCCGTTCCAATTCACAAGCAACAAGCAGAACTGAGTTTCGTTAAATATTTATTAGACGCTGAGATACTCTGGAGCTGGCCAGTACAGCATCGTGCAGAGGGATTCGCACGGCAGTCGTTTGTTCCTTAGATGCACTACAGACTTTTTCAAAGCTTGGCTGTATTCGTCTCAGCAATAGGAAAGAGAGCAGTTTTGTGGGCGTAAATTCGGTCCCAATTTAACGAGATATTCGACACTTTACTACAGACCTTTGCCGACGTGACGGCTAAAATATTAATAAATGTTTTAGAAGGCACATAGTTGTATTTACCGGCACGCAATAGCGCATTCTCATGTTGGGACCATAACACACAATTGCACGCACAACTTATGGGCGGTTGTTTACTTCGCACGATGTCCCAATTTCGCACTGAAAGTCGGTATCCAGGATACTCCAGAAAAGTACTTAGGCTGCACGATGTGCGAGCTGAACGTCCACTGACCAGTTGAATGCACGATTGCAAGTGTGACGTCAGCATTAGCCTTTCTGCTGCTTTGCCTCCTACAATACGACACACTGACCCCGTAGAGACGGACTAAAGCCTCAGTTGCTCACAAAACACTGTTTGCTATGTCTGCCATGGAGAGAACTGGGTCTGATAGAACAGAAAGGCTGCAGCAATAAATAACTTACTGGCAGGAGGTACCTACCTGCTGCTGTGTCTCCTGCGTGCTGCTCGCCCAGCGCGTCCAGCTGCCGCTGATGCTGCTGCCTCAAGTCCTCCAGCTGCTGCTTGTGGTCGTCCTGCAGGACCTGCAGGGCAGTCCTGTGCTGGGACTGCAGCTCCTCCTGCTGTGCTGTGGCGGTCGCCTGCTCCTCCACCAGCCGCGTCTGTGCCGCCTCCAGAGCGCTGCGGGACTCTCCTGCAACGTGGACGCTAGTTACCACAGGCACCAGGCATTGCAACACTTTACACTAGTTACCACAGGCACCAGGCATTGCAACACTTTACACTAGTTACCACAGGCACCAGGCATTGCAACACTTTACACTAGTTACCACAGGCAACAGGCATTGCAACACTTTACACTAGTTACCACAGGCACCAGGCATTGCAACACTTTACACTAGTTACCACAGGCACCAGGCATTGCAACACTTTACACTAGTTACCACAGGCACCAGGCATTGTTTGTGAAATGTGATCAATGCACAGGCACCAGGCATTGCAACACTTTACTAGGCAGTAACTACTGATAGAGTGTATAGAGCACAGTTCATTTACAGAAGCTAGTTGTGTCAGACCTCAGGGTCTGCGTTACGCCTTCAAAGCTTTCAGCATTGTGATGTCAAAATTACGTCACGCAACAGTAGATATATCAAAGATTCCTCGCTGCAACAGAGGAGTGACGTAATTGTGACGTCACAATTCTGGCAATTTAAGGGCGTAGGGATTACATACAAATCTGACACAACTATCTTCTGTAAATGAACCGTGGTATATAGAGGCACTGCACAGATTACGCGACCGCCTCCGAACTAAATATTGTGTGACGTCACGACCAGTCACGCGAGAGACTGTGACGTCACACTTTGTTTTATTTGTGAAGTGGCAACGTGAAACTACACAGTTTGGCAACTGTAGCTGCTACATTCAGTAAAGTTTAGGATGACTCCTGCTGTAGCGACCCAGTTCTCCGGTAATAGCGAGATTCCACAGTCACACTAAGCTCTTGGGCAACAGTATTTCGAATCTTTTTTATACTGAAGTGTTGCAATCTCATGACGTTAATTTATTTCAACTTTCTAATCTGATGCAACCCACAACGTCGTAATTTTCTTTTATGACCGAGTAGTTAATGTGTGATGGAGGTGGTAAGGAATCGCATAATGATGTATTTTGGGATCTCTATACCGCACTGCGACGTTTGCGCATTCCTATTATATTCAACTATGCGTTCCTGGACACGTTACCACGCGGCCACAACGCTTGTTACGAGTATATAAGAGGCGTGTTGCAATGACAACCCCGGCTAATGAGGCTACCGCGTAACCCAAAACAACGTTTGCCATGACCCAAAGTGAAATGAGTGAGGTTAGTGTGTATGTGAGGGGTTTCGAATGGTGGCGAAATATTGAGTGGTGGGTGAGAATATAGGGTGTTGCACAGGTATCCCTCCCTGGTATTGTGATCGCAACACACTGCTGTATACTCTACCATTGCAGGCGACGACTATAGAAACAATAGCTGACAGCTATTATGTGTTGGCAGTTCATTAATAGGATATAATGAGAGCGTCGCACTGGAACCAGACACATACAAAAGAATTACATCAGCGAACATACATAATAAGAGTACCGCGGACCAGTACCAATGACGTGTAATTACCATTAAATAGCGTGATATACTGAAAACACAAAGACAAGAAACAATCCGAGAGACACACAGCTAATTTATGGTAAGTAAAAACGACAAATCGTAGTTTAATAATGCTTATAGCATAACATATTTACGTGAAATACGGCAATAACAGCCTCAAAAGCTGGTCTATGATAATTTGATAATACGAGTATTTCTTAAATAAGATGTAACTTCATATCCGGGTCTAGTAGAAGACCATATGGTGTGGCGCAACGAACAAGGAACATTAATATGTATCTACATTAGTCCACACATTACAGCTGATTACCTATGCAGCAGTCACGCGCCTTACGATAGCCAGACAAAGCCATTGGAGCCACGTAAAGAATACAGAAATACATACGGCCCACGTATCGAGAGCATTCATTAGGAGCATAAATCTAAAATTTAAATTAGCCTGATGACCAGACCAGGCGCCAGACCCAGCCAGCAGTCAGGCGCACGAGCACTCACCGAGCGCCTGTTCCGCCTCCTGCAGACACTTCTGCAGTCGGGCGATCTCAGTCTTGAGTAATGGATTGCTGAAGGCTTCATACTGAGGGCAGAAAAGTAGACATAGGTTACATTAGCTTAGAGTAGCTACATGTTGGTTACAGGCAGACCAATTATTGTAGGCTTATTGGTAAGGGGGGGGGGGGATAAGCGATGCCCAGGGTCCGACCCTCTACCAGCTATTGCCTTCAAGTTGCTGAGAACGCAGTAAGGGAATTTATATAGCAAATAACCAGCCCAGAGGAAGACCAAAAGCGTGTAGCGATCGTAAAAAGGATAACTGTAGCCCAAAATGCAGTCGCTGTGAGCGGTCTCCAATGGTCGTTAGAGATTCTTGGGTTGCAACTACGACACGATCCTGAGCTGCAGCTGACACTGGTGTAGCGATAGTTATCCTGGGGTTGTGGTTGCAACACGACTCTCGATGCGCAAAAAATCCGTAAGATGACACTAAACTGGCCGTACAGGCACAGACCCAATAAACAATAGAGTGAAAATTGCCCAAGATTTTGTATCTTAAAAAAAATCAGTTCTTTCCCTATTTCATAGTGAACATTTGGAATAGACTCCCCTCCGACGTTGTCGGTGCGGAGACGGTCAACACGTTTAAAAATCGACTCGACAAACATTAGGAAAGACATTCTCCCCAACTGAGAACACGCCCTCCACCAGGAGTAACAAACTCTTGAGCTCCGCAGATCAGCGGATATGAACAGCACTTGCGTGCATTTATGATCAGCTCGTGTCTGAGATCTTTCTTTTTTCTTCTTTACTCTGTTATCTATATCAAGCCAACATAATGGCAATAGCTCATAGAGGGCTGGGGCATAAGTCCAGGTGTCTCTGGGAGAATGGGCCTCTTGGTCCGTCTACTGCCGCCTATCTAATCTAATTATACTGTATATCGCTGCACGATAAGCCCAACGAACGGTAGTACATTTCATTAAGAGTCACTATAATTAAAACACAACGACCAGTGGCCACTAAAGGTGTCTTTGATTTGCCGCTTGGATTTATAATTTAGTTTGAGATAATCTTCGAGTGCGTCTGATTCGCTGAAAAGTGACGTCATTCTTTTTAATCTGGATTCAGAGTTAAGTACACATAGAGATATCGACAACGTAAAGGACTTTGTGATATAAAATACACGTGCGCTCATTAACAGAACAAACTTTGCGGTATAAAGTACACGTGCACATGGAGTTTCGAAATGACTGTAAAGTTCAACGCTGGCTACGGTCACATACGTACAGCTGTCAACTTGCGAAAATGTTCATATTTTACTCATATTTTACCCATCATATATTGTCCTTAGTGCTTCGCACGACCTCCCTAATGTTCCGTATAATTACAATCATTGTATTGCATCTTATATTAAGACCAGTTAAACACGACGATTTCTCGAAGGAATAGCGCTGTTTGACACCTTCTTCATGAACCAGACGGGTCCTGATGAAGTCAACTTCATCAGAACCTGCGGGACAAGAACTGCGCATGAATATATGAAAAATAAGCAAAGTATCTAAAGACAGCCGATATACTAGCACTAGCAATACTAAGAGGTACGAGTAATGGTATAATAACGTAACGTTATTATACAATGGGTACGAGGGTACACCGCAATAGCCAACAGTCATTATTGCTTCAGTCTGTACACAGTATTACCCACGGAACTACAAGATCATTTGTAACATTGTCCGAACTCGAAAAGTTCTACGGTTCAGCAGCTAGCACGCAGGTATATGGTGGTGCTGCCAGTACTTGTGTATCCTTACTTTGAGGCGTTTGCAGTATTGCCCCCGTAGCTGTCATGCTGCCGCTCTACAGCTGTTTTTCCAAATGATACTCAATTTGGTCTCCAGTGATTTGTAACCGTAAGCGCACGATAGGTGCACTGCATTGTAGCGAAAATGGCGCCAACTATTAGCAGATATCCTTTATAATCGCCAATAACTGCCCGACAACATGCAGTTGAGTAGTGCCAACAAAGATCCGAGATCTGTGCAGTTTCCAGTAGCGGATTCCATCCACTGACGACTGTTGAAACTTTCATATACTGAAACTGTTATTCCACGGGAGCAGTAACACCAGAGGAAAGCCAGAACATTTGGGATCAACTGAAGCTTCAAATCAAGTGGCTTGCTCTTAGTATTAAGGAACAAACATCCGACCAAGAGAAGCTCGTACACTGACACTTAACGCAGTACGAAAAAACAATAACCCACTTCAAACAAGAAAAAGTACCGTGCAGCTACTGTGCTGTGGTTTCCAGTAGCTACAGTATACACATCACTTTTTCGTAGGTTTTTGCCAGAAAAGAATCCATTGGAGAGGATGCAGGCCTACACCGAGAATACAAAAGTTCGCCATGTAGAGGATGGTAGTTGTTAATTGGATTGCCATGGTCTGGATAAACAGTAGCCTACCCTGAGGTCAGCTGGTGCAAGCACAGATTTAATACCTCGTGCAACATTGTGTTCCGTACATAACAGCAGCGTCGGATAGTCTCTGTCAGTTAGCGTAGTGCGTTGTACAGTACATCGGGGGGCGTTAGAGGAGACAGGAGCGTCTCGGAGGAAGAATAGAAGAGGGCGGTATACGGCAGTCTTCCGGCGGCCCCACAGGGCTCCATCAGCTGCCGCATCAACAGGAAACTCTTCTCATTATATGTATGCCTGAGTGAGGTGCTGCCTCTCGCTACGTCGCCCTATCCATTCTGTTGTACAGCTCTTCTCTGCTACACACGCGCACACACCAAAGTCTGGTGCTTGGCAGCAGACAACCTGACCTTTCTTCGGTGAGGGGCGTCATTTGGTCTGAAGTAACAGCTTGGCTTTTCTTTGGTAAAGAGAATTATTTTGTCCAAGATATTAACTTAGATTTTCTTTGGTATAGAAAGTTACCCTAAAATAGGAAAAAGCTTGACTTTAGTTTTTTAAGCAAAAGTTACTTTGTCTGAATCAACAACTTGACCTTTCATAGATGAAGCCCAGAGGCTTCTGTCATCTGAAGTACAAAGTTGCGGTTCTGAAGAAAAAGTTTACGCTTCATTTGATGCACAGAAACTTTATTTTCATTGGTAGAGCTTCTTCTTGTCTGAAGCAACATCTTAACTTATCAACCGAGTGGAGAGTCTCATGAGGCAGCCCTGCGACCGACTGCACTGAAGGAAGTCTCAGTGCCAAGGAGTAACATGATCGCTCTGTGCGTAGCCTCTACGCTGTGAGACCTCAACACAGCCTCCCACATCGTAGAGGTAGCCAACAGTCATATTCACGCTCCAATGCATTTGGGAGACCGAAATTTATAACAGCTCTGCATAAAATAGCACTCATCGTCAAATGTTAGACCGAGCACTGTAACAACGCAGAAGTTACATTACTCAGTTAAGCAAGAGTTACAACGTTAGTCACCTAGCGAGTGAGTCAAGACCTTTAGACGCTCAAGTCGCCGTCTACAATGCGTTTTTAAGCTTCTGCTGACAGCTTACCAAAAAACGACTCAGCTCGTCCGAAGCGAGAGTCGGTAGCGGCTCGTGTTACTTACTGTACAGCAGTCTGAGGTGCTGTGCTATGCATCGGAGCTGTGA
Source organism: Parhyale hawaiensis (assembly GCA_001587735.2). Taxonomy (NCBI): domain Eukaryota; kingdom Metazoa; phylum Arthropoda; class Malacostraca; order Amphipoda; family Hyalidae; genus Parhyale; species Parhyale hawaiensis. The sequence continues at coordinate 8,060,764 of LQNS02277221.1, read as the reverse complement.
AGCTGTAGCGTACCGTACCGTACCGTACCGTACTGTACCGTACCGTACCGTACTGTAAAGACTGGGCAGGCGATACTCTCAGTGCCGATGGTTACGACATACTCAACCGAAGTCAGGAATATTTTCCCATCAGCTGACACGTCAGACGCTCAAATGTAACTACTAGGTTTTACTAACTCAGTTCGCGCAATAAATAACAATAAATTACTATGCAAACATCAGAAGTATTAGATTATCTGTGCTACGAATAAGCGGCTTTTTTGCAAGCCAAAAGAATGTCATTGTGAATAATTCAAGTGAACAACTACAATGAAGAATTTTTCTGAATAGGGCAGATACTGTAGCAAAGCAAACAGCACTCATGATTATAAATCACGATCTCTATATATATCATGTCTCTTATGTCTATGTAAGTTGTTCAGGATTACTACACTTCACTAAGTTTCCTATTTGCGGGACAAATGTACCACGACAAACGCTTCATGTGAACCAGTCCTGCAGCCCTCCCTTGCTGCAATACTTTGGCTTTAAGCTATCGCATGTTTCTGGCTTCCCGGAATATGCTCATACACGCACAAAGCAATGAATTCGCAGAATAGCCTCAGTTGATTATCTGTGTGGCGAATCAGCTTGAATCTGAGTCAAGCTTACTAAATTATTTAATTCTAACTGATCAATTTATGTGTCCTTCTCCGTACCTTCCAAATATGACGAACTTAGTTAGCATAGACTTCGATACCGTCATTGAGCCAATGTCTGACCCCGTCAATATTTGGCACGCAATTAGATCATCGGCAGCTAAAGAGTACAAGACAGAACAACGAGCAGCCATCCCTACAACGAGGCATCATCATCTCGACATGGGCACCGGGTGACAATGAGACAACAGCACCTTAACAGTAAAAATAAGGGGCGGCGGGCGCTGTTCCTCCCAAAGCATGCGGGTCATGCGGACCCAGCTGACAGCTCAGTTATTGTTGTAAGCGGCTTAGGCATGAGCGGCACAGCAGCAGGTACGGAGCAGAAGCATTACCGTAGCTCATGCTAATACGTGACGGTTATGCATGAACTTTATGTTAATGCGCTCGACAGTTACGACCGCTGCGCTCTAAAGAAAGCTCGGTGCCGCCGGTATAGCATGAGCCATACCTCTGATTCAGGCAGAATCAGTGTGCTTATAAGTATGGTTAGACTCTATGCCAGCTGAACTGAACCTATCTCATCCGACTCTCAACTAACGAAACCTAGCACATACTGTGGGGTACGCTGCACCGGGACCGAAAGGTTCACCAACTCAACGCAGACGCAACTCTTTTTGGAACACACCTTTGATGAGAGATGATGTATGGGGAGCAGTGCATGCGTGTGCTGCAGGGAATATGATGGCAGGGCTCCTTATTATTGTATAGCGAGACACCAAACATTGTCTTACGTAAATATCTAACAGAGTGTCCTGTATGGTCACAATCATCCTGCATCGCTAAAACCGAAGCGCGAAAGTTATAACCGCTGCATTCAGTAGACGTCTTCGCTGGCTATAGTGACAGCGCATGCATCAGTAAGTTCGTTTATCGACACTAGCACCTATAATACAGATCATGCATCTTGTAGAACTTACGAACAACTAATTGTTCGTAAGTATTAAAAAGGGTAATCGACACGACGGAGATCCGTTCTCACGATGCATCGCCAAATGAGTTTTAGCGTAAGTTGGGATACACCGAAATGTAGTACGCACGTACAGTATATAAGCACCGAAGTCACTAATTCATTCACCTATGCTAATGTAGCATGCATAATAAAGTCATAATCTAAGCTCTAGAAAGAACAAGACCCCTCTATAACATGAATAGATAACTTCCATTCCCTTCTCTTTTCATTGTTCAACGTCTCACATTACATTTTTGCATTTTCCTGAATCAGTATAAGACTCACAGAGACATGCCGCTGCTGCTGGTCGTCCAGGCAAAAGATAGTATGTCTCTCCATCCAAACAGTGAGGTCACTACACTCATTGTTTTCACAGTCGAGAACAACGCGTCCGCGAAAGGTCGTACGTTGATGTCGTAGTAAACCGAGGACATCCTGGCCTGTATAATAGCCGAGCTGAGACACCGTCGCAAATGATAGTAATTTTATTTAGACGCACTAAACATGATCTACGTACCTGCCGATAGAGAATATACCTACAGTCTCCACGACTACCCTGAACAGATGTCCGAGAGACTCCACTCTAACCTTCAGACTCGTTACCAAAGAATGCAAAAGTTAATAAAGCCAAGCTTAGGTGATATTACTTGTTCTTTTAGTATTGAAATATATGCGCAGGAGTTGTAAGACTTCTCATTCAGCGATAAACAAGAAATTACGCAGCTCGCTCTCGGGAGAAGGAGAAAAAGGGGGGGGGGCTGACGTTCCGTAAACCACCACGAGTAGAAGAAGCACGTGCACGGAAACACAGTCGGATTTACCATTACCCCAATAAGCTACAATCAAAGCACTAAGCTTACATAAATAACAAGCGTTCGCACAAATTAACATCCATGTGATACCACCCAGAGTTGAAAGTGTTGCAAAATTTGCGCGTATTTTAAGCACAAGTTCGAAACAAGCAATGAAGTTGCTCAGCAAATACGAAAAATCTTACAAGTTACCTTATTATCATGTTCATCAAATATGAAACTACACATCTCAAACGAGAGAAATTGGCTGTTGAGCATTGACGTGAAATTATTAGTTACTTTTCTGTTTTATTTTAAAGAATGTACTGATACTTGTTATGATTATAAAAATTAGAGAATGACCTGGCATGCTGTTACGTTAATCAGCCTACAAAATAGGGTATCTTCGCCACAGCGCACGAGCTGCTATCGCCTCCACTAATTTGCAGGAAGTGTTAAAAATGGTCGCGGAACCTAAGTGGAGCATCCGAGAGGAAAGTTTGGAAAGATGCAGCGTGCCCCGACACACTCACACACACACACACCAGGTGCAGGTACGTTCCAGTTGTGCAGAGTGCCATACAAGGCCCGCTCGTGCGCCGCTGCACTCCCACGTGTGCGGCTCGTATATGCGTCGCCATGACTGGTGGGGCATACCCAGCGATGGTCAGTGCTGTCCTCCTTGCTGGAGTCTTGTAGTGAATGCACAAGGTGACCACATGCAGAGCGTTGGCGGGAACATCAGCAAATCATTCAAGATGGGCATCTTGAAGCTTTTTCCTAAAATTCACAAAAGCTTGAGCTGAGATAAGACAAGGTGAGCACCGTCAAGTTGCCGTGAGGTCATGGCAATTAGAAGGGATACCTAAATCGGCTTTTGATGCCGAGTTGATTATTCCTTTTTCCAGGACGGACAATTCGCGAGAGTCTTGCATTTGTTGTTATTTTAAGGCCAGTATAAGACGTCGCTTGTGTTTCCATCGCTAAGGAGATCATTAAGGTTATTTTATACCTATGATGTAATGAGCTCATTACATCTTCCCAGGTAGGAAATGGCAGATACTAATTGTATGAAACTACGGCAGCTAACGTAATGTTTTATAGATTTTAATGATCTCAAAGTGAATTCCTTCGTCATTTAATATATAAGGTGTTCAGCTAACAATTTAACTAAATCGAATGATTGATTACATTGATACATTTTCTGTATCATTGGAATTGTGGATTGGCTCGTACTGGAATGATTTTTCTGATGACATATTTTACTTTATTGCACAGAGTTGTTAACATAGTAAGAAAATTTCCAATGGCATGCGTCCCATAAGCGCTTCTTTCTGTTTAGTAAGCGCGTTCTGCATTATGAAAAATTTATTGCAATGCTATTTTAGCCAAATGTTTACAAAATGAGCGATCAATAAAGGTGCATTATTATTATTATTGTGATTGCTAAAAAAATTAAAATTTTCAGAATTGAATGTATTCATACCAGCTTCATCAGGTGAAAGTTTTCAAATTTGGCTTGGTTTCTGTGACTTTTTCTTTGATCGTAGCGACCATAGCTCGCAATACGAGATTTTTTAAGACCCTGGTTCGTCCTGATCACCTCTGAACTACTTTTTAGCATTTAACTTATAATGTTTCCATATTATGCTCGGGGCCTCATCATGTGGCTGCATGGACAGTAGAGAACGTCACCAACACACACGTCACTAACTAACGCAGCCCGTGACAAAGAAACTAATATTAGTGTAACCGATAAGTATGGACTTAAGTAAGTTAACCGATAAACATAAACATTTTCTCTTCAAGTGTTCACTAAAATCATTCAATATTATTTACAAATTTAGTAAGAACTGGAGGAAGCTTGGGCAATACGCAGGATTGTTCCAAAATTCTTCCTATTTCTTGTCAGCCCTGCATCTTTACTCCTTGGAAAGCTGATAGTTGATTCACCATTAAAGAACGGCGGGTAATTGTTAAATTGAGCAGGAAAATGTAACCTTCTGACAGATGTTGAGAGTTAAATTTACCAACACAAGCTGGCCAAAGGTGTACGAAATGCAGAAAGTTACATTTCTGTATTCGCATGCGCATCAGTATATGTTTTTATAGCTTCAGGTAGCTACCTAACAAACTAAGAAAAGAGCAGCAGCAGCTGATGTTGACACGAGCAAGAGTGTGTCTGAAGTTCAGGTACGTAAAAAAGTCGAAGATCTTATTGTGCTGAAGTTCTAGAGCCGTGGCAGCGCTGATGTCCTTCAGTGGATCTCGATGGACGGGCTCGCCGAGCAGACATGAAAATGGACAGACCCTCACCGCACTGCTGCATCCCAACATGTCAGATACATGTCAAGCAAGTCGGGTGGGTCTTTGATATATCTACAGTATATATTTATATACATCAGATTTTAGTTTCATTCGTACCGGCAATTTTTTTGGCGGAAAGCTCGTGCCACTTTTAGAGTTAGGTAACTGCATGGAGGGCTCACAAGGATTCGAACCGGGGACTCAAGTATTGCACGACGCAACCTCAAGGCTAACCTAACGTAACACATACGCACAATATTAACACAGTTTTAGTTAAGGATTACTGAATTACTACGGACTCAGTATGCAAGTTATACCAATAATTTGTACCACAGAGTGCAAGAACACAAATATAAGTAACGTTCGTTCAACAGTAGCGGTCCGCAGAACAGCTGAGAACAGCACGAGACTGCGCAGGTGTCCACCAGCAGTAGCCAGCCTAGCACTCAAGGTACAGCAGGTAATGAAAGTTTGTTAGTTCAGGTGCGCGGGCAACACACGGACAGCGCAGCAAATATTGCTGCTCCGATAATTTTATAGTAGACCAAAAGCCCTTCCGACGCACCGAACACACGATACTTGGCGTATGATCCAAGGCTTTTGTAACAGCGCATAACAAGAGGTACCGCGATGCGTCGCTGAACCACGCAGCACAGTAGTGTAGTTTTACATTTGAAAACTATTGGTCTGTTGGTAGCACACAGATGCATCACACGTTAACGAGCGAACCTTAAAGTGATTGATCGAGTGAGGAACAACGAATGGAAACAAGCAGAACCAAATTTTCAACTGGGAAAATAGTAATTACATCCCAAGTAAGAGCGTGAAAGGGAACAGCTGACTGATATCGTAAGAAATATATTAGGTCATTTAAGAACAACTACTGGTACTGTGTACTTCGAAAAGCTACGGCAACTGAATAACTGAATAAAAAATTGCCATCGTAGACTAAATCAAAACATTGTTAATAAAGAAAAATGTGCATTTATGTATTACATGCTTATGCTGTCCGGCCATCAACTGACGGCACCGACTGCGCATTGGAGTCATTGAACTTGGCTTAAATGGAAGCAGTTCTCGAGCACTCTGAATGCACATACCTCAGCCACGCAAGGCAATGGTAACGAAAAATACAAATTGGTCCTGAAATTAGGATTTCTTCCTTATCATCACCAAAATTTGTCTCTTTGTTTCTCTTGACAGTAATAACAGCTTCTGCAGTTTTCTTGCAACTCCGTCAGAAACTTTTTGAGTTATGCTCCGACAAACATAAGTCAAACACACAAACGGACAAACCGACCAAGATAAAAATATGGTTATTGATGCCCTGTGACATCCTAACAAAAGCTGCAAGAATATCCGTTCATTATTCTTCGAGTTGTGCTACCGACAAACCTAAAAACAAATGTACATAGAGACACAAATCAACTCAACTCAAAAATTTTGTCATTTATTCCCATAGCAACAACCCCAACAACTCCTGTAAATTTCATAACGATTTATCCACAACTTTCTGAATTATTATTCTACGTAGATAGACAAAAAAAAACAGATTTTCCCCATGAGTTGATAATCAATTCATCCTGATATACCTAACGATCCCCGTAAATTTCGTAAAGATCAGTCTATACCTTTTAGAGTTATCTCGGTGACGGACAGGCAAACGCACAAGCTTGACAAAATCATAATCTCTCTGGCGGAGATAATAAAACAGAACTTTAGTAAGTAGAACAAATTTCACCAGAAAAGTATCATTGCTGCAGAGATTGATATGTCAAGCCCAAGCCCAGTAGAGCAGTGACAATCTCAAGTCCAGATCTAAATCGGCGTAGAGTACAGGAAAATAATTAAAGTCAAAGCAAACGGAATATAAGAAATGTCGCATTCGGTACTGTACAAAATACGCACTGCTAAGGTCCAACATCTGAAAGACTGCGAGCAACAGATGCTTTATAGAAATGAAGCCGTTCAGCTCCAAGCACAAGAGAAAGTTATACGGAAGAATCTACCAGTATCTCGAGCTATTCAAGGTACTTATTTACTGCAATTTGAGGCAGGAGTTTCTTCTTACTTCATTCTAGAGTATTCAGTAGACGAAATGTCTCCTAACTAATTTTTCAGAAGGGAAAGAAGAAGGACCAGGCAACAAACAAATTGTGCACTATTATGTATTGGAGAGGAAGATGAAGCTGGAGCTGCAGAGGGTGCAGTACAGCCTCCAAACAATAGAATCAGAACAAACACGAATACTGAAGCGGGGCCGATGCATGCTCTATGCCGCCATTTTTGACAGTGGGGTGCACTAGTTGAATCATAATTTACGAAACGAATATTTATTTGAAGCAACAACTACATACGCTCAATTTCAATGCGGCAAAACAAACTAAGAGCAAACAGTCGACACCAGTGGCGGCTCTTGGCTACAAAACTGTGGGTGCCACACTCTTTCATACTCTAGATCCCAGCATTCGTAATTATAACGCATAGACGAAGTAGAGGATCGCGTATACTGACATTACAGTACGCAGAAACTCCAGTGACCTTCTTCTGTTGTTCACAATAGAATTGTAAATATACTGGTATGGATCGACCTCTGCAGCGATCTCACTATAGTAACTTCGAGCTGCCGCCAATGGTGGACACCACAGTTACTGAAGCGAATCCAGCGGCAGTTGGGCAGGACCGCAACAAAGAACTACAGCATCATACGCAGGACTTGCATAGGCGGTCAGTGAAGGTTAGCAACAACCATAAAGTTCTATACGCCCAGCCCCTCCCACACGTCCTTATGCAACGCACTCAAAAATTGCTAGTAAATCTTTCATGCAGTGAGGGTAGTCTTCAGTCGAGAGTTCAGCCGTGAGCTATAGTTAAGGGTGAAACCGACAACGTTTCCTTCAACAACAGCAGTTCACAAATGACTGTAGTAAGTACGTGTCCTGCAAGCACGAATGTGGCGAATTATCAGCAATTTAGGAAACAGACTACTGTAGTGTACAGGATGCTTGGATACCAGTCGGGCTGCTTGGTTTCCGTTGGAGAAATCGTAGATGTAACAAGACAAATTAGAACGTCACTAGCAGGCAGTCTGTCAGGCGGTAAATATCGCTGTCCCGGAAGCGCGGGCCATACACTGAAATTGTTTTCTGTATTTCCAACGGATATGCTGGTTGGGAAGAAGATACGTGTGACACAGGTGTACCGTTACAAAATGTATGCATTACTTTTATTGCTTCAGTTAAGATTTGGCACGAACCTTGAGAGATCAAGTTCATTATAACTCTAGTTTTTTTCGATGACTCTGATTTTTTCGACAGAGATCGCCTACATATATACGTAAGGAACATACCGAGACACATCTGTTGTCAGTACCTCCTAAGGTGCGAGAAGGATATCGCACGAATTATGTTAGCTTTGGTGCGAGTCCACAAAGAAGTATGAGGACCCAAAATAAGAGAGACAAAACTGACATTTAAACTCCCCAGAACGAGGCAAATCCCTGACCTCGCTGATCCCGAGCCAGCAGAGGTGACTCGGGACGGACATACAAGGAACATCGGAGCATATCAGGGCAGACTCGTGGCGGCGAAGTCACGCCAAACTGCGCCGCTTGGTCACATAATCTCTGCTTGCTTCGCTGGTTTTGCCATGCAGAAAACGTCACGAGCGTAGCAGAAACAATTGCCTAGCAGAGACTTTCCACAGACTTTCTGATGGTGTCAAAATAATAGACGGCATTCCGGAAAGGCGTTCAGAGCGGCAGCAAGTTCCATTTCTAAAGTGAGGGTCTGTTGTGAATATTATGTTCTACATATATTTATGCTCTCACAAGTTGCCTCGTCAATTAATTGATATTGCTGTTAATCAATAGAGATAAATTATTCAGTTTTTTCATTATTATGAATTTATTCGCATATACAGTCTGTGGTAACATTTTACTTTTCATAAGCATTTCGAGCAAATTTCAGAGGTGTCTTTTTTTCTTTTAGCGAAAGCAGTATTATACTCAAAAACACTTAGGCTTTAGCGCAGCCTATGACAGTAAGATATATGACAACAGTACAGCTGAGCGCTAGGGTGTTGGAAGGGACAAGATAAAGACTTACTATGTTTATATGTTCACGACCAGCAACCAACGGTTTTGAGAGGGTCTTTGTTGGCCTTCGTAAGAAAGGTGTATCGTTTCAATTTAAGGTGTGAGAGACTGTTGTTCAGATTTGTAGAGCGATAGAACGGTAAAAAATGTATATCGGGGAAAAGCTTCAAGGTTCACACTTAGGGTTTTCTTAAAAAGAAGTTGGCAGTCTGAAGTAGGAGTTGGCTGAAGTGAGATTGTGCTTCTCTCCTACGGGAGGCTCGCGTCTGTGCCCTCCCCTTGTCGGTGGGACTCACGTTTGATTCCCCCAATTTCCAGTCCGTGCTGCGAAAGGAGTTGTTTTGGCCCCTCTCTGGGCATGGGCCCTTAGCGTCTCCACGCCAAAAACTTTGTGATAGCGTGCAACTGCACTTTTTGCATCACTCACGCCATGAGTTCTAATGTTGTAATTAAAACCCCCTATGTGTGAACGGGACTTCACCTTTCGCCAATCACTATGCTAGCCATCAAAAGCACGTATTGCTGGTGCTTCTTTTCGAAATTGATCCGATTCTGTTTCTGCAGCGCATCTTGCTGCATTCTCCGATGTAGATGTGAGGGTTCTTCTACTTAGTGAGTTTTGGAAACTGTCTGGGATTGGGTCCAGCATTCTGCCATCAACGTGTGGTAAAACCATTAACTATGGGATGATATATAACAGCAACGTTACCATGTCACAAGTTCTCGCGGCGACTTTATATAACTCATCAAAGATCGTGCAACGAAATTTAACTCTCCGATTTTGACATAATCTTCTCTACGTCTTGATGATATTAACATGAGTTGTTAGGTATATAACAAAGAGCAAATGACCAAATTTTGGTAATTATTTGTTTGTTCGTTCGTTCGTTTGTCACTGTTTTTAATTTTATGCTTGTTTGCACAATAACTAAAAAAAGATGAATGGATCTTTATGAAATTTATAGGAGTTGTCAGTAATGTTGGAAGACACAAATGATCAAATTTTGATGCAGATCGGTTTGTTCGTTTGCATGTTTTTGACTCATGTTTGTCATTACGTTTGTTAACAGTATAACTCAAAAAGTTTCAAACGGATTTAAAAAAAAAACTGCACAAGCTATTATTACTATCAAAAGGCACGAATGATTAGATTTTGGAGTTTATACAAAGAAAATTATGGTTTCAGAGTCACTTGAATTTTTTGCTACCGTTGCCTCACTTGGCGGAGGTATGCGCTCTCAGAGTGCTCTAGTTCTACTTGCAGCGAGTTTGAGCCATCAATCTAAGTTGATCTTCACAACATATTTAAGATAGTACGGTACTGCATAAGGATCGAGCAGCGGCTTGTGAGTCTTCTGTTCAAAAATATTCCTCGCAACACTTAGATGTATATGTAGTTCTTTATGGGAATTGTGCAGCGTGTTAAGGTTCCAAATTCAACAGATCTTCGAAGCGAAAGTTTTACGATGACTCTTGCAGAGGAAGCGTCGTACGCTGGGTTTGTACCCAAGGAAAATTTGAAAGAAAAGGAATATCTGTCAACGTATGTGAACTCTAACTTAAGGGTCATTGTAAAAAAAAAAAATATGGAAAAAAGGTGGATTATCTCCAGAAAAATAGTGATAAGTGTGAAGTAGACTAAGACGTACTTAGGTAATTGCAAAAATTTTTGTAATATACTGTGCAAACTGAGAAAACCTGAAAAAAATACGTAACCATCTGGAATATGAAAAATGTAAGTGTGGTTGACTAAGATGTGTACAAGTATATGAGAGAGTTCTGTAATGGACCGTGCGAATTCGACCCTAAACTTCAAATTATAAGCTTATAATGCAACGACCCGTATGGCCTTCTTTGTGTATCGGGAGATGTTCGGGCCACAGCTCTCAATGGATGAAGAGGCGTCTTTCTCAAAAAATTATAACTTAATTAATATTTGCCATTTACTTGATGATTCCCCTGCATAATCCCGTGTTATGTAGCTGAAGCGAGAATTAGGACGTTTCATGAATTTCAATGATGCTAAATTCATTTATCTCTTCTTTTGCTTTAATTCTTCCTCTCTCTCTGGATTACAACAAATTATTTCATTGCTTATTGTGCGCTTCATTTAGCATCCTTGTGAGAACTCACAAGTAGTAGGTTTAAGACGTTTATTGTTCATACATTTTGTTCATATTTGAGAATTTCCATAATTATTATTTGAATTATTATTATTATTTAGTTATATTATGTAGGGGAAGTCGCCCGTTTCCCCCAAATTGAGGTGTCTTTCTCATATAATTATATTTCACGCATTGCTCTATACGCCGTAACACCCGCATAGTTCTTGTCACACCAAGCACAGCGCTGTCCAAGTGGCTAATGTGAACAATAACGATGCTTTCTGAGGCTTTTTGAATCGGAGAAGACGCTCAAGCTAGAAAATTAGGCAAAGTTTTGTACGTGACGTTAGAGAGTGACGTATGCCGCGAAATATCGACTTACCTGCCAAGCTTCAACTTCCGGGACGTTGTCAGTCGCGTCACACTACGACCAGCAGCTGGCTGGATCTTAGCGGTATAGGACACCTCAAGCGACGAGATAGAACGGCAAGTTTTGAACATGGCCATAGAGGAAACAGATGGTATAATGTGTACAGTATAAATCAAACCGGTTTCAATTAATCCAAACAATGTTCCAACACAACGTTGTTGTTGGACAATTGACCCGTGTCATCCGTATATAAGATATTATTCCTCTAAGGTCATGTTCAGATCCTGTAGTTCTATCTCGTCACTTGAAGGCTCAGTCGTCCCATGAACTGTTTAGTCCACCCTCGCGTACAGTGGGAACGATGATGTACTGTACTGCGGCAAAACACACAAGTGTACATCTTGTTAGACACCAAGTCAAACAACAACGAACCTGTCGCGTAAGATGATGGATGAGTACAGTGAGCGCCTGTAGTCCCTTGCTGGCTTCACTGGCTTCATTTCTCGCTTCTTCTGCCTGCCTCTTCGCTTCCTCAGCTTCAGTGCTCTTGGCAGACAGGGCGGCCTCAAGTCTCTTGAGTTCGGCGCTGTCAACGGACACAGCTGGAGTCTTGCTCGCGCGGGCAGTCTTCGCCGTCTCTGTAACGAGAAAATCCATTGATAAAATGGCATCTATCACAACCGGCAATCTGCGTCACTTCCGTAACAACGAAACCGTTGATAACAGAGCATTTATCTCTACAGGCACGCTTTACCGGCTCTGTAAGAACAAAACCGTTGATAACATAGCACCTATTGGCAAAGGCAGACTTCATCAATTCTACAGCGATTAAACCTGTTAATATTGAATGAGGGATTTATTCGTAGGCTAGGAGATTTGGACATTCTAAACATGCGTATGAAAAAGAATGGAAGTGTACATAAGCAAACGAGATAAAAAAAGGCGTCCCGCTTGGCCAACTTCAGCTAAAGAAAGGTAATGAGAGTGTTACTCTACACAACTGAGTATGGACATGTCGTGCGCGAACGATGGATTTGCGCGATCGCTCGATCGCGCTGCGCAAACGATGGATGTTGTAATTATTAGGCCGTAATTTCGGGTAAGTTGGACTATATTTCCGTTTAATGTCGGGTAGGTTAGGGGAGGCAAGGAGTGTTTTTTTTTTTCATTTTAAAATTTGAACGATCGATCGTTTGCGCAGCGCGATCGATCGATCGCGCAAATCCATCGATCGCGCACAACAGACATACTATACAACCGAGCCTGTGACAATTTCTTCCTTCTTCGGACCTTTAGAACAGTGACTGTCACAGCAAACAAAGTAAGGCCGGGTTCACACGACATTCACATCAACGCATTCGCGCGTCCACTTGTCCGAATGTGTTACTGTGTCCTAGAAATGGCATTATAAATTTGAAGAGATATCCGTATTGCCTACTGACACTTGCTGACTTAACGGTTAACATTTGAATAACTTTTGGTGGCGTACACAAACTGTGCAGACACCGACGCTACAAAACATCCTGACGAGTGGGTGAGTGAACGCGTTGAGACGACTGACGTGTGCACTTGTCGTTACTCTACGCAATAGCTCGCGCACATTAGTCAAACACAGCCTTTTAACAAAATGGTGTATTAAAGCATATTCAGGTCTCTAATATAATTTTAAAGCAGACATCTAAACAATCCTGCGGCCGTTCAACTTGCAGAGCAAAAAACCTCAGACTAACTTTTCTCATTTTTGTGCGCATGCGCCCAGCCTCGTCACGCGCGCCTCCACGCGACACACACGCGCGGCGTGACCAGCGAGCTGCGCGCCAGCGCGTCCTGGGCTCTTGAAGGCACATCGTGAACAAGTATAAGAGCTCGATGACCGGCTATAATATGCTTGCTCTGAAGGCTGTATTGCAAAAAGTTTTCCGATGCAATAACAGTCCTGGTAAATGTGACGATCGTTACATGAGTCAAGGTCGTCTCTTTCATTTCAGCACAATACGTTACGGACTCTGGCTGGAGGCCCCCGCAGTCAAGTCAAATAACACAATCGTTACGGCACTTGGCATTCCCCTGGTGAATGACCGACAGACGCCACGCTAGTGCAGCTACAATGCCATGTATAGTTGCTCTCGTTCCAGTATTGTCATGGTCGAAATACTCCATCGAGACTACACCAGAAACTAACTACGCCAAGTCGTCAAAGCCGAATTCAATTAGTTTATTGCTAGTACATTCAGCAACAAGATGAATAATGATGTATAAGGAGCACATAGCATTCAAGGGCTGACGTCAGAAAACTATGATGAAGTAATTTAGCAAGGGAAAAAGGAGAGAAATAAATTTTTAGTAACTAGCATTAATATGGCCCAAAATAGAAGTTATTGAGAGATATACACTGTTATCAGCTGCTAGGCATATGAGGCCATCACAATTATACAGCCGCAAATTAAGAATAGCGCCTCATCACTTTCAAATATAAGTGTATCAAAAGAAATACAAAGCTTGAGTAGTTCTTAGTTTAGTGTAAAATACGCCGGTAATTTACTGGAGCGGCTTATCTTGATACGATAGCTATCTGCACAACTGCAGGCAACAACCAAATGCCGATAAACTAGAATATATATAAAAAGAGCGTGGTTGATATGGCAGGACGGGGCGTGCCCGAGCTGCAGAGGACACGCGTGAAGGCGTCGGACCCTGCGCAGGCGTTGGTTAGTTGGCCTCGTACCTCCTCAGTCGCGCCCCATGGCCACTCGGTGAGGGGGCCACACACCGACTGACCACTCGTGTATTTTTATGAGTTTTGCACTGGCAGCGGCTATGGGGCATAATTTATGTGAATGACCGCGACGACACGCCGTGGCGTATACTGACGGGGCAGCGCTGAGGGTGCGTGCGGCGCCGGCTAGCAAATGCGCAGTCGGAAACACAGTAGAGAAAGGTTGTTTTGGTACATTTGGGTGACTTCTGGCGTAGCGGCGTTACAGAACATTCTACATACTTATATAGCAGCAGGGCGGGGCTTTAGAGCATGAGATTCTTATTTGAAGCTTTCGCCGCTGGCCTGTCGCCCTTTTCGATGGCTTTACGGCCAGCAGAGGAACCCATTGATGGTTGTACGCTTTGCGGTGACCGACTTTTTTAATTATTACAACCATATTTGTTCAATTTGTTTAGCTGAAAAACAGGACGCAAGTTCCCATAACAATTTTTCGGGAACTCTAAGGCTCGTTTATGTAAAGGGGCGCAGGTCAGCAGTGAAAATTCCGGCGTGGTGACGACCGAAGAGCTTATGGCCGCAAGGCTCCAAGTCGCGGAATGCTCGGAATAAGAAGCTGCTGTTATAGGGCCGCGCCCACCTCCGCCTTAAGCAAACAAGCCCCGCACAGGACGTGATGCCTTACGCGCTATGCGTGTTATAGTCACTAGAGCACGGCTAGATAGCTATACATGCATCAGAAGGACGAGCTCTCGTCGACACATAGAAAAAGAAAACGCCCATAAACACTAAATGAAGCCCAGATACAATCATTATATGCAACCATAATTCAATAGAGAGCAGTGTACTGGCCACAAGTACGGCCAGCTTAATGGTCATTAGTACGCAATTTACGAGTAGAAAATCGTTGGCAAATTAACCATTGGAGCCCATATACTGCACCTAATGTCTCACACGTAGCAGGCCAAAGACAGCAATTCACGCCTCGAAATGAGCGCAAGAATGGGTGGCGAGGCAGCACGTACAGCGCACAGATAGCGCACCGCACTGCCGGCGTGCAGTACATAACTCACAATAAGCGGGAGGTTGAGTGATGAGTGGGGAGTCTCGAGGTGGCGTACGGAGCTGAGGAAGCTATAGCGTAACTCCCACACACAAGTGAAGCGTTTCCGGTGACTGTGTGTTTATAGTAAACAGAATACCAGTAATTACACAGGCTCCTTGTGCCTTCTGGGCGACGGAAGGTGGCAAGACCCGCAGCAATGTTTCGATTTGAACGACACAGAATAAATAACCGGTTGTGTTGAGTTCACAAGGACTGCCTAAGCTCAATGGAAGCGGTGTGGTTAATATGCATGCATAAAACACATTACAATGAAAACAAAAAATTCTGCTCCTAGGATACTTACGATTAATGTCGAGCACAGGATCGCTTTGCTTTCGCTTCCGCCCCTCGTAATGCTCCTGAAGTTTAACAGAGTTGGCAATCAAGATCGTTGCTGGACTTTTGTTATCACCAGCCGAATGTTTTCCAGCAACAGACGTTGTTGCGTTGCTAACAGAAGGAATTTTGCTCTGCAGAACCGCTCTGTGGCCCACTGTCTTTGAACTTTTTACACTGACATCAACAAGAGGCGGGCATTCCTCGGTGTCAATTAGAGGTATGGAGGTATCGTCGATATCCATCAGAGAAAGAGGCTTCCTGCTGCTGGATACAGCTGCCTCGCTCGTCTGTGGCGCTTGGCGTGGCTCATCTTTCTGACTTTTTGGAACAGGAACTGGAAGGCCATTAGCTACGGCAAGCGGCGTGGGGCTCGACGCTCTCACACTCGATGATGGTGCAACTTTTCTATCAAGTGCAATGGGTAACCGCGTGTATGAAACGGGACCGGGCGAAACTGGTTTATTTTGCAAAACTTTTCGATAAGGCAGTCTAGAAATAATAACTTTGCCACTAGTCACGTTTCCACTTCGAGAAGAAACCGAATTGGGTTGCTGACCGCCTTTCTTTTCGTACGTCCCATTCTCGATCGACACATGAGATGCATCTAAATTTGTTTGAATTTTTTCCGCTGTGTCAGGTGGCGCCTTTTCAATCTCCGGAGAGGCACATCCACTCGACTCTTTTGTAACTGCACGAAGATCGGAACTTACAGGGTAGAAGGCAGCTGCAGAATCCACGAGTATATTTTTCAGTTGCGGAAGATGAGGTATTTTGGATGCAGATACTGAATTTGCAGTTCCATTGGGAATACCAGGGATCGTACAGCGAGTCGAGTCACCCTCAGGGACGTCAGTTCTATTTTTTAAGTTGACCCCGCCATCTGTGATCGGGTCAGCCTTAACCGCGGGTTCTTCCCGCTCCCTAGAAGAATGGCAACAGTTTTCTGTGGCACTGACAAATTGCTTGTCTAACTTTGAAGCAAGTGCTACTTCTTCAGCAATATTTACTGGGGTACATCTAGAGGATACTACTTTCCCAATCTTATTGTCGGCTGTCGGCATGGTAGGTAGAGTTGCCGCACCGCCAGAGTTATTTACAGGCACCGTAGCAGGTTGAAGTTTATCTTTAGGCTGAGTTTCTCGTCTCGTGGTCGTAACTGCTACATCATTCTTCGTGGAAGAACTAATATTAACAACATTACTTTTCTTGCTATCAGAAAGAACAGCTCCGTCCACAACACTAGCCTTAAGTTCAGGTGCTGTAGGAACAACGTTCTTATTGCTATCTTTATTACTTTTGATGCTAACTGACCCTTCTGTCGTATCGCCAGCCTTTGCATCAGAGACAGTGATGACGTCAACAGTGCTGGTCTTACTTCCAAGGTCTGCTGCGACATCTCCTGCCTCCCTAACATCAGTCGCAAGTGCAGGGGCTGCACCGGCAGCAGAAGCAACAGAGATCGAGCCGCCCTCGGGGTCAGAACATGGCACTGAAGAAGCTGCGATTGAGGGCACAGACACGGCCCCATTATTTTTAGATGATACTAGGGAATCCAAATCGGTTGGAGAAAAACTTCGATTCTGCGACTGCTTTTTCAGTTCTTTTTTAAGCGCTTTGGCTAAGGATTTTTCAGACTTGGACGATTTCTTATTAGAGGTTTGTTTCAGGAGATCAGACAAGCTGTTTTTTCCAGCATCAGTTTCCAAAGCATCGCTGGAACTCGCTTTTACGAAAGCAGAATCTTTCGGTAGGTCAATATTGAACAGCTCGGAGAGAGGTAATTTTTTTCCATTTTTCATTGCATTGCCATTGCCAAGTCTCAGGCCTTCGATGGTCTCAATGCTTAAATTTTTGGGCAGAGTATAAGACTGGCGTTTGTGCTTCTTATATTTCTGAAGCTTTCTCTTAACGCCTGAACAGTTACTGATGGTGACAAAATCTCCATCACACTTGATGATGTCCGTGGTGTTGTTGTCCAGGTCGGTGACTTTGAGGCCATCAGGCGCCCCATCATCTGAAGGATAGAAATCGCCGCTCTTCGGACGACCATCTTCGCTTCTTGCACTTTTGGAGGTGGAATCGCCACTGAAGTTGCTGGTTTGGCTGTTTCGCCGGCTCGAGTGAAAGCTCGCCCGCTGCAGCGTGTTGTAATAGTTGACGAGCGCGTACCTGTTGTGGTGATTGTGGAAGTTCAAAGGAACACCATCCTGAGGGGTGAGGGTCAGTCCCAGCTCTTGAGGGCTCAGAGTTTTTTGTCGCGAGCGCAACCCGAAACACGAAAACATGGTGGCACATTAAACAGTACTCAGTTGAACGCTAAGGGGAACGAGATTCGATAACAGAAACAGTCACTGCAGGTCTTCATGTCAGTTCGTAAGTGATTCGCTGAACACATGACGGTGTTCAAAACTCGTTACACTTCAGCCCTCATAACTACATTTCTGCACAGAATTGTAGTGAACACGTGAAGCGTTGCCTACAACTGTGAAATTTTCTGAAAAAGAGTACATTCATCGGTTGACAGAAAATATCTTTGGAAGCACGTAAATATCTAAAAAAAAAAAGCTAAAGAACAGTAGCGCGCAAGAACAATGCACAGACACACGATAAAGATGTATCGATGGGTCGATTAGATAGTTTTGGAAATGCCTAAAGTATAGTATAAAGCAAAGCAGTAGCTATCAAGAAAACGCAGTAACGAGTCATATCACTTGCTAATACTGAACTGACATACGAGCACCATCTCAACTCTATCACTTTCGAATATAGAACACTAAGAACACACGACTGATGACTGATCTGACTATCGAAATGAAAACCAAACGCATGCAGTCTGTACACAATACATATAATAAAAAGGAAAGTATACGCACAGAGATAATCACGTTAGTAGAGTCAAATGCTTCTCTCAGACACACATGGTTGTGAGAACCAAAAAAAGTATCTTCGCACTCAATACAGGACACGAAGAGCAACCACAAACTAATGCACCAAATAACTCAACCAGGAACCATCTGATCTGCCAAACTAAAAGATCCAGGACTGTGTACTACTTAGCAGGATGAACTTTATTTTTCTTTGGTCTGCACAACCATAACGAACTTTCTCGTCACGCGAAGTAGACGTAATGCTCACACTATGGAAACAATTCTTCCGAGAATAGAATACTGTTCCCCACTTTGGATACTGAGTACAAGAAAAAATTTAGGACAACTTGAAGGTATCCAAAGATCGTTCACGGCCAGAATTCGAAGCATGCAGGAGTACGATTGCCACAAACGACTAAGCTGTCTCCAATTGTAGTCAATACAACGAAGTTTCGAACGATTTACAATCATATATTTTAGGATAATTCTGGAACGTATCACTGTGAATGTGAATGAGAGGATTGTCGCCAGACACACAGGAAGAACTGGAAGGACATGTGATACACGCATCCCAAGCAGAGAAGGTGAAAAAGAAGTGGCCACACAATATTCTAATAGCTTCACCGTTCGGGGAGCAAGATTGTTTAACAAAATGCCTCGGCATCTTCGAAACGCCACTGATATCAAAATTATAGAGTTCACAAATTTGGTGGATTTTCATTTAAGAAGAATACCAGATAGACTACCGGTTACGTACACTGTGTAGATAATTCACCGCTGGCTCTCTCTTTGGTCGCAAACTGCGGTCCCACAGAAGACACCCAACAGCATGATTCCACACACGTTAATTGGGTGACGTGAGGAACGTCACCTGGGATTCTGCCAAAGACCCACATGGTCCACAAGGTAGGCACCTACCAAATGCATTTGTTTGAAATAATTAGCTGCATAAACTGACTGGACACATCTCTGCGCGTAATTACAGCATCTGCTCTTCAGTTGCACTGAGTAAAATAGTGAAAACTTCAGTATGCGAGATATGCAGTAGCTCAATGTCTCACGTATGATTTTAGACGAGAGTGCACAGGTTCTTGCAGAAACAAATACGTACGGCCTGAAAAACAGGACGCAGGGGCCCGGCTGCAGACAATAGCAGATCCCCGAAAGTTCGCCAATACCCGCAAGCGCGGTGAAGAAGGATCAGCGGCAGGGACGGGCTGCCTTCAGAGGGCACCTCAGCATTGAGCGTCCATCGAAATGAGCCCATACCCAGCTCTGTGTTAAACTCACTCGCTCTGCACCCTTGCGAGGCGAAATGTATCGATTACAGCAAATGCCTTGTGGTTCCCCAG
>LQNS02277221.1:8000884-8037148 GCA_001587735.2 Parhyale hawaiensis | reverse complement strand
TCTGATGTTGATCTTACATGAGATGTAATTTGATGAAAATCGCTTCTGTTAATCTCGAGCTATTAAGTGCCGAATTTGTTAAAGAAAGCAATGGGCGAAAATTCACTGAAGCTCCCTCTTCAGCGAAAGCAACGATACCCATCTTTGGACGGCGAGCTCAGCTGGAGATACTGGAGCCTTGGATGTACATACAGTACGTCTCGTAATTCTTTACTTGTATGTAGTTTAGAGAGCTGGGCCGTCTCAAACAGTAAGTAGCTATATCTGTGTATGAATTAATTCATATCATACACACTCCGGCTTCACAAAGTTGGGCTGCAGCCAAAAGCAACTCGATCTACTCGGCAATTATTGTCTTTCAATGCGTGCATGGTAGATTGAGAGCCAGGTAAGGGACGAGACAAATCCTGTAGTTGTGGTCACCGCAATGACGTCCGCTTTGTGCCGCCTCACAGGGACGGTGAGGCACCACAAAGCGGACGGTTTATCATAAAAGAACCAGATGCCGCTAACGAGCAACTATTGCAGCAATATGGTGTGACTAAGTCCAGGGATATTCTCACGACTGGGAGGATATGCATGGACTGAAGCGAAGAAACGGGTGCATAAAAAACTATTGCCCTCGAGTGTCAAAATATAAAAATAGTCACAGGTAAATGGAATTATTTCTTGGATCCTTAGCAGTGAACATAATATTGAGGAGCATACTATTGAAGTTACGTGATCCTGAGCGAGCGGACAGTGTAAACTAACGCAAAAGCAAGTGAGGAGCGGCATATACAGCGGAGTGAGCATGAAGTGGTCACTGCGGGAAGCTAAGGTCACAGCATCAAGGTCTTCTGCCCATAGTCGCGGTCCAGCTAATATCGCAAGTCAGGTACGGTAAGCTACCATGCCCAGCCCCGCTGGCTGAGACGACGTTGACAGATTTCACTGCGCTGCTCGTCCAGAAAATTATAGAAAATGAGCGTTGGCTTCGCGACATCGGGCCAAGTTTAGCCGTTAATCCCAACTGACTAAATTTGGGACGGCTGCAAATTCATTAATGCGGAGCAGGACGCCGTCTCAAGGATACTCGTTTGAGATTAACGCCTGAGCCTCGATCCAGAGTGGCAAACCGGAGACGCTTAAAATACGCCGGCTACTTTAGAATTAGACACCTATTCGTGAAGCATTTTATATCAAAAGCGGAAATAGCTCTAAATTTAGGTTATGAAATAACACTGGGAGGGGATGGTAGAGCTAACCCAGCATGTCATCGTGTTCGTTTAAATGCAACTGCCCGGCCAAAGAAGCACCGAATAACGGTAAGGATTTCCAATATTAAGCTCTGTCCGAAATGTACGATCAGGCTACACCGCACGTTGCAAGGAACGCCAGTACAACACCAATTGTATATCAATCGTAAGGTAGGAAGCGGCAGTTCCGGAGGTAGGTAACGGGTACAGAGAAAACTGACGCCGGGACCGGCAGGGCACGCGAGCTCAGAAACAAGCCAGACTGCAGCTTGTATACCGGGCAGACAAAGAACCGAGAACCTTAGGAGGGCGGAAAGCAATAATGTTTGGGACCGGGCAGCGCACGGCGGACTGGGTTGCCTGCTGTTCCCTTTGAGCTCTGCGGCCGTCCGTCCGATATGCGACCAGATTAGACCAGACAAAGGACCAGGCGCCTTGGTAAGAGATCGAACGTCGTCTGAAGTGAGGAACCCACAGGGTCGCAGCGTTATGTCACACGCGACCACAGAGGACAGAACACGAGACAAAGTGGTGGTGTTACGCCAGACAGTACCAGAGAGCAACGAAGACGAGACAAAGTCGCAGCATTACGTCAGAGACAGTACCATAGGGTAAATAACACTGTGAACAGGATACGTCAGACAAAACAAGCGTGTAATGAAGACGGATGAAAATTTACTGTATTACATCAGGCACGACTAAAGCGTCGAAAATATAAAGGCCGTGGACGCCACCACAAAAATTACACAGCAGAGAATATAATATTCAGGCGCACGTGGGTGCCGAGCAAGCAGTGCTACTGATGACGTCAGACGTACGGTGCAGGATAGAATCACACGACAGACCTGCTTGACCGAGCAGGATGGAAACCGATCAGAACAATTGCCTGACCGCGCAGCGCAGGCGCCAGGCTTGCTTGACTGAGCAATAATGAAACCATTACCAGAATTGAACTTTCACTTTGCTCGCCATTTGAGGAACAGCAGAAGTTGGGAAAGCAGAAGGCGGAAAGAACGAGAAACTTACGACGCATAGCTCATAAAGAAATCGGAATACCTACAGCAAAGGTAAAATATTAACTGCGATTCTGTTAAGAGTTGTGCAGACCCAGGAATGTTTCTCGTTTTTATCACCCGCGAGCAAAGCGAAGAGTGGTAACACTGTTTCTGTTCACGGTTATATATCTGTTTGTTTGTTTGTTTGTTTGTTTGTTTGTTTGTTTGTTTGTTTGTTTGTTTGTTTGTCCACCCAAAAAGAGGCAGGAGTTGAGCCATCAACACAATCTTTTTCAGGCAGTCAGATGGATTGACCTAGATGTGAAAAAAGGCAAAACTCTAGAGTAAGCTGGCCATCAAATGACGGCGCTCCCCTTATCGCAGATGATGGTCTTACGCCACGAGGTGTCCTAGTTGCAAGAATGTTAGGATTTGGAGTAATATGCAACTGCACTAAGATTTCAGGGCTCGAAAGTTCGGCCCTGTTGTAAATCGTTATCGATCGGCATGGCGAAGTCGAGTTAAGATAACTCACCAGGCACGACTTGTCCTTTAAACTTTAGACAGGAGCTTCGATTTTGCAATTTTGAATCGTGCTGATGTCAACAACAAGCCGATTGCGCTTAACACAAGAGAAACTTCATTTTACGGGGTACGTTTGAGTTTTCGGCCCTCAAAGGTAATCGATTTGAAGTGACCGCCTGTAGCCATATACAAAGTGGTGTAACGAACACTCTGGCCTGAAGTTCAAGACAAGTCAAGCGTAGAAGGCTTAACTTAACTCGACTTTGCTAGGCCGATTGATGATACCTATAGTCTAATGCAGAGGCTATGAGCATCATCGATGTGTTAACATTACTATCGTCAGACATTCCAAGTCAAATGCGAAAAAATCACATTTCCGAGGTGGAAGGAGTAAGAGCAATACAAGTAACCCAACGGGCGGAAAACCCCTATAGGGCAGTTATCCCCATACGACAAATTAGACAATAACTCCTTTAAACTCAATCTTACCCAGGGACACCTGGTACTTTATCCTATTTTAACCCAGCTTAATCTAACCATATCTGTGTGGAACCTAAAACTTATGTAACACGGTTTCCGAAAGCGGGGGTATGTGTCCTCGTAGGTAGCTGTCAGCGGGGCTATAGTTGTCCGTGGGGTTAATTTTCTACGGGAAGAAAGTGGCCTGGTACGATGCCAGTGGCAGCTCGTGGTTACTGAAGTGTGGGTGATGTTCAGTTCCATATTAGAATGTTAGAAATCTCTTCATGAAGCAGAGGACGGCTTCTGACATCACAACATGGTAATGTCCATAGATATTAGTGATGGGGCAAATATCCGCAACCGAGAAACATCCGCACCTTTTATGACATCCGCAAGGCCCCTTCACTAAGAAAATTGTTGTCCCAAACCAACGCGTCGCTGCAGCACTGGCTGTAGCAGGCGTGCTACATACATGGGCAGGTGTTGCCTCTCGGTGCTCGGGTAAGCGTGCTGGTTTGGAAAGAAAACGCTTCTTAGCGTAGGGCGGTCCAACGCTGCTCGTTAAGACCCATGAGGCGCGTTGCATTTACAACCCTAGCTGCCTGGAATGTCGTAACCCGAAGACACGGCTACCATGACCCCTAGTAAAATAAATGAGGTTTCTTTCTATGAAGGGCGTTACTGCTTACCTCCGCCAAGTAGGTTATGTTTTCGTCGGCATTGTCTGTCTGTTATTCTGTCTGTCTATCATCATATAGTTCAATAAGTTATAGACCGATTTTGACGAAATTTACAGGGATTGTTAGGTATGTAGGGAGGAACAGGTGATTAAATTTTGGTAAAGATCTGTTTGTTTGTTTGTCTGCCTCATTTTTCTCAATGCCATATCTCAAAAAGTTATTGACGTATTTGTATGAAATTTGCATGAGTTGTTAGGTATATCACGATGAGTAAATGACCAAATTATTTTAATGATCCGTTTGTTCGCTCGTTTGTCACTGTTTTTTTTTTATTTTATGCTTTTTATCACAATAAATCAAACAATAATGAATGGATCTTTATGAAATTTATAGGAGTTGTTAGTAATGTTAAAAGACATAGTTGATTCAATTATGGTGCAGATCGGCTAGTTCGTTTGTACGTTTGACTCATGTTTGTCATAATGTTTGTTAGCAGCATAACTCAAAAAGTTACGAACGGATCTTCATAAAAATTACAATAACTGTTAATACTATCAAAAAGCACAATGATTAGATTTTGAAGTTGATACAAAGAATATCATTGTTTCAGAGCCTTGAATTTTTCGTTACCGTTGCCTTACTTGGCTTAGGCATGCGCTCTCAGAGTGCGCTAGTTGGAGTGCATGTCTTTACAGACTGCGAATAAGGGTCGTTTTCAAATGACGCTAGCAGCCAAACTTATGAAAAATATGATTTTATAAAATAGCCGTTGGTTCCAACAGGACGACTTATATCTCAACATTATAAATATATTGAGGGTGAACAACCAATTAAACGACAAACCCTGAGTCTGCATCAACGATCATTAGCAATCACAGGGTTGAGGGTTTCTACTGTCCATCTCGCACTCGTCTACCGACAAGCGGACAAGAGGCGCTCCACAGAACATGGCAGAACTGAAGTATGCAGAAAGTGAGGCGGTATTGGCAAGGGGGAATTAGCGCGACCGGAGCCGCGCACCGACTTTCTTCGGAGGCGTTAGGAGGGCGCGCAACAGAAGACAATGAGGAGCACCTGAGGGGCGCCGCTAATAACGCCGCGCAGTTCCTATATTCAGCAACGGCGCTCACTTCGTTTGAGCGAAACTGCGCCGTGGTGCAAAAGACGAAAAGAACAGCAAGCGGTGCCTTGAGAGCATACAGCTTTCTCCAAGCCGTGACTTTATAGCATTCTTGACTGCGAGGCTACCCGGCCCGGCCGGCGTACCGGCCATACAGCAAGTCACTCTCTATAGCGGCTCAGAAGTCTCTGTGAAGGGCAGGGAAGGAGCGTGAGCTTAGCAGTGCCGGCTGCACACCAGCGCCTGCAATCTGTGCAATCTCACGGGCTCCCTCCTGAACGGATTAGTTGCTCTCATCTCATTAACCTTCGCAGCAACTCGCAGCGCGCTTCGTGCCACGATCTACACGTTCCATAGAGGCCAGAACCCACTGATAGACTATGTATGGCAGCTCGTCAGGTATCTGCGATACCAAGATGCCCCCAAAATCTGGGTGGTCATTGCAAACCGAGTAATCTACGACCCAGGCTGACAAGATCCATTCGATCCAACAGCCAACAGGAGTGACACGATCCATAAGCTCCAAAGGTGGTGTTCACAAGAGATAGAGCACAAGCAAGACATGAAAAATTTAATAAGAGTACGTACTGTCAACAAACTTGTTCCAGAAACTCATTACGGAAATGCTAAGTTGTGAAAAGCTGGCAGTCAATTACATGTTTATTTTTGGGAAAATTTACAACCGCACAAACGCTGATGCGATGCCCGAATTGTAAAGTGACAGTGTATGGTTAATGAAAATATGTTTTGGCTAGCCATCAGTGACTTCTATGTATTGAGGTTCCTTCCTGCAGTTTATGTCTATGACACCCTCGCCATGAAAACTTAAACTGCAAATTTATTAACTGCATGAATCTGGATTTACAACCACACATTTTAAATTTACAACGGCACGTTAAAAGAAACCCTGGTCCATCGCAATATTAAAAAATAGAAACATCAAGGAATAGTTCCAACTGCTCAAGGACTGCCACAGCCCACCAGTATCCTGGAGTCTGTTCTAACTGCTCAGGGGGCACCACTGCCCCCCATTACCAACACGGGCAAAAGAACTATAACCCTTAGCAGCCCGACAACGATCAGAATGATCGAGTGCATATAAAGTGCGTCAGGACCGACACTGAGCGATAGTACAGCAGGAGGCCGGCCTGATCTACAGTCCTTAATGGATTGGGCCTCCGACACATCCATGCAGTACCTCCCGCTGTTCTCTTCTTATTTTAGCTTTCCTTTGAGTCGGGAATCAGCACTCAGCAGGGGACTTTCAGGTGATACTGAGCGGACAGCTGCTACCTGGAGCTTACCGTCTTTCGGAAGAAGTACCTATGGACTCACAACCACGGCTGGGTTTATCATAGCTCTAGAGAAAGCCAGGAAACAGTGACAGACCTCTTCATTAACTAGGCGGTAAGAAAGAATCTTCATAGACACTGAGACCATTGCGTTCGAACATGAGGCCGGGCAGAGTTTAACGTCACAAGTTCCTTTCGTTGACTCCTTAATTTGTGACCTGGCATATGAGCAAACGTAGTAGAAAGCAAGGCATGGCGCAGGATCAGCTCCCCGCCGAATGTGATACGTTGATGAGATCTGGAAACTTCTCCGCCAAAGCAGAGACGCTGATGTTACGTACACTACCAGACTCTGCACAACTGTACCGATATAGTAGAGGTGGACCGAATATTCGCATTCGCCAATATTTGTATGGTTTCCAATATTCGTGTTCGCATTCGCATGTAGACATGCGAATATTTCGCGAACACCTACGCATATTCACCGAGGAAGATCCTCTGAAATGGTGGAATATGCACGCGAATATTTATCTTAATCTTTCTCAGTTAGCGAGGTCTTGTCTTGCTTGTCCGCCAACTAGTGTGGCGAGTGAGCGTCTTTTTAGTGGTGCCGGCTTAGTATGCGATGAAAACCAAAGTAACCTGACTGGTGAAAGAGCAGAAAATTTGTTAGTTTTAAAGTTCAACCTGCCAATAATAGAACCTGCCAAGTTTATACTTGCACTAGCAACAACAACAATGGCTTGCATGCAGTCTAGTGAATATAGTCAATCTACAAGTAAATAATCCTCGTTCAAAGGGCGGTGGTTGGGAAAGAGGTTGGTGGAATGCAAGTATGGGTCATTGTATCGCATCCTGGAAATAAAGAAAATTTAATGGATTTTAATTAGCTATTTAATTTTTTATGGCTAAAATTTTACAATGGATTCGAATTTCGAACACTCGACTCCAGACTCAAGAATCCAAATAAAATGCTACAATGCTTGAGAAATGAAACTTTGAGTAAACATTCGCACTGATATTCGCGAATATCAAAACAAAATGTTCACATTCGCGAATGTTAAAAAAACAGACATTCGGTCCACCTCCATTTAGTATACAGTATTACAGTCAATAAAACTTGAGTGCTATAATGATACTAGCCGCATTAGCAAAATATGAATATGATGAAGTATTGAAACGCGTATGAAGCAAATTCAAACAATAAAGCAGGAAGGAATATGCTGCACAGATCGACATGCTTTACCGTAAGGGTTGCTAAAGATAGAAAGACAGATGGTGAGAGCAAAGCAGCGATAGCAAGACTAACAAACAACGGAGCTCACCTCTCATCTGATTACACAATTTTTTTGCTCTATAGCAAACCAAGTCGCGCTCTGTTTGAGCCAAACGTGATGCTGCCGACCCCCATAGTGAGAGGTGCGTTGCTCCCTATAGAAGTTCCACCTCAGCAATGTCAGAGCCAGAAGTCAGTTCACCGACCGTCCCTAATTGCTATTAGTGTAATTACAGATTCTACGGAAGACACAGCGTTTCAGGAGCGCGTATAAAGAATGTGAAGTAGGTATGGTTAAAGAAGCAGAATTTTCAGAAAATATACATTTGACTCTCAGGCAATTACTGCAAGAGACGATCGTTGACCAACACCATTGGTCTTCATAGGTCTCTGTACGGTATTGCAACTAGCAGCAGTCGAACTACTTACTAGGAGAATACAGAGAGTATTTATATAAGTCAATTTTAAGCAAGGTTTTAGCCTTCCTATCTACGACACCGGTTACCCAAAAAAAAAGAAACAATGAGCTGGTAGTATGTAAAATAAGCACGTAAGAAATTAAAGTAACCTAACGGCTATCCATGGCCCTTGTACGTTTCCCGCATAGGGGCAGAAGATTCAGATTTGAGCGCAGATTTTCAAGGGTTGTGTTGAGAGATGGAAAACTCACGGCAGAGTAACGTTTACATTCTGAAACATAACTAGCAAAAGCCCTATACAGCATCACCAGAGAAGTGAGAAGTGGTACCTGAGGCTATAAATGCATAGGCGTGTGCGTGAAGATCATAGTCTCTATGCATATAAACATATTTACTGTTATTACGGCAAAAGCATAGACACAGACCTACGCTAATTGTCGCAATCATAGTCCCGAACTCATCCTTTCGTTACGCATCCTATTATATCCTTCAGCAGTAAACTAGGAAGCTGATTTTATTGAAGTACAGTTGGTAGCACTTCCACACCCTTCCCTCGCATGTTTCCAACACCGCGCACTTGTACCGCGAACGGGAGAGCGCGTCGCTGAACCTCTTCAGCCATAGAGCCATAATTACCCATGACTTCCAGTTTTCCTTCCGACATATCATAAGCTATATATGTCTTATTTCTAAGAGATGTAACAGACTATATGCAACTTTTATCACCATGTAGACATATAGTACCTACTGTACAAATACAACGACTTGAATATTTATTTAAACAGAGCTGGCGGAGCACTAGGTAGGTTCATTTGTAGGAGGCCACTCGAATTACTTTAATTTGACAGCACTTACAGACAACCAGTTAGTACAAACACCAGCAGGCCCGTAAGGACCGCTATCCAGCAGCCAGTACAGCCCAGTACCAGCAGTACCCCGGGCACCGACCAACGCTGACCCACACAGCAGGCCGCTCAACTATTGGGGTCGCGCTGGCACCTCATAACACCGGCAGCGATGGGTTTGGACAGGCCGTAACGGGGCGCTGTTTACACCATACTCTGCCAACGCAGCCTGCGCGCTGACGTTCCTACGGATATCTGAAGAGATATTGCGAGAAGACTTGACTGCAACAAGCCACGTCTCCGTTTTATGCCCAAACTGTTACGGTACTTCTCGGCCTTGATTTGAAATGGATGCAATCAATTAATGCACGTGATTGCAGTAAGTCAGTCATAGCATTGTCGTGTGGTCGCCGATTGATATTGATCAATTTTCACTGGGGAAGACGGATCAGAACTGTAATTAAATTTATATTTCTGTATATTCTCCAGGAGACACTCTTGATACCGAACATAATAACTGAATTACTCGCTCATTTCATAAGAAATGTGATGCTTGGCAACATTCCAGGACTGGCTACTTGACATACAGTACAGCTAGAGTTTCTACATTTCAAATAAGAAAAATCAAGCTATTCCTTACGAAACAAAATGTACAATCCTCTCTAGCCATACCATCTGTACCGAGCCAGTTAATGAGTTTTATTATACGTCATAAAGTGGCTCTCTATAGCATTACTGGACTGTATACCTATGTCTCTGGAGCAATAAATGGATCAGTTCTCATTTCTTTTCGGCAGCGATACGACCGGAAGCACACAAATGCAGGCGCTACACACATACGGCAGCGTGTACACAACACGTCATGGCCCATTGTGTGTAAGCTCCGACACTGCAAAAAAATGGAGCCATAAAGAGCTAACCTGTGGAGAACTTGTCATTGTTCGAGCTACTCTGGAGATCCCTACAGAACTAGTGTGCTGCACTCGCAATATCTGAGCCCACCCGAAAATTTATAATCCCAGATACCCTTACAGTGAGAACCGTGAAGTAAATGCTGTTACGGGAATAACAAATCATAAGGAAAGAAATTTCAATTTCTTTTAACGCTTTTGCTATATTTAATTTGTACAAGTATGGCCAAAGTAAAGGCTGGAAATAACGTTCATTTTACCCCATGTGCTCTAATTAGAGATGAGGCTATTGACCTAGAGTTTAATCTTGTGTAATCACCTCGACCATGTATAGAATGAAAGTAAAAAATGAAAATTGCCAGTTTTACGGAAAGAAGCTACATATATTCATTGCAACGGCCGCGCAACAAATCAATGTGGTAATATAGGGATCGCATAATTATAGAAGAGTACGTTCTGAACTTCAAGAAGTTCACAACTTCTATTTTCTTGTAGATATCTAACTTGAAGTTTACACTCTATTATATTTACAAAGAAAACAGAAGTAAGCTTGTGATTGCCAATCTCAATACGGTTTTAATTCCATGCTTTTGGTAGCAACCAACATCGCGCACTGCGGGCAAGAAACAAGAGGAAAATGTCAGAGTAGAATTTGCCGCCACGACATGGTCAAGAAGACCATTGTTGGTCTGACAGAAGCTAGGCGGCAATCAAATCTATTGTGAAGCGAGCAACTGAGCAACTGCCGCGAATTCTAAGCAATTCTCGCAATGCTAAAAGCTTATTGGAAGACTTTTATTCCGCCTGCTTTGAATAAGTTATTTTATGTTTATATGATAATTCCAACGAACGGCAACGCCATTAACATCTCATGCAACAAGCACTAACGCCCGTCGCTATGATGTTATCTAAATCTCCGAAGCGTTCCCTTCAAAATGCCTATAATACAAGCACCTATCATACCGTATATCTAAAGAACTACTTCAAGCAGAACACAAAATACGAACTGTTCTTTACAACCCTGGCGATTACGTTACCGACGGTATGGCTCCGCCTTGCACATTGTAAAGCCAGGGCCACGCTATAAAATCGTACGGACATTTTATAAGCGGACGCCCATCGGTACTTCGATTGTGGACTTTCTTGTATATAGAGACGACATATTGGCTGTACCGCTACATCCAATCATAGGTTGAGCCTAAGACTGCTTTGTGTCACCCCGGCATTACTCTATTCAAAAAGGGGTATAGATTTCAGCTGTCACTGCAGCTATACACACTGGTAAATTCCCAATATTTCTCATCATTTTAAGGAAGTTATAAACTCGCTGGAGCGTTATTTTAGCGCGTTTATTGAAACACGTTCAGTTTGGCTGCGGTCGCGGTTTTGGAAACTCTTACTCTAACAATATGGAAAGTTTCGTATATTTGCTCTCTCGAGGGCACAACTATTGTGGAAGGCTGTTTAATGTATCTCAGATGGTGTATAGATACGTGATCCATTCTTGTACATTTTATATACCAACAATCATGATAGTATAACAATTGCAATTAACTCTGCCAAGGAGGTTTTTTTTTATTATTTTTGGCTAGGGTTTGATATTCTCAAAAAGCTATAGGCGAATTTTCGTAAGATATACAGAAATAACTATTCAGACAGTCACGCAGTAGGTAATGACCCGAAAGAAATTCTGGATTGTAGAATACTTTGGAAATTGCGTTAGCATTACGATTCTTGGCGAAGGTTTGCTCTATCGGAGTGCTTTTCTACTTTTACACGCTTTGGTTCGAAACTGAGGAATCAGTGCTGCTCCCACATCTTTTTTATAGCTTCGAGCCTTCTAGTAGGTAAGAAATTGACCTTCCCCAGCGCCCCAACTCATTCGAATAGAACCGAAATTGAAGGGTTCAAATGGCAGATATGCAGCGTTGATTTGCAAGCATGACGATACATGCATATAACGGGCTGCTGTGGTGGGTCTCCCATGGGTCCCCCGACTGTTGGGTCTGCACGGCGGTGACCCGCCGCCTATACCTAGTGGGCAGCGCCCCGGCTCACAGCCACAGGTCACGACGCTCACTCGACAGATTGTGCTCACCCTTACCCAAACCAAGATAGATGGATCTTTGTGCCATGTGGATGCTTAAGGTTCTTAAGATAACCGTATTATTACTCTTAAGGTTTAATCTACAGTATATGCTATTAACAAGGTTTCCGTGGAAGAGTATGACAGCAAAAGCAATATTACTTTTCAGAAGAAGGAGCTGCATCATTTCATTTAAGTGAACGGTAGGAGTAACAAATTATTCTTTAAATGCAGAACATTACAGAAGGATCGTTTTGCGCTCCACACTGGGGCGTCAATAGAGAACACAAACGACTCTATTAAAAAGCTAACTACTCTACAATTTGCGCTCTGTGCTGCTAGCCAAACATACGGAAAGTTGTCTAGTATAGTTGGCTCGAGTCTCGCGTCTGGAAGGATACATAATGCCCTATAAGAATAGTTCTCCTTTAACAAAGTCAAAGTCATGATTCTTGACGCAACGTCAGGCAGCTCGATCATGAGCGGCGCAAAAATGGCAAATCCTAATAAGGAGCCAGCACGCCAAAGCCCTGGCAAAAAACATATAAGGCATCGCATGAATTTCTGGCATGTAACAAATCAGGACGGTAAGCGGTACAACCAGTTACCTGCAGCGCTGAGGCTGCAGTACGCACTCCGTACGTTACCTCACAAACAAAGAGTACCTACTACCGTATCACTGCTCCAAACAAGGAAGACTGCACGTAAAAAGAGGAGAAACTGTGGCTTACTTCAGAGAACCACTCAGTTGTCACAATGCACAGTGCCCATTCAAAGCATGTTTGGACACACAACACAAAAAATTAAAATTTTCTAGGCTGTAAAAGCTGTCATTCATAAAGTTGATATCCTGCCCTATCGGCACCGTTATTCCAAAACTCGTCTCGTGGACGCACCACAAAGTACCAAAGCAAGTGCTTGCCAAACTGGTACCACTCAAACAACATAAAAAAAGGTGAACGATGGAGGAACACCACGCACCCAATCACCACCGAGGGAAAGAGAAGACTGCTGCCCCAAGTCTGCTCAGTCTGCTGTTGGCTGCGACTCATTGTTGGGTTGCTTGCTGCTGCTGGAGAGGAGGAGACACACAAACCCCAGCCAGGGCTGGCGCGCAGCGAAGCGTCTGCACGAGTGGCCTGGCGAGACGTACGAGGCTTTTGTGAACGAACCCACGTCCTGTGAGCAGCTGCCTCCCGAGTCCATTGTTTGCTCTCCCCCCGCGCTGCAAAAAAAGGCGCCTCTATGGACCGAAAGACGTTGAGGAAAATCTGAGCCATCGTTCCGGCTTTCCGTGTTGTAGCTCGTGCTGCGACACTGAAACCAACCGGAGTCAGAGACACGCAGCTGCAGTAACAAATGAAAAAGCTATTTTTAGATCAACATGCGTACGAACACGTCACTGACAGGCTCCTGCACCTCCCGGGCCTCCTGCGTCTTTTGTAAGAGCCTTTGCGACACTATGCTGCCCAAGTCTGGTTTGCAGCTTATCATAAGGACCCGAGTATGGCCCAAGTAAAGTGCATATCAGTATCCCGAGCAACTCGTCATGACGTCAGAGCGATCCCAAAGATCAGGACTGACCCACGGTGCAGTGCAGCAACCACGCGTTAATCATCTGGACAATGTTCATAGCCTGTTGCAGAGCAGCCAAAGCGAGGATGTCTTGGCAACAGTGGGCACTCCTGACCCTTTGTGTCTGTGCCCCATGAGCAGCGTCTATTCGGAGCTCAATACCTAAATTACTCAAGTGGTGGGAGGACTTGCTATGCTACGGGTTGTAGTTTCCGCAA
Organism: Parhyale hawaiensis; assembly: GCA_001587735.2. Taxonomy (NCBI): domain Eukaryota; kingdom Metazoa; phylum Arthropoda; class Malacostraca; order Amphipoda; family Hyalidae; genus Parhyale; species Parhyale hawaiensis. The sequence continues at coordinate 8,023,506 of LQNS02277221.1, read as the reverse complement.
GAACTCTTGCTTGATTTTATATGGGTGGGTACTTATCGATACATGTTGATTGCTCTGTCACTAAAGAAATAGCTTTTACTCGTAAAGCTTATGGAATAACTTGACATCTACATTTATACAAGTGGAAACGTTTTTCTTCAGTAGGAATGTATGAATATAAATAATCTAATTTTAAAGGCTGGTATGATTATACTTATGATGTAGTAAGCTCTTTCATTAACTTTCATGTGCGGAAAATCTGAGAAAAATTTTGACACTTCCTGTACTGTAAGCAGCGGTGACGTCACGCGAGGACACATGTCCCTCCCTGCCCCTCAACTCTGAGCTATAGGCACCTGGTTAGCGTTAGACGCTTATAGTACTGCATTTATGGCGGATCCCATCAATTAACTAGAGCACTCTGAGACCGCATACCTCCGCCAAGCGAGGCAACGGTAGCGAAAAATTCAAAATTGGCTCTGAAACAATAATTTTCTTTGTATAAACTCCAAAATCTAATCATTTGTGCCTTTTGATAGTAATAACGGTTTGTGCAATTTTCTTGAAGATTCGTCGATACTTTTTTGAGTTATACTGCTAACAAACATTATGACAAACATTAGTCAAACACACAATCGAACAAACCGATATGCACCAAAATTTAATCATTATGTCTTTTAACATTATTAACAACCCCTATAAATTTCATAAAGATCCATTCATTATTTTTTGAGTTATTGTGCTAACAAGCATAAAATTAATAACTATAACAAACGAACTAACGAATCATTACCAAAATTTTGTTATTTACTCTTTGTTATATACCTAACAACTCATTAAAATTCATCTATAACTTTTTGAGTTATGGCATTGAAAAAATGAGGCTTACAAACAAACAAACGGATGACATATCTTCACCAAAAGTTAATCATCTGTTCCTCCTAGCATACCTAACAATCCCTGTAAATTTCATCCAAATCGGTTCATAATTATGTGACAGACAGACAAACAATCAAACACGACGAAAACATAAACTCCTTGGCGGAGGTAATTATGTCAGCATCTCTACTTTCGTACGCTAGTCATAAATTAACGATGAAATTAGTGAAGGACCGCTTAAGACAGGAGGTATGTGAATCCCCAAACTGAAATATACAAAGAACGGAAATATGACAAGAATTTAAATTTGTTGTAAATAGTTTAAATGAAAAATAATTCCGCGTCGTTGAAATTAATATGTTTGAAGTTAAATTTGAACATTAGACACATTCGCATGATCACACGCATACGAACTATCGATACAACACAGTCATTATAAAGAAGAATGAGTAAATTGGGAAAAAATAATTGACACAATTATGATGAACGTTTTACAGCAGGTACCGTCTTTCATACACAAGAATAAAAAAAATTGCAGTATCACCCCTTTATATACCCTTACTCCGCTTTAGTGCTTCATTGAAAATAGTCATCAATTGTTTCGTAAGTATTCGACAGAAAGCGTTGCGAATCGAGGCTTATATACAAACGAAAGACACAAAAGTTTCATAAGATTGGTCTTCGACTGCATCCATACAATTACCTGTTGAATTACCTCAGCAGTCTAGTTGGTCATACCAACTAACGTTAGCCTGCGCAATACAATGTCTGAGACCACATATTTCCACTATCAGGAAGCAAAGAGCGAAAGGAGTCACGAGAAATTAGCATCAAAAAGTGATGTCATCCTCGACGAAGCTATGGCTGAGCAGTCTATCAGTATTTTAACTCATTTTACCGGAAGAAAACGTCTAAATTTGTGAATTTTATTTCTTTAGCGTATAAATAAATTAAGAGAATAAATAGTAATTTAGCAACAAGCAATTATCATTAGAAAATTGCTGGCGGAAACTTTCATTGCACTAGCGCCAAAATTTGGTCTGGTTTAGCGACCTGATTTAACCTCTTCATTTAATTTAACGCATTTTTACACTTCATATTCAGTTCACAGTGCTCTTTCCAGAACATATTTATTCCTTACACAGAATGACAACATTTTACCGTATTTGGCAGCTCAAGTAGCCGGCCAGTCATGAGCGGAAGAAAGAATGAACTAAATCGAAAAAAATACGGTGATATGTTTAAGAAAACAACCTACGAACGCCTGAGGTCCCACACTCAAATACTTCGGCTCGTCGAAGTATGTTCAGATTATAATGTTCAGATGATTTAAAAGGGTTGGCGGGAACAACTTTCATTCGAAAACTGCTTTTGCTGCAGAAATTTAAGTAAACTTAACCATCGGAATGGCTGAACAGATTACCTCGACCAAGTAGTGAGCCAGTATACAAATATAAAGAATGCGAACATTTACTTGAGTCCACAGAGAACTGCCGAAACTTTAACGAAAAAAAAAAGCACAAAACAACACAAAGACATGAAACGGAGCTGTACGGCTGTTGAAGTGAGGCAGATTGTACTCCTTCAGTGGCTGGAACTCCGTAAATTACATTTGCCATATTACAACATAGCTATATATAGAGGCTACACAGTGCGGGTGAGCCCTGCAGGCTCTAAATGCTCGGTTCAGGGTTCATGTTACGATCGCAAAGAGGGTAGTTTAGAAATACGCCAAGTATATCTTTCAATGCAATTAGAAAGTTACTGGAAAGGCTTAGAAACGAAACACAAAACTTAGTAATTCTCTAGCCCTCATAAAATGTATGTTTCATAAGTGTAATTCTAGGATTGTGCGGAACTGTAGACCACAGGTGGCAGCGCGATCGCTTGGGACGTAAGAGAAACGAGCAAAGACATAGAAATTATAGTTGCTTGATGATATCTTAACTGAGAGACGAACACATGACCCATTATAACATCAATACAAATGTAAAACAGCATACATAACCACATTAAAGAGAAGGTATAATGATTCGCGAAATAGTCATGAAAAGAAACCATAGACAGAGGGCATGTGATGAAAACCATCATGAAGTAGATTTTAAATTGGAAAGATTCAACAGATGCCTACCAAAATATTCTCACTATAAGACAATAATATAAAGACATCACAGGGTTACACCTCATAAACGCAGTGTTTACATAGGTAACTGCAGCAAAATATAAAAAATAGAAAACCAAAGGCAGAAAACCCATAAAACTTGGACTAATTTTAAGCCACGTAGTCGATCTTGTCGCGGCTCGACAATCATCAAGCGCATACAGTCTGAGACGAGAGCTCCGTAAATTACCGGAACATAAGGATTGTTTCTGCGACGGCATTGCAGTTACCAGCTGAGTGTGACGCCCATAGGTACTACACAAGTCACTGAAACTAATGCAACTATCTTGTACTATTGGTAACATAGCCTATACGACACTTTTTTCAAAGTGACGGAAATAATAACATCATTATTCGTACGTAATTCAAGGGTTTCACGAACGATTGCCAGAAATAGTTAAAAGCACGAATCTTTGTAGAAGTAAATTGAAGTAGCTAAGTTCCATATCCAACATAAACAGAAAATACCTATCTCATTTCTAAGGAGGTAACAAAGCTTTAAAGCACAAATTTTTGAAAATGTCGATCCTTTCATTAATTATCCCTATTATGATGATATAGATTTATTACCTTATAAATATGCTCCACACTAGAGAGGGAACTTTCGCCTCATAATTAATGCAGGGTCATAAAGCAATCGATAATTCCGTACCGGTACGTTGTGCTCACCGTCCTATAATGCGTTGCTGTCTTTGTAAACAGCGAGAGGTGAACAGCTCTGGAGTTCTGTTTCACGCCACATCTGAAACTATATCCGAAACTTGTCATGTGGAAGTTGCCAAGCTAAATGAGTTGATGGCTAGCATTTCAGAAGACCCAAATTTGTGCTGACGAGGACACAACCAATATTCGGACGCTGAGTAGTACGTATACGGGGCCCAAAAGGCTGTCGTGTGAATGCTTTTGCTACTGACGCACCAGCACGAAACCAACACCAAGCCGTTCAGCACTACAGGGCACAGCACAAAGGCCACTATACTTGGTGACTTTTCTAGATGCACTGCGACTCTTATATAAGGCTTAGGAGAGCGCGTATATACCAGTGTATGAGCGGATACGCTGACTCCAGCGCTCGGCAGTTACAGCGCAAATCAGCAATTCCGCAGGGAGAGAAAGCGGAGTTATCAGGCAGCAGTGATGGGCCGGGATTGTGTTCTGTGACGAAAGTTGCAACGCTTGTGGCGCCGACAAGAATACAAATGGCCGACATCCAAATGCGAATGAAAATAAAGATAAAAATCCGCATGATATGCAGTTAAACAATAACTGCATTGGAAAGTAAGAGGGTTTGATACACCCCACAGCTATCTGCCAAGTATATATAATACGTAAAACTGTTCCCTTTGGGCTACGCCGAAAATATAGTCGAAAATATAGTAAAATTGTAGCCAGCAGATTGAAGTTTTGTTATCTTCTGCATTTCTCATTTTGAAATTCGTCCTATTTCAGCAATGATGGTGAAGATGATGATGCAGTATCACCATTCCAAAATACTTGCTAGCTCTAAGTGCCTGTACTAACTCAAGTTCATATTAAGTTCTTCTTAGCTAAAGATTTTCCACAAGACGCCCTACTAGTTAAAAAAGCTTAAATAAATTCAGGATATTTAGGGCACTCTACACTCAACATAAGTGTAGAGCAGAGTGCACAGCAGGAGCCAGCCAGCAGGGCTGCACAGCTGGGGAGGCCGGCACAGGATGCCCGCAAGAGAGGATGTGGGAAGCGCCCCCGGCGGTCGAGGGAGGCGGTCAAAGAACACAGTAGCAGGCAGCGCTGCAGGCCCAGCATTGCCGCACTGCTTTACGTCGTGAGTCAGTGTAGCCAGGCTCACACTTTGTTCAAAGGTTCAAGTTACCAACTCGTAAACTATGTAAATTACATAAACTATCGTCTGCCATTAGGTATTAAACTAGAATATACCCAAGAAATTCATACCGCTCTTATCAGGTATTTCAGTTCATGGACAGCACAGTATGGCTTATCAGTTGCGAATAAGACACTATACCGCACAGGTATGTACAGTAAGTCACGAATTCTTTAGAACTCTGTCTATTACATAAGACACCTACTCGCGGTGCAATATTGCACTGACAGAAGTACCTCATAGCACTGTGTTTTGAAAAAAAAGAGAAACATTTACTGTCGCTATTCGGTCCCCTCAAAGACAAGACATTTTCATTTTTCAGTCTAGTGTTTTTGGTTATGTTATGCCTCCGAATAATAAATACAGCTCACTGTAGTCAGTTATAAATGAGTTAACCCATTAACGGCCGGAATAAATATTTATTTCTTGGTTAGCAATAGTACTCATAGGCGATATTAAATAAGAAGAATTGGCTGCTATGGTAAAAATACAGTGTTGTCTATAGTTGGGTTTTCTGATGTGCATGTCGCATATTATATAATTACTTTCTTGATTAAACTGTTAGACCCCACCCACATCCGTCGTGGAAGCGAGTAAGAATTTAAGATAGAAGAAACATGCAGCATATCCAGCGTTGCAAGTAGCCCTTAAAGTAGGACAGAAAACCAACACTGGAAGAAAAGTAAGAGTAACAAAAAGACAGTCAGCAGGACTATCTTTAGAATATAGTTATATAAATATATAAATGACTCGCTAATCTCCACTACGCAGCACAGGTAGGAATATAGATGACTAACCCAATATCAAACTTCGAAACAAATGCAATGCAACACTCACTACGTGCGGTGGCGTTCTCTTTAGAATCTCTAAGCAAGTAACTGAGGTAACAGATAGCACACTTCGTCCAAATAAGTCAGTGTACAACGCATTAAGGTCTTCGGTTAATAATGATCAAGTTCGTGAATAATCATAAAGTCTTTAAAAAATAAATCCAACTAGAGCACTCTGCAGCGGTAACGGTAAGGAAAACTTCAAGTTAGTTCTGATACCATGATTTCCTTAATTTGTATCAACACCAAACTTGAATCATTTGTGCCTTTTGACAGTAATAATAGCTTCTGTAATTTTTTGTAAATCCTTTCATAACATTTTGAGTTATGCTGCTAACAAACATTCTGACAAAATTCGCCAAACACACAAACAGACCAACCAATCATCACTAAAGTTTAATCACTTAGTTTTTTCAACATGCTAACAATTCCTGAGAATTTCATAAAGATCTGTTTTCAACTTTTTGAGTTATTTTGCTCATATAGACAAACAAACGAACGAACCAACAGATCATCACAAAAATTTGGTCACATACTCTTCGAGATATACCTAATAACTAGAGCCCGGACTTATTACAGTTTCCGGCGTTAGTGCAATAACTGCAATAACTACAGTAAGTGCAATAACTGCAATAAGAGCTATGAATGCAATATATTAGGCCGTGTTCACATGTCCCTCTTTGTAACGCGTTCACTCAAACTGATGGACGCGGTGCGTTGCTTTGAAAGATGCAGCTACAGCAAACGCAGTGGACTGAAGAATGAAGCATGCTCCTTTTTTTGAACGCGCTGCGTCATTCAAGTTCTGTAAATAAAACTTATAAATGCTAAATTTATCCTCTGCAGCGTTCACAGATCATGGACATGTCGACAAATAATGTTTTTTTTATCTTCGCTTCAATGCTCAGAATCATTGTACAGTACTCCCGTTTAGAAAAAGAAAACTAGAAAACCTGAAAATGTTTTAAGAACATGAACGCCTTCTTTGATTTGGTAGTCCAACTGATTGCTCTGTGCTAAGTTTTCTGTCGGTTTTTCAGGCTATAATTATTTTCAAAATAGGCTATTCCTACCAAAATCAGTCTATAAGATTATGGGACAGGAATGTGACTTCAAACCGACGCGAAATACAAGCGAAAATGTAAAGAAACGATATCAGAACTGACCGCGCAGCATCATTCATATGAATGAAGCACATTTCTACGTGTGGATAGAGAAAAAAAAAAGTTGACGCACAGCTCTTGTTCATTTTCGTGATTGCATGCGTTACGATGAGGAACGTGTGAACTCATGTCACTTATTATCACTGTCACGTGTCACAAGAATTTATACGCTATGACAACTGCTTCCCTTATCAATTATTGTTCCATGTATTTTTTGGGGTAAAAATATAATTGAGTTACAAAATCTCAAAATCTGACTATTAACTTTTTATAACCATTTTCGTTCGGGGGATACATCATGGGACGAGGTAAAGAGGGTATTACGGAGGTTAAACAAAGTGTCATGATAATAATAACGATAACAGGTAAAGCGGGATATTCTCAAGAATCATTCTCGCCACTGGGAAGACTTGTCAATTAGCACAAGGGCAATGCATACAGACAATTGGTATTGGGAACTGACATAGGTGTCTGTTGATCCACTGACATGGTATTCCCGCTAGCTGTCCGACTTTTTTTGGTCCCTTCATTTTTTGCTGCATTTGCTTTTCTTTGTTTCCTATTTCTTCCACTCCTATTGCATAGGTGCAATAAGTGCAATTTTTAGGTGCAATAAGAGCAATTCTTAGTGCAATAAGAGCAATTTTTAGGAGCTGTAACTGCAATATTTTCATCGCAATACATCCGGGCTCTACTAAAAGCTCATGTAAATTTCATAAAAATCCATCCATAACTTTTTGAGTTTCAGTACTAAGAAAAAATAGGCAGACAAACAAACAGTTGAACGGATCTTCACCAAAAGTTAATAATCTGTTACAGGTAACATATCGAACAATCGTAATGATCCATCTATAACTTTTTGAGTTGCCTTCGTGACAGACAAAAAATCAAACATACAAACACAACATTAACACAACCTTCTTGGTGGAGGTAATAACGCTCAACTGGTAACAGTGAGATCCCTAAGCACCGATGCATCGCTGCTATTCACCAACAATAGCACAAGAGGTGGGCGCGTGCGGTTCGCCATGCACAACAGTGGAATGGCCGAGGTCTGCGGCTTCTGGCTTGTCTAATCTAGTCGCTGGGGCGCAAACGCCCATGTGCTCACTTGTGCCTCGAAGACAAAAATCTATTGGCTTAGAGGGCAAAAACTCCTGAAATTCAGCTGCCAAATCGGCTTTGGACGGGAGAATTGTATTGCATAAGAAACGTGTCCAGATGGTTGAAAAATTACAATTTCTGAAAAAGAAATAGGGAATAGATGGAGGATCGGGTGTAAAGTCTTGTAATTCCAAGCCACTGAGTTCCTGCTATGTCATCCTAGTGACGTGCGCATCATTTTCCTGGAGCAGCATATGTCTGTACATCACTTGATAGATAAGCTTTTTACCAGGTAAACCAAATGACTGTGCAGTTTTTGGAGTTTCTTGCAGGAAATCTACGCCATCTGTGATGCACATGATAAGCCTTCAGAAAAGTCTAATACATGATCCAATGACCGCGAAATCGTGCAAGAAATGAAAATGCAAGTTCACTTTTTACCTAAGGGTTTACAAACTATAAAACTAAATTCTGAAAGAAAATATAGAAATTCAATATAGATTACGCAACACTTACTTAGCCATTAGAAATGTTATAGGTAGTTTGCATAACTATGTCGTAAATAGCTTGCAAAAATAAGTCTGTACACTCGCAACGGATAGTATGTTTCCAGCAGAACAACCTCACACGAAGCATGCAGGCTGCTGACAGTAAGATGAGCCAGCACATACTACTGTTTCGCTACAGAGGAAGAAATTTGGGGAGTAAATACACCCGTGACTTTTCAGAAGGGGAGAGATTAACTATAAGGCGTGGAACACAAACGCAGTAAATAATCACTCATCAGAGTAGCTGATCTCATGAAGCTTTTTTCCTTTCTCAAGATTCACTCAATAAAGCACCAACAAAAGTACTCACTCAGGCAAGAAAACTATCAATCACATCAACCTAAATACCGTGCTGTGTAAGCTGAGAAGACTGAATCACGAGTTTGTACTTCGTTGTGGAAACAATGCCTAAACTGCCAGCTATAACTAAAGCATTACGATCAGAACTCTTTGGCATGACAGTCTCCTGAAGCGCAGTACATATTTTTGATAAGTTACAAAGGTATTCTCATGTTTCAAGATCCACAGGAAGTAATCGATTGCCCTCAATAATACGACAACGATCTAGCATGCAGCGGCAATAACCGGGTGGCATCGTCAACGGTCGCATCCGCCGCCACTACTGGATGACAGCTCCTGTCTACAGCGCCGCGGGCCGTGGAGCGATGCGCTCTGAGATAACAACTGGTGCCCTGATGCATGATTGTCTCAACGACCTTTATTAAAATTGACTCTGATAACGCATGATGTACATCGTTGCAACAATGTCGGTGATCATCGGTGAGTGACAATGAGTGCGTAATAACTTTGCACCAGACACACAAAGCAAGTCAGCAGTGTCAATAGAGAACAAGTTCCAAAAAGAAAGGTGTCTCGGGCGACCTTGCGCCGTCCATCTTACCAAACCAAGTATGAACAGTGACGCTCGGTGTTTCGTTAGTCAGTGAAAGTAGAACAACCAGGAACGAGCAATTGATTATTATATGCGCAGTAAAGTCTAACAGGGAGAAATCTTTATCATTTGGATAAATGAGCGTCAGCATTAGGTTAGGGATAATGGTAGAGATACAGCGGTAAAACTGTAGCCATTACGTAACAGTAATGTAAACAGGCCGAAAATACAGAGTAGAGTATCGAATGGAAAATAGCTGACGATTTATAAATTCATTCTGATGTTGATGGCGAAGATGATGGCAACGACTTGAAGTATGCTTTGTTATCCTTACAATTTCAATCTCTTTAGAACTGAATAAGCTAGATGTATTGATATAGTCGAGTTAACAAATAATACTGAACAAAGCTGATGAAATGTTAGTATCATACTGATGCAATGACTTTGCATTGGCCGAACGGCAAGTGATTTTCTGGACTCATCAAGACAAGTCTCATTTATGCAGCACAAAGGAATGTACTGATGTACAGAACTCTGTTCGATAAACACACGTTGAGAGACACGCAGACAGAGACGGGAGTTTCTCTATCGCATCATCAGCACTCCGTGCACAACAGAAGAAGAGAGGCGCGGGTAAGGGAAGCAGAGTTCGGTAGGCAACTCGCGGCATTACAACGAGCAGTTCATCGAATTGTAGGCAGGATGCGGCACATCCTTGTGTCCCACGCCTTTGTTGCAACATTGGGAGCCTGAGTGTGTGCCTGTACTCACTCGAGTGCATAAGGCAGTGAACGCGCTCAAGTTGCAGTATTTCTGCACATTAAAGGTGTCGAATAATGCGATCGACGAATCACTTGTATTGACTCCATACGTTCAGCTCTTAGTCTGAATCGATATTCGCATCGTATAGCGTGCTATGCAACCTATTACACATATATTTTTTAAAAACACTACGGTACAGCAAGGAAAGAGTCTCACTTGAAGCGAAATACATTAAGTTGCCCGAACATTTCCAAAGAGTGAAATTGCCGTAGAATTCGTCGGTTAGTTACAAGCAATTGGGAGTCACGATAACATAAGTTATAAAGGAATTGTAAATTGCTGTAAGCCAACACAAAGCGAGCAATCAGGGAATCGCATTGATCTTGCGCTAGCAATTGCTACGAAGGGAGGAGTGAATTTTAGCTACAAAATATTCCCGCCGACATTCGACTGTTTTAGTCGAACACTTTTCCTCCAGAATTTTTTCGAACGACTTCTCAGAAATTATATTGGGATGCTCAAACCACATCTCAGTCTCTGGCCACCCACCCAACTGTGCGGGCCGTGACACACGCGAGATAGAGAGGCAGGCAGGCACCCATCAAGGCTCCTCAGAGAAGAGACGGAGAGCTTCAGGTCAGCAAGCATCGAGCTGCTAACGGCTTCTCTACACAAGAAAGTGCGCACCCGCAACAAGGGCGGCATTATACAAACAGAAAAAGGGCAAACGCAGACTTGGCAGGCGCGTCACGTAAGTCCTTACTGGCTGATGAGTAATTTGCAGTACAGACTCGAACAGTGATGGTATTCAGAATATCAAACGCGGGTATACTCTAATCAGCTTGGATGGATTTGTTCTGGTGCAAACAGTAGCTACTTGACTTTGTCGACAGCCATAAAGCGGTATAACGCAGCAACCTGAATCTTTTCAGACGACGAAATGCTAATATAAGCTCATTTATTAAACAGAGCGCCAGTGAAAATGGTAAAATGTTTAACAGTGTAAATGCAGCAGACTGTGAATTCGTAAATTATGATTTACACTCGAAGTGTAATGTATCAGCAAACTAGTCATTTTCAGCTTGATATTACGACATCAAGCACTTCAGAAAACGATATTTTACAATCGGTATAATTATTTAGGAGAAAGGATCAACTCAATGTAGTCAAGTCACCATGTCTGACATCTATAGTAGCGGACTTCACTCACTCAAAAATTGAAGTTCAGGACAAAAAACGAATGATGGCGTTGTTAAGAGTTCCGATGGATATCGTGTCCTGAACCGTAGCAAGTCCGCATCCCAAGGAAAAATTATTTAAATGCTGCATAACCTCGGGAAAGAGGTACACAACATTCCTCGACATGTTTACTCCACAGACGACTTCCAAAGTCAAGAAGATTTCCCAAACACAAAAGCTACTCTTACATAAATATTAGCATTTTCCGCAAAATTCTGTGTGTGTTACAAGTCCGGAGGATGAATGACAAACTAACGAGAACACCCACCATGACGGAAGTGGATAACGAGACCGGCGCCTCCTGACCATTTCAAGGGAAGTTGCTGTCCACATCACGGTAGAACGTCCTTCCGTGAAGACGCGATGCACACCAGCACTAGATTTTTTTAATAGTTAATAACCGTCTCTATCCTTTATCAATCAATGTTTTATTTTCTTCGGATAGAGGCATCGGTCCTTTTGTTAACAGAATTATAATCCTCGTCGAAAGCAAGAATGCAGGCAAGAAGGCCGCAATTAAGACCACCCGGTGGTCAGCACCCTGAAGTTACATACAATTGCGACTCAACAAATCAAAGTTCTAAGATTTAACAAAAAATTCATTTATAGCTGACGGTAGTAGTTCAAGTAAAAAATTATTGAGTCAGTAAAGAGTAAATGCATTTACCTGAATTTTAGCACGCTGCACATATATCCTTAAAATGGCATTGAGTTCAGTAAGTGATAAAATCCACAAGTGCATGCAATGTATGGTGCATCAAATGTCACAGCTCGGACAGTCATTTTTCGCAAAACTCATAACTAAATCTATTAAAGAAACTGTCCTACAAGGTCTTCTATGAGCAGCGAGACGCATGGAGCCGCTCCCAGTATACGCCTGCAACCATCTGACAGCATAAGAGCGACACCACATAAAAGCTTGTGTGATCTAATACATAAAAGTGAAGTGAGCGCATCCTGATACTTGGAGGCAACACCGACGCAACACTCCCCAATGAACTCTTGTCTCCACAGAGCTGATGCACGTAAGTGGAGGAGAGGACGCTTAGGTACCCGTAACAATTCACGCAATGTGTGGTGTCTCCCTCTAAACCTATGTCGTATCATGTGCCGTGGAGTCACTCGGTAAGAAGCATCAAAAATTAGGTATTTTTTACTTTCTTTACTGACAACAGCGTCACTAATCTACGTTGAGACCTAGTTGTATAGAATTACTTTCACTGTTTTTGCGTCAGTCAATCATACGCCGCATTCAAACGACTTTGAGTCGGGTTTTCTAAAGCAGTTATCAAACAGACTCAACTCGCTGATGTGTCAATATCACATTATAATAACTAGGCTCAAAATAACTTTAGGCTCAAAATACCTGACTGGAATTGTTTGCACTCTGATTGTTTATGAGACATTCGAAACTGACAGGAACTGTCCTATACCCCATTAGATACTCGGCATAATAAAATTCCTCCCCGGCACCGATAAACGCTCACTCCACTGCACCCACTCCTATAATATTGTTCAGGCAGGGAATGCTGGTACTTGAGCAACGGAGCTACCAATTTGTCTGTTGGCGTCGTCGGTATCAGTGATGAGAGATAACTCGGCAATCAACCCGAGCAAGCCGTCGCCCATGGCACCTATCAGCTGACACACACGATAAGGGAAATACATCGAGGAAGTTATGATTTTGTGTCCATGGGTGAGCGTACAGGAAGTGCCAAATCAGAGGGCTAAGATATTTGTGAGCTTCAGGCGCACTTGTAGCGATGACGAGTAATACTCGACCATTATCTCACTGAACGAACGTCAAATATAAGAAGTGAGTGACACTGTGGGAACACGCGAAATAATGCAGAATTTTATTATGCCGGCGCAGCGGCAGAATAATACAAGCAACAGAAACTACACGCTGCATGAATCCATGAGCAACAGCAGTAGTTGGCAGCCACATTATGATACGAACCGGTGGCGGGACCGCAACTAAAGTAAACAATTTACTCTCAAAAGCCCAACGGACGCTTTCGATAAAAATTGCTGACAACGTGCAGAATGTTCGACCGTGTTGTCATGGCAACGGATTCGCCGACATACATTCTACACCAGACGCAGAGCAGGATCGCCAAAAGATGAACAGCCACAACACGGAGCCAGCTAGACGCTGTGAGCAGGTGCAGGCAGCAATGAATGACACACGCAAAATTGTGTCAAAATTTACATGCGACATCTGTGCTACTTTGACGACGTACAAGCTAAGTTATAGGACACATAAGGCAACCAAAGCCAACAATATCACCATAGCCTCCGTTTCTAGAATTGCTATCGCCCATGTATATATAGGAACAACAGACTTTAGATCCACTTTTGCACTAACTGAACACCGTGAAACTCATGCAAAACTGTAGCAATAACAAATTTCTCACCGTCTAATATAGCCCTTATATACAGTATATCTTGCGCAATAAAATTATTGCTCGGCGCGGCAAATCCAAGTTACTATCTACTGTACATCAAAGAACGGCGACTAAAAGGATCCATCCATCCCGGCATTGCTAACTCGCTGTCACCAGTGCATGTGATGCCAATAGCAGCGCTCCTATATATAGGCAGCCCACGTCACGGACGCATGAACACAAACGGGGATTTCTTGAGTATTTTCGCGAGAAAATTAGCGGCAACGATGACGTCACAACTGATGGCTTGCATTAAATTGTACGGCCGCATCCATAATAACCACTGGGAGTTACACAGCTCCAGGGGCGAAAAGAAACAATGATGACGTCACATCGGTCTCGAACTGTCGGTTTCAGAAGCGCTTAGAGGTTGTGTGTCTGTGTCTTCCTTCGTTTGCAGCTCACGTGACCGTGTAACGAGTGGAGTGTGCCTCCAATCAAAGCAGCTGCTTATCATCGGCACCAAGCAGTGACGTCACGAGGGTAGCGGGAATAAAGCTCTCCTATTTGTTGGCTGAGCGTTTAATTTTCTCCCTAGATATAAAAATTAGCTCCTTTAACTCCCCCTCGGTGTATGTAGCTCTATGAATATTGAAATTTTCGAGCTAGATTTGGACGTACGAGTATGATAATTTACGTATTTTGATGTGTGGAGCAGCACAAGACACTGCACCTCTGTGTTAAAGTTCAACAAGAAAAGCATATGTAATAGAGATAATAAGGCATCGTCAGGTGGCACACTACGATCGGTATAATCGAACTGCACTTGTCCGAAATCTTAATTCAATCCTGAGCGTTGGTACCGCCACTTGAATTTTCAGGCGTTAATCGGAAACCTATAACGCATGAGATACCAAAAAACTCGATCCCAGATGACAAATCGAACGCTTGAGTTTGAAGTTCTGGAGCTGTCAAGGCTCATCGAATTAGATTAGCTTAGCTCGGTGGAACTGGACTAGTCGAGCTCAGCAGCTGCTGGCCGCGTGCTGCTTTAAATTGGGGTAGTAGTAACAGGGCAGTTCTAGAGACACACTATTCGTCACAGCTGCTGAGTGACGAACTAAGAATGACGAAATAATTTGAGCCTGTAAATAACGTCACCGATACGCGGCGAGCTACAGAGCCGTGCAGACCGAAGCAAACCAATTGACTCTCGTCCCAATAAATAGCGACATGTTCACCCATGCGGTGCGCCTCTGCAGCAGTTCAAATACCTGAACATGCTGTAACGATATTTTCAATGCGCTCGCTGCAGTCGGGATAATCTAATTCGATTTGGTTCAATATGACCGTAGTTTCAGCTGTAACCTTTCGATACGCTTGAGAAGGCTGAAAATTCGATTATGCTGCTTAGGCTTTGAATTTTCCGCGGTCTCAACAATTAAGTGTTATCGATATGCGAATATAGTCTGAAACTTGACCTAAAGTGGTGAATCGAGACGCTACGAGTGATGTTCTGGTCAAGTCAAACCTGAGCGGATCAGATTATTCACAGACGCAGCGTGTGAATCGGAGACGCCTCAATTTAGCAATCGGCAGAGAGAGGGGGTAGCGTGAGGAAGCCAAATGGAGGAGGCAAGACGTGCTGAATACAATCTACGTACATTAGCTGTCTCAATCTTAGCGGTTCAGAATCTCGCTGCCGCAGTATCTACCTGAAGATCCATCATACGTAGGAGGGGAGCGCGTATGGGAATTTAAACTTTTATGTTCTGAACATGTAATAAATTTTGACTGAGACATCATTAATAATTTTTGCATCACTCCAAAGTTTTAAGAATGTACTAGCTTTGAGTATATAGACAGTAACATTACTTTTTACAAGATTTCTATCTAGAAATTTGCACTAGATTTGTTTTTGTATGGTACTTATATCTATCTATATGTACGACACAACAGCTCATGCAGAGTATTTGACTTGCTTGCGAAGACAAGGGTCCTACTCAAGGAGCTCCAAATAGCAGCCGTCTGTAAATTTTATCCTACATTACATGAATGTACGCGTTTAATATAATATTATCATAGACTCGTTCATGGCTCATTTACTGTGGGACTGAATCTAGCAAGTGCACGAACTTAAATCAAAATTGTTCAAGTGACGCTACCAGCAAAGAGCCAACTCAACCATCCGCTTATGTTGTCACGGTGCGACTTCAGCTTCCACACTGTCAAGTAGCCTAAAAGCTGTAAACAATTTCAACTACAGGTACAATTTTTACATTAATCAAGTGCCAGTGTGCAAGTTTAAATGCTGCACATCATTATTCTAAGCGAGTTTAAATTCGCAAAGATTTTATTTAGGATTTACATATATCCTGCTGTTTAAAGGCTCGAAGTCAAGTCACGGTCACGGCTGCTAAAGCCGTGTAAGTCGTAAGCGCACAGCCGACTTTAGCCATACAACAGTACGACGAAACGCCGTCTGACGGTAAATCGTATTCGAAAATAAGTTTAAAAAAAATCTACTGCATTGTATTGAAGGACACTGTCCGACACTTCTAAAGATGAAGGGAATGAAGCTCTTCATATGGTAGAGCCAAGCTGTAGACTACTAACTACACAGTCCGCCTGCACAGCATCGTAGATTACGAACACCCCAACACAATCCCTTCGAAAGGACAGTTAGCACATTCATTTTTTAGCCCATTAATTCAGAGTTATTTGTCGAACTTGCTTACATTTCAGAACAGCTGCACTCGTCTACGGTGGTCGTTAGGGGCATGAAATTCGGAATCAGATACACCAGAGTTGCATCAGATCTACCAAAATAAATAGAACGTTTTGTTGCAACAGCATTTTGCACGTTGTTGAAAAGTAAAGAGGAGTTCACGCTATGTATCTAAAGCCATTTCTAAATTTTTTGCATGCAGTAAAATATTCGAAGACAATGTTACTTCCTTGTGTGTGGATCTTAAGATTTTATAAAATATGAGTCGCCAAGTCAGTTGGCTTTGGCAGATGGTACCAATGACGTGTTGGATAATTCACTGATCCGGAAATGCAGTAGAATTCGAAATATGTGTACTTTTATGTTGTTTACATGGAAGTAAAAAAACTTTCGGTGTCAAACGACCTTAGTATGAACCTGGCAACACAGATACGTTGCCGTCAAGTACCGTCTAGCCTCCTTCGCTGCCCGCCGTTCCCTGCAGACCCAAAACAGCCATACTTCAGTCATGGTCGCATGCCATCAATGCTGGCACGCGGCCCGTATCACCGATACACCATAAAACCATTTATAGGCTCACCGCAGAGAAGACGCGCCGGATAAATTCCAAGGAGAAGAAATCGCGAGCACTTGCCTGGGTCGATGTGCCGAGTACACGCACCACACCCATGCCATTCAGCGCTCTGTATCTGACAGTCATGCAATGAAGTCTGCGCTACAGTCTACCTATGCCACAGCGAGCCCAAAAGGGTTAGCGTGTTCCATTCGAGATAATCCAATCCCTGAATACATAGCTTGAACTTCTAGAAGAACATCATTTCTGAGCATTGGATTTGCTACTATCCATCGCAATTTTACTGCCTTTGCATTTTCTTGACCTTATTGCCACTTCACTATTGGCAGAACGAGAGCATTACTGTCGGTTCAGTTCCGCCAGCACTAGGCTATTCTTTCTTTTGTCATTCGTGGGTCATAAGACACCGCAACCACAACAAACTTCAGATTTGGATCAACTAAATGGGAAAACGCGTGGTATTATTGTGGACGACAGCGTACAGCTCTTTTTTCATTCCAGGCGAGCTGGTATTTCTATCCCTTGGACTTTCATAAGAATCGCCTACGGCCGTAGCAAAACACGACATTACAAATATAACCCAAAAGTACCGAAGCTAAATCTGGCTTCTCCAAGGAATAATATTTTCTGAAACGTCACTAAAAGTTAACATGGGAGATATACTACTAACCTTATCGGGCCTGAATGAAACACGTATGCATTTCGTAGGAATAGCCCTGTTTGTAATGTCCACAAAAGTCTCCAGCAACGCGAAAAGAGAGTAATGAATTACATTACGCGTAGACATGTACCGCCTGCAGGCCACATGCGCACTTGGAAGACAATGCTCTAAGTAGCCACTCCCGAGTTTCCCTTGATCAAGAAATTAACATAATGGCTTATTCATGATCTGGCAGGGCAGTGAACTGCGTTAGGACTCAGGGAATACATTGGTGCACGAGAGAGCAGCTGGTAGGACCTTCGCTGTCAGCTCAAGATTGCGTTACGTGAATCGGGTCCAATTATTTACTGTCACTGATAGACGTGGGCAGCTGCGGCCATATTAGCAAAAAAGAAGCCGGAAGCAGCACACCTCCAGGCTTATACTTTCATTGCTGGGCAGCAAGTGGCGGCAGGTACTTCCGGTGATCTTTGAACAAGTCCAAGTGGCGTATGAACGCGACCCACTGAGTAGATTAGATAGGCGGCAGTAGACGAACTTCAGATTTGGTAAATAGTCGTCGGAACGGAACTCAACGAAAATTGGTATATCAGAAGCGCGTTGTCTCCACAGCGCACGTAACCGCTTAGAGCTCGTTTATTTAGTAGGTACCTTTGAATGTGGCCGGTAAATTTTTCAATTTACGCAACTGATCTGGTGCTGATCTGCAGACGTTAACCTGCGGCTTGCCTAAATTTGTCCGATGGACTGCAGTAAAACGTTTTACCGATCTTTGTCCACTTCTTGAAATAAGTGCATAGATGAGATATTACGACCAGTAATTTCCACAATAATTTATGCCTGAGGTGCGTTTTTATGACCAGTAAATGCATATTTCATAATGCGTTGGGCATGGCATGCATGAGTTAGCATGACCGGCAGGAAGTATTATCAACAACTACTAATGCACACACACACGTAACAAAACACTGCAGGAGCTGCGTGCCAAGAGTTCAAACACACCTGCCTCTTGTGAACTTGTGAGCACAGCTTGTGACCCGACGGAGCGGAAGTAAACAACGCTGCACACCAGACGCCCAGGCGAGCGCTACCTGCGCCCATCTAAATCATGAAAATGTTTACTCGACGTCTGCTATTTACTTCAGTATAAAAAGACGCGACGTTTGAGAGCACCAGATGCTTTGGTGCGGCAGTGTGCGGATATAAAGCGTAACTTGCTGCTGGTTGTGAGCTATGAGGCCTGAAGATGAAGCAGCGAGGGGGACACGCAGCGCAACTCTTATTTAGAGACCGTGACAGCAAGCCCCCCTGAGCCGTGGCAGACCGTGACCGGCCCGGGGGCTGAGGGCCCCACAGAGCAGGGGGACGTGGCGGGAGGTTGTGCAGGAGGCGCTGCTCTCAGAGACTCCACGGAACTATACGTACGTAGGTGAAATTAAGACTTTGACGCTGGAACGTCCAGAACTTATGACCGATGCTCTGGCTTTGACCCGTTGAATGGAGCTTCAGGCACTGGCCCTTGATCGGTTACTCTTCAGACTCGGTGACCTATTGAGGGTCAATTTTACTCAATAAGATAGACGTAATCAACGTAATCGGGTTGTTTGTAACACTTTCAGCACGATTTAAAACGGCCCAGTCAACGCTCCTATCCCAAGTTCTGGGCAAGCCAAGCCTCGAAATCTCGATTTCGGGGGTCAAGGCCAGTCAAAGGCGCTCGTACTCGAGCCATGTGCCCACGATATTATCTAATGCAACTGTCTGTATCTGGTCTGAAACTTCCCTTCTGAGCGTTCTAATCGGTATTGTATTAAACATTTACGCGATAATCAGGAATCCATTACGCTTGAGACGCCCGGTTTCACCGAAATAATACCACCTTATTCACTGTAACTTGCCAGGAAGATCCATTCTGAATGTTTGAATTGCCCCTTCGGAAGGAGTTTCTGGCGTTAATCGCAAACTGATTGCGGTTAAAATTACTGCGTAGAACCGCGAGGCATTCCAAGCACGCGTCGTCTCTCAGAGAGATAAAAACAAAGGACGGAGAGACAGAGACAATACCTTATCGTATTTCTGAAGACACTTTACTAGTGCGTAAACTGTAATTTTATAGGTGTGCAAGTCGAACGATGTGGAAAGTTAAGCGGTGAATTTACTAAGAAATTAATTTACCTGGCAGTGAATTTACGAAGCGATGTATTTAGTACATAATGGACTTACCAGGTGAGGAGTTTACCGACTAACTCGCCAGTCACTGCTCTGAATGCAGTAGAGTTTGCAAAATACCACGATTGTGAGGGCCCGCTTGGTACAACACCACATGCTGTAACTTATTGCTACTTTCAACAGCACCTAAAAATCAATACTCACCAAAGTCAGTGCATCCACGATGTCTTGGTTGCTTATTTTTACATCCGCCGCTTGCCTCCATTTGGAAAAACCAACACAACAATAAAGCAAAGAAACAGAAGGCGCACTTTACGACATTAAAATGACCCAACACCATCGCTGACGTGAATATTGGTCGGTATTTCAGAGTTGCCTGATGGGCAAAATATCCGAGAGAGTTGGTTTCCATATCGTCAACAAAGGCGAAGCTATACGGAAGTATTTATAATTACCCGCAGCATCTATCTCCTTCGTAAAGAAAAAAAACAAAGGCACTGGGTAACAATTACCAAGTTACACTTGAGCGAGCACGAAACACACGGCTGTCAAGAACAAGGCCTGCGGAACAATGTGAATCAGTCGCACGAGCAGCAGCACAGGCACAGTAAGTTCCTTGACTTATCGACTGGCCACACGCAGACCGACAAGGGCAGATCGTGTATATGAGATAAGCTGGCGAAATCGGTTTGAGATATCGCGAAAGTAGATAAAATACGTCGACTACAAGCAAAGGCGGCAAATATATTGAAAGTTGCTGCGTTGTGGATTCGTGGAATCAAAGGTTAAAGGGCAATACATGTAGTAAGAACAATAGTACATTAAATGAAACGGTCCACTTAGATATACGACAATTGTTGGTTCCAAACAAAGTCGCGTGAAAAAAGGAGGCTCGGTAAACGATGCCCAAAAGCTCATAATAACTGTTTCCCTGATTTAGAATCGGCTACTGAAGTGACAACTTTTTTATTTAAAGGTTTACTTCTTATTAAATTCTTACATGTGGGCCGTGTGTTTACATTGATTTAGGGAAAATTATAGAATAACTTTCCAAAGGAAATTCAATGCAACTGGTTGAATTTTGTCATCTCAAAATGTGATATTTTAAAAAGGTGTTCTGGAATTATCATTTCTATACTTGCGTGACAGAGTTCAGTACTAATTCTGTGCGACCCGTAAGTATTGATCTGTGAAGGAGGCGAACAAGAGACATTAGTAGAGAAGCTTTGGTACATACAATAGAGAGAAAGTAAATACTTCTTGGTATGGTAGCGTGGATGCGTCAGCGTTTCACCCTAGCGCGGTTTTGGACTGGATTCTCACATCAGTCCCATGCATTGTCAACAACCACTTTGGTTTTCGTATTCTCCCAACTGCATTTCCATCGATCGATTTCGTGCAATGAGTACCTATCAGAAGATCGATTCTATCCATCAGGTACCACTGTTGAGTAATCACGAGCTACTTTTTGTATTTACGTGCAGAACGCCCACTGGAAGCCTTTAGTGGATTTTTATATATTGCAATTCTTAGAAGAATGTCAATGACGAGCAACGATAAAAAATGTGACGTGCTGGCCAGATTTCAATAGCAAATCTAGAACCGATACCAAATAACGAATGAGTGACACTTCGTTAGTTTGCAGAGGTAAGAAAAAACTTTTTGTTGTATTTCTAAGTTATTGCTGTGAGACGCGGTCTCTCGGATGCAAATGCGGTTAAAGGGCATTGTAATTTGGGCCGCGCTGACCGGGGCCCGGTACAGAGCAACGCCCTGGAGACCTGCAGACACGCGGACTGTTGCCGCACCGCAACAGAGGTATCGGGCCCTGCCACGGTGCAACAGAGGTATCGGGCCCTGCCACGGTGCAACAGAGGTATCGGGCCCTGCCACGGTGTAACAGAGGTATCGGGCCCTGCCACGGTGCAACAAAGGTAGCGGGCCCTGCCACGGAGCAACAGAGGCAGCGGGCCCTGCCACGGTGCAACAGAGGTAGCGGGCCCTGCCACGGTGCAACAGAGGTAGCGGGCCCTGCCACGGTGCAACAGAGGTAGCGGGCCCTGCCACGGTGCAACAGAGGTAGTGGGTCCTGGCACGGTGCAACAGAGGTAACCGGCCCTGCCACGGTGCAATAGAGGTAGCGGGCCCTGCCACGGTACCACAGAGGTAGCGGGCCCTGTCACGGTGCAACAGAGGCAGCGGGCCCTGCCACGGTGCAACAAAGGTAGCGGGCCCTGCCACGGAGCAACAGAGGCAGCGGGCCCTGCCACGGTGCAACAGAGGTAGCGGGCCCTGCCACGGAGCAACAGAGGCAGCGGGCCCTGCCACGGTGCAACAGAGGTACCGGGCTCTTCCACGGCGCAACGTCTGAAATGATGGCAACAGCAGCAAAGTATACAGCCACACAGTAACGCCTCGAATGGCAACAGCAGCAGAGACACCAATGCACGGTAACGCCTCGAATGGCAACAGCAGCAGAGACACCAATACACGGTAACGCCTCGAATGGCAACAGCAGCAGAGACACCGCCACACGGTAACGCTTCGAATGGCAACAGCGGCAAAGACACAGCAACAGTGCAACGCCTGGAAAGTCACCAACAGATATATGGACTGGCCCGACTTAACGCCGCTAGCACTCGGAAAGCTATAGGCCTAGAGCCTACAGTCAGTGAGCCAGGG
>LQNS02277221.1:7924867-7974962 GCA_001587735.2 Parhyale hawaiensis | reverse complement strand
CTGCCACGGTGCAACAGAGGTAGCGGTCCCTGCCACGGTGCAACAGAGGTATCGGGCCCTGCCACGGTGCAACAGAAGTATCGGGCTCTGCCACGGGGCAACAGAGGTATCGGGCCCTGCCACGGTGCAACAGAGGTAGCGGGCCCTGCCACGGTGCAACAGAGGCAGCGGGCCCTGCCACGGTGCAACAGAGGTATCGGGCCATGCCACGGTGCAACAGATGCAGCGGGCCCTGCCACGGTGCAACAGAGGCAGCGGGCCCTGCCACGGTGCAACAGAGGTATCGGACCCTGCCACGGTGCAACAGAGGCAGCGGGCCATGCCACGGTGCAACAGAGGTATCGGGCCCTGCCATGGTGCAACAGAGGCAGCGGGCCCTGCCACGGTGCAACAGAGGCAGCGGGCCCTGCCACGGTGCAACAGAGGTATCGGGCAAAGACACAGCAACAGTGCAACGCCTGGAAAGTCACCAACAGATATATGGACTGGCCCGACTTAGCGCCGCTAGCACTCGGAAAGCTATAGAGCCTACAGGCAGTGAGCTAGGGACGATATCACAGAGCAACGCATGCGACATAAGTACCATAGTCTATAGTACCATACAAACTGTACCACAGTGCCTTAGTACAGTTCTAATATTTTTCTTAGCCATTTTATTTCTCCTTTATAACTTGTCAGCTGACGCTGACTAAGGATACAGCAAGCATGAGCGTAACTCAGTGGTATCCCCTGTAAATTGAGTTTTCTTTAAACATACAATTCTCTCTTGCGTGCGACACGCTTTGATGGGTAACTATAATGACTTGGCTTGTCGGTCATGGGTTGTCAAACTGATCAAGTGGAGCACACCATTTGCTTTCATGCTACTCATAATAGTCACGGCATATACCTACAATTATTATTTTGTACTATTTTACTTTTTTATTTTTCTAGAATGTAACTCTTCGTTCTATAAAATAACTCGCGCCCTGCGTTTGCTACAGGGAAATCATTTGAGACATGCATAAAATTTTGTGTTATTCAGATCAAATAACTTTTATTAAGAACACAATAGATTCACAAATAAACCTATATGTATCAGCTGAAAGTCGAACCCTCTGCTTAACCTAGAAAGTTATGCGGCAAACAGACCCCGCTTGAATTCAAAACATTTGAAGCTTATTAGCTCCTTAGCTTGTATCAGTTATAGGTCGACATATTGGTTTCATACAGCAAAGGCAATTATCACTGTTGTGGAACAACCGAAGCTTGACCTCTGCATGACGATTTCGGTAAGATAAAATGCGGAAAAATGGTTAACGTAGTAGAGATGTGGTCAATTGAAGTCTAAAGAAACTATCAAATTCCCTCTACTGGAAAATTGACAGTTGACTGAAACATTTAACACTTGGGCTATACTTAATATTATTTAAATTGTCAGTAACAAAGTCAGATGTTTTACTGAGGAAATACACCTTATATTCCCTGAATTGCCAGCATCAGAATCAGAAAGTAAAGAGTAGTAGGATTCACTCAAAATGCCAGCATCAAAATCAAGCTTTTTCGCCAAAAAGTTGTACTTATTGTTCAATGCGTCAGCATAAAGTTGAAGTTTTGATATTGAGCTGTACTTTATTACTTGCTCGAAATATCAGCATACAGCAAATAAACTACGTAAATTTATAACGCTATTGGCAACTGCCGACTGGCGACTAGCAAGCCTAAGCATATGCTTGAGTGCTGCAATAATTACTCGATCGCATCAATGATTTGAGGTGTAACTAATTCGCCATTTCCATTAAGCTAACCAAACTAGATTAGCCGCTATTTGTCCTGAACTTCAATCCTGAGTTTCCAGTTCTCCATTTCGAATGGAGTTTCAAAAACTAATCACAGTAGCACGGTACTTGAGACAACAATATAAAACGTCTGTCGCTATCGAGCGCGATCAGTTGCGTTTAACAGCTGAAACAGGGCTCACGGTGGCAAATCTAAGATGAGGAATATGAGCTCTAGACTAATCAAAAATATTGGGATTTGGTAACTTAAAGCGCACGTTGTGGCTGACCTATGTGGATTGTAGGGCTGAGGCTAAGCTTGTGTATGTGAAGGCACAGCATCGTCAGAGGCAGCGTTCCAGAGAGTCTCTACTGCATATTGATCATCCATATCGTTGATGGAGTGAGCTAAAGGCTCCAGTTTTGGGGGCTGAATCTTCGTGTCGCCTCTTGTTAGTCTCGGTGGTTTTATCATTGCTAATCCCATGGCTAGGGCGGTACTCTTCACCGCTCCCTTTGACGGGAAGCAGAGCAGAGATGTGTTATCATTGCCTCATGGATGTCACCGTGAACATCGTTTAACCTCTTTGGCGTTCAGATCTATTACTATTAGGGTGCTGCGTGAGAGTCTTGATCCTTATGGAAGCTGGCATGTTTCCTCTGTTTTATATGCAGCTTGCTGGCGTTCTCGCCCCTAAGCTGGGAGTGATCTTCCGGCGCCTGCTACAGTTAGGAAATTTTCCCCGTTGTTGACGTACAAGGAATATTACTCCCATTCCCAAGGGTCCGGTGTCGCCCCATGTCCCCAACTACCGACCTATTACGCTGACGCCCATTTTGTCGAAGATATTCGAGAAAATGGTTGCTTGTAAGCATAATCGATTTTGCTGAGGTTACGGGTTTGCTACCTGCTGGTCAGTTTGTGTACAGAACTGGTTTGGGTTGTCGTGACGCACTGTTGTCGGTGTCACACCATTTGCAGTCTGCACTGGATTGTGGGTCTGAGGCACGCCTTGTACAGTTGGATTTTGACGGTTGACGGTTTTTTGAGTAACTCACTCGCAGTGGAGTCTGGTGTCCCTCAGGGTAGCGTGCTTGGCCCGGTGCTGTTCGTTCTGTATATTGGTGACATGCTCCCATAGCTAGAAAACACTATGATCAACACTGCCGACCATTTCACGTCGATAGCAGTGATAAATGCCCCCAGCATGCGTAATGATGTCGCCCAGTCTCTGAATAGAGATCTGTCGCACATTAGGGTATGGTGCTCGGCCTGGAGTATGAAGCTGAATGTCAATAAGACTAAGTCTCTGATTGTCAGTCGGTCTTGGACACTTTTACCGCAGCATCCACATCTGAGTATAGATGACACTTTGCTTCAGGTGTCTAGCTCCTTGAAGATTCTCGGTGTTGTCTTTGATAAGAAGCTTACCTTTAAGCCGCATATTATTCGACTGGTGTCGAGTGCTTCCCGTGAGATTGGGCTCCTGCGTTAGGTGAATTCTGTGTTTGGTGACGGTGAGGTTGTCCGCAGATGCTTTTATGCTTTCTTACTGCTGTGTTGGAGTATTGCTCTCCGGTCTGGGCTCCAGCTGCTGACAGTCATTTGCGTCTGTTGGAGCGATTTGTGAGTTCAGCCAGCAGGCTGTGGGCCGAAAATGATCTGGTAAATCTGTCCCTTAGGAGAGGTGACCGGACTCTGCATGTTTTATAAGGTTTACAACAATAAAAGATATTGATTGTATTCTTTTGTCCCGGCCCTCTAGGTCTCAAAGAGGATTACACGTGCGCACGTGCGGTCGACGCGCACTCTTTCCCTTTGAAGACTGTTAGATGAAGAACTCGTCAGTTCAGTCGGTGCTTCGTGCCTGGTATGTTGGGGTTTGGAATTCATTGCCAGCATCGGCTCTCGGTCGTGTTGGCCAGCAGGTGTTTAAGTCAGCTGTTAATGGCTTTTCGTTTGATTTTCTTTAGCAGCGTTGTGGGCGTGCCGGCAGCGCTATCGTCGTTCGCGACGATTTGTGTCCGTGTTTGTGAACGCGGACCGTGTGCGTGAGGGCGGCGTTCAAGTTGGTGCGCGGTGCTGCTCGCTGTATCGCAGATTATGTTAGGTTAGGTAAGGTTAGTTAGGTAAGGTAAGGTTAGGTCAGGTTAGGTAAAGTTAGGTGAGGTGAGGTTAGATTAGGTTAGAAGGTTATGTTAGGAGGTTAGGTGAGGTGAGGCTAGGTTAAGTTAGGCTAAGTAGTGTTTATTTTAGTGGTGACGAGCGCATGAAAGCTTACTTGACCGCAAAATCGTCGTGAACGACGACTGTGCTTCCCGGCACGGACACCTGTCCGTGTCGGCCTGGGTGGCACACGCTCCAAACTCGCAGGATTTTGAAGATTCAAAGAGTAGCCAAAATATTCTAAATTTTATATCGCTCATAACTCGTAGCTCCCTTGTACATTGTCATAGTGTTTCTTCTGTTAAATATTGCCCATTTACCCCATTGGCATCTCTTTTTTTTATCGATGTTCAAGCTATCAAAAAGAATTTATCCATATTTATTAACTCTAAGCAGGTCGCAAGACGTAAACTATTTACAAACGCAATAATTTTTGTGAGCCTTCTAAGTATCGGCGGCGGTACAATAAATACTACGCTGAATATAAATTGACCGGCGTTGTTCATGGTGTTAAATGGGCTTTCGCACTATATACTATAGTGAATTTCGCACTATATTACATACAAGTCCAAAAAGAAAATAAGAAATATCAAAATATAAGTTTAATAACTAATAGTGTATGTTGAGAATCAGCAATGCAAATAATTCATGTCAATAAATTACGTCGTAGAATTGCTGTAAAACTTGCGGTACGCAGAACTTAGATTTTTAATGAGTTTTTCGAACGTTCTCGTGCTCTGCGCCATCCTTTATGGCTATGCTAAGATGTCTTTAAAACCTACAACTTTTCGCAGTTACTGGAAACTTTTTCTAAATACAGTATACCTAAAATAATAGGAGTCTAAGTTGTGTAATAAGCGTTTTCAAGCTTGAATATCGATAACAAAGAAGTCAATAGGGTAAATGGGTAATATTTAACAGAAGAACCATCTTTACTATGCACAAGAGAGCGACGAGTTATGTACGATATAAAATTTAGAATATTTTGGTTACCCTTTGAACATTCCAAATTCTGCGAGTTTGGAGCGTGTGCGCCCGGGTGTGAGTTTTAACAATAATAATAAAAGTGGGGTAATTGACGACGGCTTCACTCCAGCGAGAAACAATTTACCCGCCCCGGATAAATCTGATTCATACGAAGATATTGCCTGTCCGAACCAAAAGTGTTACCATTTACAGACCGACGGTGTTTTATACGGGGACCGGAAGTAAGAGAAGTAAAGTCTTCGTCTGCAGTTGCTGAGATCACACGGGCTGTTGCTATTGTTAGTTTAGACGCTCATTTCCTGCGTGGGCTGCGACGGATGTGTCAATCTTGTGCCAGAGTCATGCGTACGCTGCTTGCATTATGACCTCATTGAAGGGGTCACATCTACAGTACGTGTGACGACCCGCAGCACTGTAGTTGATTTGCATGCAGCACCTACGTGTGGCATGGCAGTTGTACCGCACACTAGCGGCACCCATGTGTAGAATAATAATAAAGTTTATTAATGCATAATAGAAGATGCAAATAATCCCTAAAAATAACAAAGTACTTTATTATGAAGCCTATTGGAAGCTCATAAGCTCTGTGGGCATACGGTACTAGTACAGCTGCACAAGCAGCGGTCATGTGTAGCGTGGCAGTGTGGTACAACAGTGGCGAGCAATAACGTCACTGACAGGCACACCACAACTAGGCGAGGGGACACCACAGCGCCGGGAGCCCGACGAGGCGCGCAGCCCCCGACTCTAGCAAACAAAAACGCCACAAAGAGGAAGCTGTCGCAAAACGCGCGCAAAAAGGAGCAAAGCGTTTGCTAGACGGAAAATAAACAAATGACGGTCGGCGTGAATAGCCGGAAGGAGAGCAGAAAAACTGGACAGCCTGCTTGTTTACAACACGCCATTACTGAGATAATACGCTACAGCTACACCTCTCTGCTGCGACAGCAGCGGCACTCAGCCTCTCACGTCGTATATCTGCTGAGAGATGAACTGAGGGATACAAGGAAAAACTTTGTTGATGGATTCCGAACAGACATATACAGTAGCTTTAGAGACGTCACACAACAGATCTGCCGCTATTAAGTTTCGAGCGGTATTGTTCTTGAGATGAACTTGACAGAAAAATTTCTACTGACTGTATATGCTGGAAATAAAGCAAAATACGGCTACCCCACAGGGTGTTATTCCGTGGGAGCATGTGCCCCAGGGCCCCACGAAGCGATAAGCCCTGTAGCATCAATTGGGATACTTCTACTGAGATAAGCTGATCTCATTAGCTTTAGCTTGTCCAGAACTTACTAGTAACTTCATTCATATGTTACTGAGATTAACTTATCTCAATAAACTGTCTCAATCGAGGGTCATTATTAGTTAACACCTTCAGTACGGTGGGTTATCAGTTACGCTGGGCACAGATAAGAATAATTGCGACAGCTTCTGCCAATCAGAATCATCGATGAAGCCCTTGTCTGCATACGCCTAGCGACCGCCGCGTATCTGTACGCTATCGCTACAACGCTGTCGCCAGATACCATTATCTAGTACGTCATACTATCAAAAGCTGAACGTTATTTCTTTCTTTAACAGCTCAGACTGTAACTCCAGCAGCTTTATGCAACATCGCAATAGGAGACAATTCGTGAATGAGTTATTGCTTCATATCGCTAGACGGAACACCGTGAGCAGAATTTCCTTCGGGAGCAGCAAGATCTGGCGATCGTTCAGGTCGTTTGCAAAAGCTCCACTGTCGACTGCAAATTTTATAGAAACAATATCTAAGGGCCCTGAAAAGGTTACTTTAGCCTTAGGTGCATCTATCTCTAGTGCCACTTCGCTTCCTGAAATACCCATGAACGTTGGTCCGCTGTGGGAATACCCACGCGCACATACTTCTTGTCATCTTTCTTTATGATCGTCAGTTGCACGTCCCTGGAGGCTTAAACTACTAAGTAACTCAACTCCTAAAGCTCGATCGATTATTACTTATCAAAGTAACGCGTTGTTTCTTTTCTTGGAAATTTTGGTGGTACCTCTCGCTTAAAGTTCAAACGTTTCGGCAGTCTTTGTGTATTTCATGGCGCATTTCGGAGTACGTAGAGACACAGTACGTCATTGTGCCCAGTGAGAAGCCATTTCTTAGAGGGACAAAATACGCGTGCAAAAGCCGAGCTCCGATGGAAAATGCTAGTCCACAGGCCCCTTCTGAGCGCGTGTACGGCGCTTGTTCACTAACTGAGCTACACCTTAAAAGCGAAGCTAAGAAGCTAATTCCGCAGGTATTATACGCGCGGAGCACAAGGCAAGGCTCTAGTACACACACTATATGTATGTACAGATGTGTCTAGTATCGCCAGTCACGTCTCCAGCGAGCGATAAGCATAACTTTTCAACCGATACCAAGCTTCAAATGCTCTTGCAGGGCATTCGAATTTTGAGGTATTGGTCAGCTGTCGGGCTGCCACCTCTGCATGTAAATAAATACTTACGTTTGCAGCACTCAGTTACGCAGCAACTAACTCAACAATCTCATGGCACAGACTCCTACACACCGGACTGCACGCGACACACTGCAACTCACCTGTAAAGGAAAGCAGGTATTAGTCTGGAGTGAAAACTCTAGTGCAATCGTACAGCACCTACATAATGGACCATATGGGGATTACACCCTGAATACTTCATCATCACATAATATGCCACACAATTAGCATAATATTCAAGAATGAAAACACTACGAGAATGTAAATAAATACCCAGGGCGTCAGGAATCATTGAGGCTGATGTGACAGCTCGGGCACCACGTCGTTTTGGAAGTACGCGGTGTATTTGAATAGATCTTACACTATCCCATCCACAAAGTTCACAATTCTGCAAAGTCCACCATATCCACGAAGTCCACTAAATTTACAGAGTCTATAAAGTCCACAAAAACCAGCCCAGTCTTTATAATAAAACTACCATAACTGAGCGAAACTGGAAGGTTTGGGACAGACAAACGGACCGCTCTCGAGTCATTGTAAGGATTATGACCTTAAATAGCACCACGGATATGATCGTAAGTACAGTGAGCATGGGTGCAGGGAAAGACTGGTGCTAATGCCCTAGGATTATTCATTGCGATAATAGAGACAAAAGGCCGTTAACAATGTTTTTCAATCAAGCAATCTGTAATTACTTTATCAACTCGGCCCCCTGCAGTCACACCAACAACTTTTTCATTTGCGATGTGAAACAAATTACAGCAGTTTAATCAAAATTTCTAATATTTTTCATCAGTTTCATCGTATAAAGGCCAGAATCCACAGAAGTTTTCAAAAATAATGCTTTTAACTGAAAACATTGAACAAAGTTCAATAAAAATATTGTTATAACATTTCTACGGTTTCCGGCGTTCATACGTTGCAAATGAAAAACATCAGACATTACAGTAGCTAGGTAAAATATAGTTTGAACTGAATAAAATATAAGTAGGTATAATTTCCTTTTATTCGCAGTTCGATTTTGTTAAGCATTTTTCATATAATTTTGAAAACGTATGATTGCAACGTACTCGTTTTAAATCTCTTTGAATTATTACATGCAAACAATTTACGTATAACAACCGTGAAAATTTCGCCGATCTATTTCTCGACTTCTCTCTTGGAATGGGCCTGGTGGTCCATCTACAGCCAGTTGTTTAATCTAACTGAATCCAATCGTGTCATAATTAGAACATGCAGGAGACGTGGAGTAAATTAAAGCTCGTGAAGTTCGTCGGTGTAACGAAACTGTCAATAGAGAGCCTAATTCATTTTTATTGCCCGCGAACGAAGAAAGAGAGGTGATAATGCTTTCGTTGAAGATTCAAGTTTATATATTTGTTTGTATATTTGTCTGTCCACCCAAAACAAGGCGAAGGAGTTAAGCAATGTTCATAATTTTTCGTAGAGAGTCAGGCGGGACGACCTGGATATGAACAATGCCAAAAAATTAGAATTAGCTGGCCATCAAAAATGACGGCGATGGATTTTGTTGCTTTACCACCCAAAAGGCGGCAGAAGGAGTTAAGTCATAGTAATTTTTTTTTTTCAGGCAATCAGGTGGGTTGACTGAGATGGGAAAAAGGCAAAAATCTTGAGTTAGCTGGCCATCAAAAATGACAGCGTTGAATTTGCAACTCTACCTAAAGAGAGGCAAAAGGAGTTGAACCATTATCACAATCTTTTTCTGTCAGGTGGGTTGACTAAGATGTATAAAATACCAAAACTCTAGAGTAAACTGGCCATCAACAATGACGACGTTGAATTTGCCCCCACTCCGGGTAGTGGTGGCCCGAGGGCACTGGTTACAATTATTTCCGTTACAATGGTTTGGTGTTTGATGCTTGGCTGTTTTGAGCACAAAGAAAAGAATTTAGTGCAGCTTCTTCGTTTCCCGGGCGATCCAAAGTTGCGAAAAAAAGGAGTTTTTGGCTCGCAAAGAAGCATACTCAGGGTCCGCTGTAATCGACAGCATCTGCTCCAAACATTTATCGCCCCAGCAATATGATAAACTCTTACCTCGTATGAGGGCAAAGCTTAAAGTTACAAACAGCATCTGTGTGTTGATCATAAAATGTTTCTTTCTAGCTCTTATTTGGTTTTGGACACAAGCTTTTATGGTGTAGAACTCTAGGGTACCTGATTCTCAACATTTCTCTTTTCAGCTGATCAAAAACTACAACTTGTTATTATCAATAATTCAGTTTTCCTTTCAAGTATTCCCAAGTAACCACAGACAACACTTTTTTCCTCAAAAACAGTTTTAAAACCTGAAATCTTTCATGTTAACGCTCTGAACGCTTGTCTAGCGAATATGGCCATGGCCACCTAGAGAACAGTGTTGTTGAGGTGGAGTTGATATGGCCCCAAATTTTTTTTCCTAAACTCGAAAGAAAATGGTATGACAATGGGAAATTAAACTGTTTAATTACTGAAAGACAGCCTTCGGATGCCTAAAATATTTTAAACTTAAACTAGCAAAAAACACTCATCTTTTTGACAATTTGCAAAATTTTGATAAGAAAAACTCTTTAAAATACAAACTTCACAGAAACAGTTCATAACTTTGGAATTACAATTACTTCTAGAGCGTTTAATACTCCTCCGATTATACGTGTGCAGCTGTTTTTTTTTTTTTTTTTTTTTNTTTTTCACGGTTAGTTTTTACGGCGGGAAACATTTGCATGTAAAATAATGTGATAATTACAAAATAAGCCATATCAATACTTAGGAAGCCGTAGCTATGTTGCTGTATTTAATTTTTTCGTCTTTGATCGAGCTATTTATTAAACATTTTATTGCCTTATTTCTAGTAAAGAGATTTTTTTTGCACCGCATAGTAAACAGCTGTGATCACGCGATAATGATTGTAACTTTTCAGGGGCAAAAAATTATTTCGACCTCAGTAGAGTTAGAATCACTATGGACAAGAAATGAGTGCATCAACTCTTAAAGCATTTATTTGCGGTTATTTCAGTGTTTGTATTGCTTTTCTCTGTTAAAAAATGAATGTTTGAGGCCGAAATCATTTTTACCCCAAAATGATCTTATCGCCATATGCCGAGAAATGTTATTCCCTTGTTTCTACTTCATTGAGGCCCACGCTCACCGTATTTATAGAGCAAGTAAGTAACGGATGTGAACTAGAGCACACTGGGAGCGCATACCTCCGTCAAGCAAGGCAACGTTACGAAAAATTCAAATTGGTTCTGAGACCATGATTTTTTTGTTTTAACACCAAAATCTAATCATTTGTGCCCTTCAACAGTGTCAACAGCTTCAGTAATTTTTAGAATATCCGTTCTTAATTTTTTGAGTCATGCTGCTCACAAACGTTCTGACACACATCATCATCACCAAATGTAATCAATTATGTCTTCTAACATTACTAACAACTCCTATAATTTTTATGAAGACCCATCTGTAATATTTTCAGCTATTATGATAACAAGCATGAAATTAAAAACAGTGACAAACTAAAGAACGAACAAATAGATCATTTCAAAAATTTTGTCATTTACTCTTTGTGATATACCTAACACCTTAAGTTTATATCATTGAGAAAACTGAAGCAGACATACATACAAACGGATGGACGGATCTTCACCAAAAGTCAATCATCTGCTCCTCCTAACATACCTAACTATCCCTGTAAATTGCGTCAAAATCCGTCTATAACTTTTTGAGTTATCTTGGTGACAGACAGAATAACAGACAAAGAGACAGACAAACCGAACGAAAACATAACCTCCTTGGCGGAGGTAACTAATTAACACAGTTTGCTATCTATCCCTCCACCTGACGTCACAGCTAAAAAATAGTGGGCGGGGCTTAACACGCTACCAACGCGTGGGTCAACCTGTTACGTAGTTCAGCCATGCACCCATCCTACTGTACGTTATGGGGAGCAGCGTCCCCATGGAGACCCTGTACGTCCTCCTGGGCTTTTATCTAGGCCTTCAAGACGTCTGTCATTCATGCCGACTTCGCTTCCTATTCTTTTTATGCACCTACTGATGATGCATTGGCTTGTTATTCTTTTTCTTTCCCGACTTGCTTTTTCAAGGCCCGTTGATACTGTGTGTGAACAGCCTCGAGCATGGGTCCATTCCCACGCTTCTGTCGACATGCTTTATGTTCCTTGTTCTTTCCTCTGTGACGCCATCTTCGTGTGGAAACGGTGGCTTAAACCTCTAACAATAACTAACTAAGCTAAAAGAGTTTTCTTATTTTGCTTTTCAGTGCAGCGCCGCGATCATTAATTACGTGACTTCAACGGAGTGTTTCAGGCTACCAACACTGAGCAACATCCGTACATGCTGAAGCTTCAAATGAATACAGTCGATGAGATTTTCTGAACAGTTTCAATATGTCGCCCTTTCAAATCCTTTCTATCTTAACCACTGCACGAAGACTAAATATGACTCAAAAATAATGCTCTATGTGAGGCTGGTACTTCAGCAAAACTATAATGAATGTTGTTTTAACCGTCATTGAAAAAACTTGAAACTACATATTAAAGACAGAAAGTATAAAGCTGTGGCCGTTATGTCAATGCATTCGTAGCGGCAGCTGTCAATTTACCGCACCCTTAACTTTACCAAGTGTTTGAGAATCCGGAACGGTACTGGTATACCCCTGCATGGACCACCCTGCACCCACCTGCCGGTCTCATTCCAGGACGCCGGGCAGACATGGAGTGGCCAGGTTTGCTCTCCGCACGACTTGCGCGCGTCGCAGCTGCTCGCACAGAAGCGGATTTCTCACCTGCAACAAGCGAACTGAGTCAGCGTATTGTATAGTGTTGTCTTGTGGGGCCTGTTGCTATTCTATTTAGTGACAGGCAGCATGCAAAATATGACAGGGGCAGAATGAGAGGAGACACGATCAAAGAGACTTGGACTCAGAAACGGGGAATAATACAATACTGTTATGATGAGTATCTGCAGTTTATTAAACTGGACAATATAGTCAATATTCATTACTATCTCGGCAAGTTTTCGAGTAAAATTCTTTAATAAGAAGAAACGGTAAGTAGTGAAGTAAATTCGCGAAGGTATCACCATAAGTTCATGCACATAAGGCATGCAGAGCGATTTTCTGGCACTACTGTATAAGTAAAGTGCACAGTATCTTTATAAAAGTAAGAATGGCAGGACATTGAACTTTGGGGAAATAATCCCCCGAGTCCCTCCTCTGTACTCGAGAATGCAGCACCAAGTATCGGACCTCTCAACAATCGTAGCTAACAGAACAGAAGGACTAAAATAAACAAACGAAGAAGGCCTACTGCGCTAGATTAACTGAGATCATTGCATAGAGAGAAGCTTAATCAAAAATCACCCGAGGCGAAACTTTCAAGACAGGCCCCCTGGCCGGTGAGGTCCGTAGCAAGATCGTGACAGGGAGAGAGGGCTCAGGGCACTATCATTTGCGCAGTAAGTGATACGTGATCGCTGATATTCATTTGCCTCCACTGCCATGCCTATCACTGATCCAGTGGGATAGTGGCCAACACAGTGTCTCCAAGTACGCCCCTGTTGTTTCATTGGGCCAAAATATCCTTTGAAAGCGCTGTAGGGTTATTCAGATGGTCGTCGAGGGCGAATACCAGCTAAAGATCGCAAGATTAATCTGAAGTAAAAGCGTCTTTCCCTGGCGCAAAGAGCAAAAACGAAGCACGCCCACGCATGCAGTTCATTCGTCTTAAAACAGAAAGGAGAGTTCGTTTCTATAGACGACACTCAAATTTTGAATCGCCTTGCCGTCACGAGGAGTTCCGTGGTTTTCTGAATCGTCACCATATGTCGTGGAGGCAGTTTTCGATCACCACAAGTTAGTGAAAGCTGCGAACAATTAACCTCTTCAATTTGAACACAAATGGAAGCTTATTGGAGCATCCATCTACGAGTAATATTAGTGCTTCTTAGGAATATGTCCATATCTATTGGGAATCCTGCAAATACAATATTTTATGTGAAATAAAAAGTTATTTATTTACTGTTTTAGGAAATATATTCGTAACATTACCTTCTTCTTGAGCGCTATAAATTCCACTGTTCGCTCAACGAAAAAAGTTTTTTATTGTCTGAGCAGTAGCAACCTTCAGTAAAGAGCGTCGCAAATACGAATATCGCAAGCTCCAGAACTATTCAGCCATGACAATCACTGCAACTTTCTAGCAAAGCAGTTCGCTATATCAGTCGTACAGCTTGTCTGTTCAGTTTCAGAGACGCTTGGCTACTGATTATAGTGCAAGCAACTAAATTGCAGGTCGTTAAGAACGAAATTCCCTATTTTCTTATTCGCCACAATTGACGTATTTATTTCATATCATTGGACAGTCTCTTTATTACTTTTAAAAATGCAATTCCCGGTGGCACATTATCTCGTGATTTTGTTATTATCTAATCACAATTCCGCATTGTTTATGAACATTAGTTCCGTCGTGGCACATTTCCATCGCAAGTTGTTCGAAACATAACGATACGTTCGGTGAGGATATGGCGAATAACCCCGCTTTGTGGCGCTGGTTTGGTGATTTTACTCCTGAAAATCAGCCCCGTGGTAGACCTCAGACCAAGGTGGGTAGTGACGAATTAAAGCTGCAGTGGAGCGAATACAGCTCAAACAACGCATAATTTAATGGCAAAAAGTGCTGATAGTTATTTCCAAAATTTTAAACAACTGCATTTTTTTTACCTCTAGAACAATAAAATATTTTTCAGTTCAACATCGAGCGTGTCAATTTTGAAGATCCAATAAAATCAGCTTCCGTTATCAGTTTTCCAGACATCTGACATAAGTTTTTAGCTGCAAGTTTAATCCGCTCTCCGAAATTGTGGTAACTACCAATGATCTGGATACTTCTGAAGTATATAATTAGGGAAAATAGTAGTCACGGTACTTATTCATACACCTTGTCAGCAGCAATACTAGTTACATCACATCTGGTAGCGGTAGCGTACGCAAATTTGTGTTTCGTGTTTAATTTAGTCGCAGCTACAAAAATGCTCATGACTGCGAGAAAAATATTTCGATAAAATAACCGTTGGTTATGAGCCAGTCTCACCCGATGATGAGGAAGATGTGGTGGTAGAGCGGCCCCTAACTGCTGCAGGAGCCGCGTCAGGAGGCACAGGGGCTGTGCTGCTGCTGCCGCCCCCTCCAGCAGGCGAGCTGCGCGCGTTGACATCACTGCTTCGTCGTCCACTGTTGGATACCGTCGAGCCTGCACAGCATAAATGAAATGTTTCTGTTATCGTAGGCAGTGTGGGAGATACGGTAATGCGNCGTCAGGAGGCGCAGGAGCTGTGCTGCTGCTGCCGCCCCCTCCAGCAGGCGAGCTGCGCGCGTTGACATCACTGCTTCGTCGTCCACTGTTGGATACCGTCGAGCCTGCACAGCATAAATGAAATGTTTCTGTTATCGTAGGCAGGGTGGGAGGTACGGTAATGCGTTAGTTTTATGCCCTAAGAATCAGAGTCCTTCATAAACGACGCATAAACTAATACTTAATACTAATACCGATATCATATTTGGCTCTTGAAAGGTGAAAGCTCCTTAGGCCCGTTGCAGAGAAGAAGAAAAGGACAGGGACATGTATTATGTCAAGGAGAACGGGGAACCAAAACATGGGACACAGCACCGGGGACAGCAAGTCGGAGAAGAAAAAAATAAAATAAAGATATAAAAGAACGCACAAAGGCTGTAAAGGTTAGGAAGGACAAAGTTACTAAGCGAAGTTACTAATACAGTCTTGGAATTCAGGGTCAGAAGTTAGTAGCACCTCCGCCTGATTTTAAGGAAGTACGTAACTCCCGAACTGTCTGAATTACGTATTAATTTCTCATATGAGTAGCACTGCTGAAGCGTTCTCAACGGAACCGGTGACAGTTTGAGGGGTTGCAGTCTACCAGATGAGTGCACTAAAATATCCACTTGCCAGCTGGCGTCTCACGGACAAATCTAAATATTCTGAAAAGTTTGCAACGTCGTAACGGAAATGACCCAGTAAATTGTCGGTAAAAGGTACATCATTGGAAGAACTTGCGGGTCACCACAAACCGCACCTCAGAAGTTTCTTCAATAAAGTATAAACATTTAACCCCTGCCAGTCATTTTCATTAGTAGCTACATGTGATGGACGAGCAAAGCCTGCTGGCAACGGCAATAATCTGTTTACCGGAGTTAGTATAAATAGTAATTTTGAAATTTAAATATAAAGCTCTAAATCCGGGTATAAATTAGCAAACACTGTTGCGAGACGCAAGTGAAATTCGCAAGCAACGCATGCAGTGGAATCTTCGGCGGCATACTCCAGTGATAGCGTTTGCTTATCAGGCCCGCCTTATCTCAAGGGCTGTGGCTGCCACAGGATGCTGAAAGTGAATACATTTCCAGCAGATCTGTACCTCAACAACTGTGAGGAGTCAGTCAGAGGAACTGTTTCTCTGTCGCTGCCTGTATACAGCCTAGGTATAAGCACATTTATTCTTTCGTAAATGGATAGAGGAGACAGCTTTTCTCAACACTAATGACACGGAACAACACTCTTGCTTATTTGCCATAGGAAAGTACGAATACACAATGATTTACTGGTGATAGGGTGACAGATGATCGTATCACTACGGCAAGAACTGAGAGCATTAATGTGCAGGGAGGAAGCGAGGAACTCTGATTTTTTCTGGAAGCAGTTCACCTATATAAGTATGATCTATCAGTATACTGATTAGTTAAACTGTGATGTACAGATGATAAGCAGGCGTTGAAGAGGTGACAAGAGTCTAAAAACACCATGCAGTCTAACGAACACATGCTTTACAACGACGGTGTCCATTCGTTACTACAAAGGTCTTTCATTCCTTTGCGTAAAGGAAGAGGCATATTTGTCCTGAAAACTATTTTCGTAACTTTCAAGTTCCAGGAAAGAATTTTTAAAATAATGTTTTCCCTTCACAGAAAGTATATGGGAAAAATTTCAAAGCAGTCATCCATATAACGAATTGAGTGAAACGCAGGCCATTCCTTTATAGAAAATATGTGGAAAACCATCGCTATGTGTTTTACTCCTATTAAGAAAAGCGTAAACATTCTATTGTAACCATATAGACGTCTTCATTCAAAAGACACGGGAATTTCAGATCAGCCTTTTAATAAGTAATGAAAACCTCTAGACAAAGGACACGCCGTTTTTCAGTACAATAATATAATGCTATAGACTGCAACGAGCTAACAGCTACACAATTAAGCTGTTACAGGTAACCAAAAAGATGCATCTGAGGCCCCATACACCGGCAGGTCGCCACGACACGCGAGCAGGCAGCAGGTGCAGGGCGCGCGCTCGCTGGCGCACACACGCAGAGCGGAAACAGCCTCCACTGGCCTGAGGGGAACAAATAAGCCCTCCTTCTGAGGGACTTTCGAACGCATACGACCTTGTCAGTACGCAGCTCAGCGGCTGATTGTTGTACATACGCACCACCTGTGGCGGGTAGCTGGTGGTGTGCACCAGCTGTGGGGAGGGCTTTGATGGCCCGCACATACGGCGCACAACCTATGTTGAGTACGCTAGTGCTCCTGGTGGGCATAATGATGGCACGCTAGCCTTACAGTGAGAACGCTGGTTGCACGCACTACCTACATATGAACAATATAATGAGCACGCTGGTAAAACGGATCAGGAAATAGCACACACAATCTGGTAGCCACGGCAGCGTTTTTCACTGCAATTAACGTTAAAGTTCTGCTTTGCTTCCCAGACAGTATACACGGAGGCCACGGAGGATTCATTCGCTGACAGACACGGTAGTGCGTTTCATGCCAGTAATAACAGGTGACACTTTGTACTGCATGTTACGAGTCCTGGAGATCCTCATCTCACTCCGGACATTAGGTTGCATTCCGTACGGCTATGCAGCAGTTAATTGTCTCGCTCCAGGAAAACATTCGTCGCCGACTTACGCGCTGCGGTATAGTTAGCTGGGATATACATAGATATGAATATTCAACTGCTATAATCAAATGCTTCAAATAAACACATTTGGTGGAGTGGGAAAAAGAAGGCAGTTCTTTTCACTAAACTTAAATAGAACAAATAACTATATAAAGCTCTTATCCTTGGAATGATTTGTTTCTAGCTGAGTCTTGTGCTACATTAACTACAGCTGTCTGTGCGGACTATGTTTATAATGAAGAAATATCTTCTAATTGGTCCTCAACAGCCAAATTTGTATCGTTGAAGTATTTAGTCATGATAAGAAGAGATTTTTCCGTGTGTATTTGGTACGTAAAGAAACAAATGAAATGTATTACAGCATCTAAAGCTAATCTGCACTGAATGAAGATGTGCTATACATTACGTGAGATTCGCTATGTACGTACCATCGCTAAACATAATAATAAAAACATATATTATCTCACATGGATGCAGTGCCCAACATATCAGGGGCGCAGCACCCCGAGGTATTCATTCTTATAAATCTAACATTCTTAAAACTAACACATGGGAGAAGATATACCGTTGGCTAGTGGATTTATACAAGTGGGTAGTCACTGAAGCCGTTAGAAATGATATAAGTAGCAAAATTTGCACAGACATTCCGGTTTAACATTTTTTTCCTTTATATGATAAAAAATAAAGAAATTTAGAAATAAAATAGATATATTGCATTCAGAAATCCGTGCATGTTACGAATTTAGTTCAACTCTTAGAAAGCCGCTCCGCTATATGTAATGGACAAGAATTTACCTGTGAACCATGGTCTTTTAGGACCATCAAAGAAGAAAGTTAAAAGGGCAATTTAAAAGGTATGAACTGCCTGAGAGTTTTGCTATGGGTGAGCGAGTTTCTATCGCGTTCAACTAACTAATTTTTAGCACAATTAGTGCGATATCTTGCAGTGGGACAACACCATCCATCTGAACTTATTATATTCGGTCACATCATGCATTGAATTGGGAACATGATTGCAAAGCTGAGCTCCAGAAATAGAAGATGCTCGTGTACCAGTCGCGGTGCGGGTGTAGTACACTTGGTATGACGTCCACCGCTATCACTATTGGGAGTAAACTGCACAACCTCCGCATGTTCAAGAGCACCATGCAGTGAACGAAAAGCGCATTGGACTTCATCTGGTTTTAATTAATAGCGTGCTATAAATCTCGTGGTCAGTGGAACTATTTCAACAGTGAACTGGCATGATGGCGCATTGTTAATATTCCGTTGAGAACTGCTTTTGCCAGAAAGTTCTGGGAATTTTTTTTTTTTATATCTGACACAAGATATTCAGTGGCTTCTCCCCAAATTAAACTACTGTAGTTGAAGTGAGAGAGAACAGGCGATTGGATGAGAAGTATGCGTACTTTTTTATAAGAAAAATATCTAACCTCTTATACTTCATCGAATATTACATATGCAACCTCTCATACATTATTAAGTTTTACTTCAGACTCAGATGTTTAACTATGACATGACAGGCAACGCCCAATAGAAACATCAATTATAATTATACTGAATATTAATTCATTACTGTGACCAAATGCTCCCGAATTTCAATTAACTCCAAGAGAATAGGAGTTCAAATGCACTGTAGCTCTCCTGTTCGATCACGGCAAATAAGGTTCCCAAGTCTCTAATTAGAAGAGAATGCTGCGTGTTCAGCCAACGCTAGGCACACAAAAATGGCGGAATGTAAACATTGTAGTCTTGCTGCAGTTCGATGGCCGTTGCGAAACAAGCGAGGGTCGTTGACAAGTTGCTCAAGGATCTTCCAGGTAAGGACGGAGAGCCTATAATGTCAAGTGTGTGGTGGCGGTGGAGGGCTCCACCTGTTGTAGCGTAGGGCTTGCGAGATGTGGGTTCTGCCCATGCTTGCAGTGTCTGCAGTTATGCAGATCTGCTGACTGACTGTTGCTTGATTCCATAGTCGTCGCGACATGTCAGTTCTGCTTGCTTGCAACGCCTACAGCAATGCAGATATGCAGATTGAAAATCGATTTCCATCGATGTCGCCAATGCTGCGGCTGTATATGCCTACGGTAATGCAAATGAGCTTAGCGACAGCTGAATGATTCCCTCCTTGTCGCGAAATGCCAGTTCTTCCTTGCTTGCAGCGCCTGCAGATATGCTAAGCGACTTGTGGGAGTTTCCATAGACGACGGCAGCTGCTGCATGAACTCCACTATGCTGTCATGACAATAACACCAGGCCTAATGAAGGTATGCAGAGAGACTCCTGAGTACTACTATCGATAGATTTTTACATTATGGATACCCCATCCTTGCAATCTAAGATTTGGAGAGATACTCCTGATTGAATGTTCAGCTGCAATACAATATAGCGGTGGAATTATTGACTGCAGTGTACATGAGCAGCCTATGCAAAATAAGGTCATAACCACAGGTCTGCAAGGCACAGTACGAATGGCGGAGCAAAATAACGCCTTGTTTCCCATTCAAAGTTCACTTCAAAGGAAAGTTCAATGCGGATAGATGCAAAGCATTTGTTGCCTTTGTGGTTAAGAAACAATACAATTTGGACGCTGCACCGTTGCTGCATTGAGGCAGGGAAAGTTGCGCCTCTCGACATTTTCTCTCTATAAATATTTGCGACATGTGTAAAGAACAATGAGACAATTGTTCAATCTCCCCAATAGCATAGGAGACAGCAGCGAGGGAGCCGTGAGCCTGAGCATAAACTAAATGCTAATATTAGAAATTACCAACAAGTTGGGCCTATATACTCCACCCAAATGCTGAGTAGCGATGAAAAATAAGTTCTTAGGTGCATATGATGCACCTGCATGGTTCCGTATTG
This sequence comes from Parhyale hawaiensis, assembly GCA_001587735.2. Classification (NCBI taxonomy): domain Eukaryota; kingdom Metazoa; phylum Arthropoda; class Malacostraca; order Amphipoda; family Hyalidae; genus Parhyale; species Parhyale hawaiensis. The sequence goes on along the minus strand of LQNS02277221.1, from coordinate 7,954,715 downwards.
ATTCTAGCTCTTCCATTCTCTCTCGTTCCACTCTGATGGTCGTATTTTCCACGTATAAATAATAAATGCAACCTGGTTTTCGTGGACCTAATTTCATCAGAGCTCGAAAGCTGGGAAATGACGCGTCACTTTCGTGTGAAGAGGATCCGTTGTAGACGGAGGAAACTTGCTGCAAAGACTACGCACAGTAAACCATCTAACATTGGGGAGGATATTAGTAATTTATGACGATGGATGGACGGTCATTACTGTGCAGAGTTACTTTCGATTTAGGTAAAGGTTTAGACAGCCGGACTTGACGTCTGCATGTACGTCCGCAGACGTAATTCAGCTCAACATAGCTCCTGTTGCGTTACACAATTTGAAATGAAGCACAAAATTGGTCGGAGAGAAACAATATTAGCTAATTTATGCTGCCTCATTTTAATACCATTATGAGATAATTTGTTAGGGCCACACTGACCTCAGTAGTATCGTTGTTGACAGGCGGCTTTAGGCGGCAACCCGTTGGAAAGTGCCGGGCTTAAAGCCACATAATATATAAACACTACGTGAGTTTATCACGTATCATAGCAGCGCATGTGCGCTGACGTTCCTTCTGAGTTCATGCCTGTTGCCTGTAGCATGGATTCACGTATGGATAATACATTACACGAGTCACTTAAATGTTCTATTTAGTGATCAAATAGAGACAACGGCGAACAGTTCAACGGCGGCAATGCAGTACCGCACCATTCTCACCGTCCTGAGAAAAAATAGCTCAAAAATTACTTCTTTTCGGGCACTGATATACCGGTAAAAACCAAACTTCAGGACCCGGTTTAAACGTATTGTAGATTGTGCCTTGGATACCGATTGGTATTTACATCGAGTACAACAATGGAGCGGAAATCCGAAGTAAAGAAGCTACCGAAAAAATTGAATGGATTAGTGCTCGTTCACAAAGTGAAGGAGTAGGTTTGACAACGGAGCTCATTATTTTAGCGCACTGCACTTGAAAAAGAAAAGCTTGCACTTACAAAATAAGCATCGAGTGAATTTCACTAATTATTGCGTTTAAATGAAAATACGTCAAAACTGCACCCGAAAACCAATACCTATATATGCTTATAAATACATAAACCTATGCATAACTAACAGCAGAAACAGTCATTCGATACGTATAAATTTATAGTGTATAAAGTAGATTAGGGAGAGGTACGGCACAGTTCGAAGGTATGCCTTAATAACCTTCCACTGATCGGTACTGCTTCTCACCCAACAACTAAACTTTGGAGCTAAAGGTATAAGGAGCAAAATGCGACGCCCCAAGGGTACTTAAGCTACACGATAAGGCTTGCTACAGTGATGAAGCTCTGCACCAGAGCATCGCTCAATATTACCTTACAAAACGGGGCAAGACAAAGCCCTGATGTTGGAGCAGCTTGTGTATAATGAAGCGACGACTGACTGAGAACCTGCAGTGAGATCATCATTAGCACTGTAAGGCCAGAGCTCCAGCGGCGGCCGCAATCCGTCAATCCTCCTGCTGTTGCCGGTTCAGCATAGCATAAAAGGCATCACTTTACAAGCAGCAATATAATCAACTGCAGGGAGCCTGGAATTATATACGCAGCACCAACGCTTTGCGCTTCAGCGCGGCTTGGTTGCACAACGCGTGGGTTCATAGAGGTGGCCGCGTATATAGCGTCTTATACGATCTTGTTTACGTAGGAAGCCGTTCGTCACGGGCATAACACTGCCAGTGTGATGGCTTTACGGCATGCCACAAAATCTCAACAGAGGCGTACTGCCGCAATCGTGGGAGCTTAGATACGATATCCCTCCACGCGTTCAATTTGGCGCTTAATGTGCAGGAAGTTGAATTTGACACTTGCTATTGCGCAATGCGGCCACATAGCCGATGTATTGCAGGGAAAAGCCATCTTACAGAATTGATAAGGAGCAGCGATTCACGCAAACACTGCCAATTGCAGAGGCGTAAAGCAATCGCAACCGAGGCTGCAGTAGTCTGAAAACAAGCTGACCGTAACGCGATATGCGGTTGGTTGGGTTACGCTCGAGGGTGGTTTCAACACGGCTAAGGAAACATCCAGATGCACCTATACACTATATATGGTTACGCTAAGGGACGAATGGCAAAATATGATAAGTCAGTACAAGACGTGTGGCCTGTCCAACAGTGTCCGCGTACGCAGCTGCAGCTATATGGGCCAGAGTCTCCAACACTGCACTAAACTTAGCATACGGTTAAGCGTACAGCTGTGAGCGCGACTGCATTGAGATAACAGCAAAAGATTTAGGTTGTTATTCATCGAGTTAGTAATTTAGTCTTAGTCACACAGTATACAGTATCAGGCCTCACTAGAAGGTTAAAGCGACTTTGACCACGTTTTTGTTAAGATCAGTATGATGACGTAAGATAACGTGAGAAGGAACCCAGGCACATTTTGACCGAACTGTACAGTCTGCTGTCTCTTCGTCTTATGAATTAATTGGATAGCTAAGCCCAGACCTGGTTGCAGTATTGCTAACATAAAATATTACAAACGCTAATACAGCAGAGCTCTTTTAAACGGAGACTTCCCGAAACGGGAGTAATCCAGAAGCTAGAACGGTACCCAGCGCCACCTGCAGAGAACTGGGGCACTAACCGCAGTGAGTGACTAGCAGAATGATGAAGCAAAACTCAATCGTTGTGTATACTGCAGTGTAACTTAACGTTCTACTGAAGTGATAGCTAGCGAAAACATTTCATAAACGTATAGGGGAAACACACACGCTGTAGATCTTATCTGGCAACGGAGACCGTATTTCTGCCCATGTTCTGGAAGTTCCACTACACTTATAACTTTCTTTTGTCTGCAGTGTGGCTTGCATATACGGTGGCAACGGAAGACTAAACAAATACTCTCAGAGTTCATTGCCATTCTAACCCTAAACTTCTCCGGCAAAAGTTCATAGAGGCTGTCTGTTGGGAACACGTCAGTTTGCTACACAGGGCAAAGGAAGCGCGCTGAACCCACCTAAATTAGGTCCTTCATTTACGAGTGCGCATCTGAACAGCGAAAATAAAAAAAAAAACAGCTGAAGCGAGCGCAGTAACAATAGTGACCGTCCCAGACGACACGTGCGACTTCATCAGAAATACTCTGCAATTTACACGACAACTGAAAACACCCAGAAAAGCGGAAAATTTTAGTGGTCGAAGTCGAAATGAATAAGAGAAATAACTTCACAGGGCAAGAAAAAATCGTGCAAATAAAACAATAATATAACAAAACGAACCATTTGCAGTTCCAGTTATATTACTCACTGCTCAATGATGCTGGATAATGTGCATTACACAATCAGTTTTCTAGGACACCGCTAGTGTTACAGAAAACTACCATTTCACGTTTAAAACTCAGTTTTTGCACGGGGTTCTCACAACATTCCCAGTGGACATCAGTAGTTGTTATTGGTTATAATATCATGCTCACAAAATTTGAAAAACTCTTCAGCTGGCTACAGGGAGTACTGAAAAAATCTTCGCAAAAAAAAACTATGCGCTGCTCTTGATTATAAAATTTGAAAACGGCACCCAGAACTATGCAGTCACGTACGAGTACACAATCATTACAGTGACTACTCGTTTGTCTGACTGTCCTACGTACTATGTTCTTTATAGGCCATATCAACGAACTCGCAAATGACAAGAACAAGGAGTATTCTCAACTGCTCATTGTAATCGCAAAGCCTGGAGAGGAGATCAGCTGAGCACAGTGCTAGGCCTTTATCCCGTCAATACATTCCCAGTTGGCCATTGTAAACACGAAGCCTGGAAAGCAGACCAGCTGAGCACAGTGCTGCATGTTTATCCTGTTAATATATGCCCAATTGGCCATTGTAAACACGTTGCCTGTAAAGCAGACCCCTGAGAAAAGGGCTACACACTTATCCTGTATTGATGTCTTCCTATTGGGCATAGTACAGGCGGAGCCTGGAAAGCAGACCAGCTGAGGACGATCCCAACACGCTGGTGGCCGCGGCTGGAAGTGACGCAAGACATTGGGTCAGCGCCATATTTGCTATGGACGCAGCGGCGGACCTCTCGCGGCCACCAGAAGTATGCGTACGCTGATTAGCCGCAGGAGGAACGGATGGATGCTGTTCCCTGTGCGAGGTGTAGCTGGTACAGGCGAGAAGGTGTGACGCAAGAGGCAGGGCAGAGCTGCCAGCTATCTGTACCCTTGAGCGCTCTTGAGCAGAGGTGATCGTAGCAGCTCACAGTGCAGAGATTAATGAATGCATGAAGTAGATGATAAGCGGACAGGCCGGCACAGCGCGTCTTGTTCTGCAACAGTTGCGGGATTTCCAAGTTTAGCAGAAAGAGAGGTAGTGTTTTACATTGTATAGGCTTGTGCACTGAAAGAGTAGAGGCAAAATTAGCTCACTGCCCAGACTTGACAAACTTGCTGTCATCAAGTCAGCCTAATAGGACATTCTGAGCAATTGGTGTTCTTAAGGATGTGTAAACACCTCGCACTCTTAGTAGCACCGCAGTAGTAGAGAGTCGGTAGGACTACTATGTGCATTACCATATGCAGTACTGCACCCTAACACACAGAAGTTGAAAGATATAGAGAAAAAAAATGTTCTTTATGAAGACTAAGCACAACCTCGCCATGATGCTCAGAGCCAGGTCACTATACCTATATTAAGGTTGTCAGTCCGCCTCATTTCTATTATCGCCTCCTCAGACTCAGACAATTAAATTAGTATGTATTTGAAGCATGCAGCAAAATTTGCATACATGTATATCATACTTTTCACAAAAGAATCATGTCATTCATTCGTACATGTCATTCGCCAAATAGCTACACAAATTTGTATCAAAACTTTTTCCTAGTCGACAGACTCTTTATACATTTAAGCTTTAGTTTCCAACGGTTACATAAACTGTGAAGATAACTTGCCGTTCGCTCTCCAGCTGGTCACAAAGTTCGGCATTTTGACCTCTATGCACATCAAACGGCATCTATTGCACCACGTGTACCACGCATCTATTGCACCACGTGTACCACGCATCTATTGCACCACGTGTACCGCGTTTGAAAAACATCGAAGTGTCATCGTAAGTATTGATACGTAGTGTCTGTCGGTCACTGAGCTTTACAGCTAGCAATTTGCTGCAAATTTTACGATGAGCTTAATTAAGTACCATCACCGTATTCTCCATAGAGGCAATCGCTACACTGAGCCATCCAATTTGGAAGCGTTTTGTACTACGCTTCTTACAAACTAGAACCAAGACGTTGAAGTTGAAAAAAAAAAATCCTGGTAGCTGTTGGGTAATTAACTTATAAAAGCCAGTAGGTAATACTATAACAGGCACTAAAAACATGATAAATCATAAGCCAAATACACTGATATACACGCTAAAAATCTAGTCGCCAGATCAGATTAAAAAAAAAAAAATTCAATGTACACTACTCACATACCAGAGACGTTGCAGCTTATTCACTAGGAAGACACCTTGTAATTTTAACTTGCCGCGCTATGACTAGTTGATCGCGCCTGAACAGCTACATAATCATCAACTGAAGCGTCAAAACTAATTTCTGCGGTACTTTTTTACAAAATTTCCTGGAAATCATCCTAAATTTCCGGGATTCAAAATGGACCCAAAATCGATGGGAATCCCATGATGAAAATGCTGAAGACAACTTGGAGCTGTAGTGATCCACAAATGATTAATTAAAGAAGAGGAATACTAAAAAAATCTGTTCGTTTGGTTGGTAGTGCATGGGTAGTCGTACTTTTCAATAGTTCTTGACGAATTCCACAGACTCGATTTTATCATTTTTATGCTCATTTTTACCAGCAACAGCTGTTCATTCCTTGGGCGTTAAATTCGACAAACAAGGAATTACTTTATGCATCCATAGAATTTTCGATCAACATTTGTGTTTCGTTATATACCTACACTCTTCCAAAATCTAATTCAATAAAATACACTTCCGATCTTTAATTTATAAGAAACTCTCTTCTTACATCCGGCTAACAAAGCAGCTGCTAAATCCACTTTGCAAAAAACAAACACTGCTTTCATGCAGCTTATGTATCGAAGGCTGCGGAGCACGTGCATTAAACCACATAAATTAGCACCTCTGCTCCTCCCGCCATTCATAGCTTAGCTTTCCTTCCCGTACCAAATGCATCTACATTGTCCCACATCCATGGAAATAATCTCATCCGATCCCTTAGCTTTAAATTGTAAGGTATCTTACTTCTGTGTATTCGATTCGCCAACAGAAGTCGAATGATAATGTTAATTAGCAATTTGCTAGTATTTAGGTAGCTGAAGCTCGATCCAAGGCAGTGAATCGAATGTTCAGAACTAAAGTTCAAACAAGCTGAAACTAGATTAATAACATAATATCGGCAAAAGCAGGTTAATCAATGACACCTGGAGTCGTTTCATCATCTCCCATAACGAAGAAGTGACAAATGTACGGCCGCCAGCGCGCAGTCGACACGTCGCTTCATTTGCAATGGAGATGACAGCTCGTTTACAGGCACTGTTGGCCTCCGCTGCGCGTACCTTACAACGTCAAGCTGAGTCACAGGCTGCACAGCGCTGAACTTACGAGTAGCTAAGCTGAACTTAATTCAGTATGTAAAGACAGTGTTTTCTGTGATAGTGCGAAGTCTGAATAGAGCTTAGTGGCTATAGAGTAGGGAGTGACGCCATTGTTGGTAGTCGCTGCGAGCCTGACAATAATAAAAATAACTAGAGCACTCTGAGAGCGCATACCTCCGCCAAACAAGGCAACGGTTGCGAAAAAATAAACTTGGTTCTAAGACCATGATTTTCTTTGTATCAACACCAAAATCTAATCATTTGTGCCCTTCAACAGTATTAACAGAATCAGAAATTTTTTGGAGAACCGTTCACAACTTATTGAGTTACACTGCTAACATGCATTATGACAAACATGAGTCAAATATGTCAAATATGATAGAAATAACAGCTGGTGCAATTTTCTAGAAGATCTATTCATAACTTTTTGAGATATGCTACTAACTAACGTTATGAAAAACGTGAATCAAACATACAAACGAACGAACTGATCTGCACCAAAATTCAATAATTTGTGTCTTTCAACATTACAAACATCTCCTGTAAATTTCATAAAGATCCATTCATTACGTTTTGAGTTATTGTTCTAACAAGCATAAAATCAAAAACAGTGACAAACGAACGAACAAACGGACCATTACAAAATTTGGTCATTTACTCTTCGTGATGTACCTAACAACTTATGCAAATTTCATACAAATACGTCAATAACTTTTTGAGATATGGCATTGAGAAAAATGAGGCAGACAAATAAACAAACGGATGGAAGGATCTTCACCATAAAATAATCATCTGTTTCTCTCAACATACCTAACAATCCCTGCAAATTTCGGCAAAATCGGTCCATAAATTTTTGAGTTATCTTGGTGACAGAGAGACATAATAACAGACAGACATACAAAGCCAACGAAAACCTAACCTCCTTGGCGGAGGTAATCAAACTTTTAATAAGAACACAATAGGTTCACAAGTACCCCTGAGACTACCGAGTAAATAAATAATGTCAGGAGGTTGAGTCTGACAAAGCAAGACTAGATTTCTTCAGTACGTTTATGTTATACTCTCTGTGAAATTTTGAAATTAGACTGGCGTCCAGTGACTTGAAAAGTGACGCGAAAAAAACCACAAGAGTGGGTAGAGATTTCGTTGGGACAGTGCGCTACTCCGACCGTAGAATCATCTCACTGTACCAATGGAAAGGTACGTCCTGTCGTACCTATCATAGGTATGTACCAGTAGCTAAAATAAACACAATACCTACTTGTACTGCGCCATAAGCCACGTGCTCGGTCGCTGGGTACCAAAAGGCCATTTCTTCACTCTGGTCTCCATGCCTCGCTCAGATCCTATAGCTTGATGTGTGAAACACGGCCCCGCCCTCTTGCTACGCCCATCGTTTAATCTTGGCCACACTCTTAGGATTCACCAGCATGAGAGTGGTAACACAGGCTGGAATTTCTCAGTCGCGCAATGATTGACATTACAAAATCGCTCTCAGAGCGTTATATCATAAATTTATGTCGTCGGGCCAAAACTCAGTGTATGCTAATGAGTCCTTGCTGCAATGGCCGAACGCGTCATTCTTTCTACGATATTTGTTTCTATGATTAAACAGTTTTCAGATGAAGATTCAGAACTCCAATACATGCTAGCTACATCACTGTACGTTCAAGAGCAGTGGTGGATGCATATTATATATGCATCCTTCAATTAGTGCCCTGGTGATGCAGACCACACATACTGTATAATCTTCCAATCTTATCCACATGACTATGTTGGCGATGCCTACGCTCTAGGGAAGCCGTAATAATACTTGTCCGAGAATTCTTTCAGGGTTTTGAAAGCCTGACTAAGCAGATCAACTTAGACTACACGTGGTACCTTCAAATGCATCAAGATGGCCGTTTTCTTTTGAGTTCCGTCGTTTGGTAGACTCCCATCATAGACGATAATTTCGCCGTTTGATGATATGTCAGCACAACAAAATCACGACTCTACGATCCTTTCAGTACGGTGTGGTATCTTTAAATGCTGGTATATAAAGTAAGATCACTAATAAATTACTATTATTTTTATAGAGCTTGTACAATCCCACGCACTTGGACGAGAAACTGAAGCTTTCTACTTAAATGATTATCATTCAGTAACTTATGTAGATTTAATTTGTGATCTCTGTTAGAAACAGTTCTGGGCATCGCTCACAAAATTCAGAAAAGCAAATTTGCTGCAGACTGTACTAAACAAATACAGCGCCTACAAATCTGTCTGTAGAAAGTAAAAATAGAAGTAGAGCGTGCGGCTGTGCACTGAAGCAGAGGTACGCAGGCAGCAATGAAGTGCAATAGACCTAATCAGCCTTACTCTAAGTGAATGATAACAGAACAGGAGGGATGACAATGAGGGTCGCGGATGAGACAAGCATCACACTGTGATGAAATGACATCACTGCTGGGTATGGCTGGCAGGTGAGGCGCATTGTGTCAGCACCACACGGCTGCTGATCTGCTGCTGTAGGGGTACATGCGTGGTACAGCAGCACGGCTGTCAGCACCACACTGCTCCACGAATAATGCTGTGGTAACAGGCGAGGTACAGCAGCACGTCTGCGATGCAGCACTAACAGGTGTGTACATACATTACCAGCATCATGTGCCTCACCTTATGGAGCTCCCAACACACGCGCCCATCAGCCAGCATGAGACATATGCCTGCAGCAGCAGCAACGCACAAAATGTCTCACGCCTGTCCTCACTTGCTGTTCTTCTGACAGGAGCCTTGGCGGGTCGTCTCAAGGTGCCTTCTATTTATAACTCAACAACAATGCTTTCGGTCGCTTGAACACTCGAGTGTTTTAAGTTAAGTAACTAACGAAACATTTATTTCGAGTCCTGGCATCTGAGTAGATGTCAAACGATGGCCTGTCTACACAGACGAGTGGAGGCCTGCACACAAGCACCGCCAGTCTTCATTGATGGCGTGACATGGGACGCTGTCACGCTTATGACTTGAGACACCATGTACATCACACGCGCATTAGTTACTACATACATGTGAAAATTAGACGGCTGCCCATATTGCTTAACTGCACATCGCATGACGCTCACAAAAACAAACTGGTATAAAACCGGCACTCAATTACATTCGTACTCACACTGAAGTCCGGTTACATTTTAATTTTATATAATTAATTTACTGTTCAGTGATGACTGATTGGCAAGCTAAAGTGATTTCCAACACTGTGACTGACCGTGAGCATGGAGGTACGCACAGCAATTTGCTTGTGTATACGATATAGGACGAGGTTTCTATTGTTACTATTAATTTTCCATGGAATAATGAGTTGCTGGCGTGTGGTCAAAAGTCACTGACTCTAATTAGGCTACAGTACACAATTTTTGTGCCGCACCAGCCTTTACGGCATTGCTGGGGCAAAATTCCTCCAAACTTCCTTGATTACTTGTTTTGACTCAGCGCCTTCACGCTGAAATTTTGTGTCTGACAAGCGTCTAGACTGACGCTCATCTGAGATAACCGAATAGAAACTCTAGAGTAACAGAAACCCTTAGACAACGGAGCAGCCAATACTCCCCACCAGTCGCAGTGCAGGATGAAAAGCACACACGAGATCGAGACCAGCGACTTTCTATCAACTCGAACAAGCTCAGAGCCAGAGAGACCACCGCGCCACCGCCCACGCACCGCATGAAAGCAGCGAAAGCATTCAGCGCAAGCGACTCCCAGCCGCGTGAACAAAAATACGCCGTTCGGAGCGAGTGGGAGGAAGCGGCGGAATAAAAGTTAGCGAATTGGAATTGAACCCTTTCGCTACTGACGGCATCGCTGAGCACTAACATCACGCTGTGGTTCTGATTTAATCAACGCCTGGTCTTTCTGTGAAGTCTTGTCAGCATGTTTGCAAGCAAGTCCGATAGATACGTCAGCATTTGTTACTTTCTGAAGTACATCTGGCTAGGTTATCAAAAGCTCAATAACAAGTAATTACTAGGACTATATGTGAATATAAATTAGCAAGATGAGAATTTTACAGGCGAAACAACTAAAAGTTAGATTGCACGGCAAGAATAGAGAGAAAGTGTCCGTCTTTTCAGCACAGTGGGCTTAAAAGTTCATTGGTGGCATAGTAGTGTAGACAGACCGCTAGTTAGCCAATGTTGGTATCAGCGGATACTACCATCCAGCAGTAAAGCCCATGCACTAGCCGTACTCCAACAATAGCCTTCAGGGGAGCACATAAGCCGCTATCAGCAAATACAGAAGACACCCGCGCTGGGGCAGCGTCCATCACACTTACGGTGTAATGAGACCAGCCGTGGTGGAGCCCGCCCATAGTAACACAAGAACTGTTTATTCAGGAGGAAGGAGAGATCTCTATCCTCAAGCTTGGGATACCGTATCCTATACTATAGCAAGTGTCTCCTCGCACATACTAAGGAAGGGAAAGAATACGCTCACATAAAATAGAGAAAGTATCGGTTCATATTATAGTAACTAAAAAGAGATAGGTGGCTATCTAAATTGAAAGTGACGGATAACCCTGAGGGGCGTAGACCCGTAATAAAACCGTCGAAGTGTCTGCCAAGCAGACTGGAATGGGTGTCCACAGTGTAATGGAAGTCGTTCACTACCTGCCAACATTCACCAGACAAGCTATAAGTATCTTCACCATCGTTTGTAGCCCCACAAGCAGCACGACTAACTCACAATTAATGACGCTGTCCTTTTTTTCGACAGCTCATCAGAGAGGCTGGAACAGTGGAGGGTTAATTAGCCAGCACTGGCCCGATACGCTCTGATGCACAGCCCCCGTCATCTATAAGAGAGGCTATCACCGACGAATATTATACAAGAGATATTTAATAAACTTCTAACTTGTTGCCCAAACTGACGCAATCATTTCCGTGGTTTTGTTTGCTAATATTTTGATATAGGAAAATTTAATCGAAGAACAGAGCAACAAATGACGATGCTGTAGTTTGTCACTGCCACTAGCTATATCGCAAAAATTTCGTGTTATTCGTCCTTTCTAAATTTTGCGTTTAAATGACCTCATTATTATAAACCTATACCGCCTGAAGTGCATTGCATTCATAGTAAAAAAATAAGAAACGGAAACGTGGCCGATGAAAGATACATTATTTACAGAAGAAAATACATAGAAAACAATAGCATTATTCTATATTAAAGTAATTATCTTGCAAGCGACACATATTTTTCTCACGTGTTGAGTAGGCTTGGACAAATAGCGCCTACCGACAGATATATGCTGGAACCAAACTATGAGGGACATTACACTAATTAAAAAACATACAACTATATACAATTCGTTCATTGGCCCCTTAAGACAACGCTGTTCAGGAGGGGCAGGACTTCCGATAAAAAAAAAATGTTTCGCATTTTATCCTTTCTTGTCTGAAAATGAATGCCCAATTTTTTTTTAGAAAAAGGAAGGGGTACGCAATGCGTTGTATATATATTCTAATAGAAAAAACAAGCAAATATTTCAAAGCCGCCATATCTTCTTAGGAACTGCAGATCAGATGAATTGAGCTGGTGGAGCTCACGATGCATTCTCTACAACACTAATTCCGTAACTTGAGTAATGTACGTGCCCCCTCTGACAATATATCTTTAGACACACTGCTGCTCCCCCCCCCCCAACCTGCCGTTAACATAGCCTCAACCACGGTATGCACATTCAGTACAAATTGACTACAGTACATTTCAGTAGATGTTTATAGCGTCAACTGCCTAATGCCATTTAGTTAAGTGTGTAAAATCTAACACTTATATGTACAGTGTAAGACAATGCACCAAACATGTAATTGCTCTTGGGATATCCCCGCATTCTATGTAAAGTTGACCATCTAATTAACTTCCCTGCATCAATTTTTTAACTTGTCTTGAAAAGTTTACATAAAATTGGAGAAAATTTTTTATGCTAGCCATCGTTACTAAAAATCTAAAGTTTTCTTTGATATAAAAATGTGACATTAGGCGGAAATATCTTTATACATAACCTTTTATTGTCAACAGTTGATGTAATTCTGTCATAAATAAATCAGATGTTCTGCAGCACACAACCCTGCAGAAATTATTAGTGTGCTTTATAAATACAATAAGTCCAAGGAAATACAACAGTGCCATAGATGTTTGAATGTCGGGAGTCCGTGCGTGAAGCAAATGAGAGCGCGTGGGTTTTAAATGCACCACCAATGAGACGAGCTGCCGTGGGGCAACGAAGGCGCAGGCAGGCTGTTTATACAAAAACAAAAAGTGTGTTCATGTATACAGTACAGGCATACATTATTGACACAAAACGCGAAATACTACATAGATTGTTAGGGGTCGTGTTTGATTGACAGGATCATTTTTGCGTATTTTAGTTTCATTACAAAAAAGTAGAGAGACTAAAAGATCTTTTAAGTAATCCTTCAATGCAATTTTAACATAAATGTGCTGCTATAAGAATCAGACGTTTACTGTAGAAGAAACGCACGTAACGTCTTTCTTAAAAGGCTCCTAGACATTTTTAGAATATATCACCTCGATTAACCTCAAACAAATTTTCAATTTTATACTTTTCTTAAAGTTTCAGCGATTTCGCCCTTCAGTAGCCACGAGGACCTTCTGTCGTATGTTAAGAACAGAAATTTGACCTTGCCCGGATAAAGGAACAATCAACACGCCAAAGAGTTTTAAGTATAGCGCCCAATCAACTGCGAATCAAAATCTATTTGTCTACATTCCAATTCAGTAAGGCGCCAGACACAGTAACCGCTACTTTAGTCGAGGTATTTCCATTATTTTTTCTTCTCTTTACAGGAAATTAGCGCGCGCTTGCAAAGAAATAATGGAGTTTACTAACCAAATTGTGGAGAAAATCTATTATATGGCTAATCAGAAACATGAGGCAGATTGACCAAACAAAGAACGAATGAACAAATTAATCCAGTGTAAATTTATGTTTTATTATAAAGCAAGTCTATGGAAAGCGTTCTTCGTAGCATGTCCATCTCTTTCTCGACAGAATAAAATTCTCATGAGTAGTTGTTGTTGTTGTTGTAGTAGTGTAAAGATCTGCTCTAAGATGCCGAATTCTCCATGAAAGAAAGCGTACAGGCGCCGTTCATGAGAGGCTCTACAACGAGAGCGCGAACTTTTTGTCCCCGGTCCATTTTAAGCTAAATTGGCTTCCATACCTTCATTAAATGAATTGTTTTATGCGCAAGTATTCCAGGCAGCCGGCATAACCGGGTGCCGACGGCCTTTCGTTTCCTAAGGAAGAGAAGGGATGTCGTTCGGCACCGGTATCAGTAATACAAGCATTCTGATCAAGACTCAAGTAGCCGAGTTTGAACTTTTGTATTTTGGACTCGGCGATCGAGTAGCTCCAATCTCCCACCTTCTCGTAAAGTGTACAGAACAGGCATCGTTCTTGGAAAAATTGTGATCAGGGCTCAGCTAACTGAATTTAATCGTCGGTAAAATTTGTCGAGACTACGGACTGGTGCTCCTCGTCGGTGCATGTGCATGGCCCATGCACAAACTCTACGGCTGCCCTTGCCAGTGAGTGTTTTGCTGCGGTACAAATAAACGCAGATTGTCAGAAATAGGAAAAAGGAAGCAGTCGTACTAATTAAGAAGTATAAAGAAATAAGTGAAATTCTTGAGGCTCATGCGAAGTCCTTTTAGTACTGGCGGCACAGAGAGAATCCCGAGTCCTATACGACTATTCCTGTTATTTCCTGTTATTTCTGGCAGCCTCCGCAAGCCGAGTGAGTCCTATGACGGTCACACCCAGGAAGCAAAGAGTGTACCGGGAGGACTCAATATGACTAAAATAAAACTTAGCAGTGACCGCATGTCACCGTATGACGTCACATCGACGAGTCGACGCATTTAAGGGTCGGACATCAGGCCTTCGTAGGTTGGGTTCTTAATCGTAACCAAAAATATAAGCAGCGTTATATTCTTAACGAGAAAGAGCAATCATAGGAGCAGTTATTTATCAAACTTTCTGTGCATGACGATAAAAATTTTACCGTGTCGTGTGTATGGGTGCAGCTCAAGTAGCTGGCCAGTCGGGAGCGGGTGATTGAAGTAATTAAGTCGAAAAAATGTGGTGATATGTATTGTGGAGAGCACTGTGAACTAAATATGAAGTGTAAATAAGCTTCACTTCAGAGAAGAAGTTAAATCAGTGTGCCATACCGGGCCAGATTTTAGCGTTAGTGCTGTGAAAGTCTTTTCCTGCCTCCACCGCAATTTTCTTTGATAGTTGTATATTGCTCAATTAGCATATATTGTCTTGATTTATGTACTTAAGAGATAAAGTTCGCAATTTACAACGATTTTTGGCGATATTAGTTGATTTAATCATTGGCTGCTCAGCCATAACTTCGTCGATATGACGTCACTTTCTGATGCTAGTTTCTCTGAGTCCTCCCATTACGGCCTTTGCTCCCTGGTCACACCTGCTGTGGTGCTGCAGGCGGCATCGATTGAAGAGGCGAGTCGAGTGCAATGGGCTTAACTTATCCAGCACTTCAGTGGTGCCGTGGCTCCGCCTCATTGCACCAAGTTTTGGGCGTTAACCTCGCATTGGTGCTTCGTGAGATGGAGTTCTCGGCCGGCTAAAAGGTAATCAAGTTGCTGCTAATATCTCCAGCATGATTCAAAGTGTAAAAACCAGCGCTGCTGCTTGAGGTTGTGGACAAGTCAACCTTATGGGTTCAGCTTAACTCGACTTGCAGGGTCAATCGACAACATCCTGAGTTAATCACAATAGCATTCTTGAAATTTTTAAGACATCAGAAAAAATGTAACAAAATCGTTGGCGATGCTGGATTATGAAAAAAATTAACTGACTTATTGTTAACTTTTTATGTCGGTTGTGCGGACAACGGCGTGTTGTGTGCAGAAAATATACAAGGTGAACACTTGCGGCCATCTGCAACTCAGCCACAAGACTAAAATAGGCCGGTGACCTCCGGCTTTAGTTCTTCAAGTGGCCTGGCAAACCAGATCATGTGGCCGACAGTGCCCGCTTGCCCGCTTCTAATGTCATTAAGCTTTTCCGCCGAAAGAAAAATCACCAGTAAGAAATTTCTCTAGCCCTGAAATTCCTGATCCCTTCGCGTACAGAGAAAACTTAACTTGCATGTTGTGCGATTATCAGTGGATACGTGCGGCGAATACTGAGGGCGCGTTCTGCTGGCCACTTCCATTAGAATAATCACATCCCCCCTCGCCCTTAACTTGTTTGTAATTTCAATACTGAGCGATGAATTCGTAGGTCTGTATTGAAATTTTGGAGTTAATCGCAATCCCATTATGCTTAAGACAACCGTAAAGCTCAGTAGGACTGAGTGTTTGGTGGTAGTTTACGCAATCAGTTTGTCACTAACTACTTAAGAGTAGTTCCCTAGCGGCGCAGCAGTCGCTCAGTGCTGAAGTTTCAAAGAACTAAATTCATTGCATTAGATTATCTCAATGGAAGCGGGGCCATATTAGGCCACCGCCACACCAGTGCAACAAGCGACGTGCGACGCAACTACTTTGTTGCTCGAAAAAATGTAACGTCAGGTACAGCAATGCACTGTCCCCATAGACGCAACCCAGATCACGCCGTGTATATTGCTGTATAGGTCGCATGTAACGTGTCTCCCGCGAAACCTCGCATTGCATTGCTTGTTGCCTTGGTGTAACCCTGGCCTTATACACGCTACTTATTGTAAGATTGACATGTGACGTGAATGAAAATAATTCCTGATATCTGCAGCCACGGAAGTGAAAATTTTTAGTGAAAAAATTAAAAAGGCGCGGGAACCACTTAATTGCCAAAAAAGAAGGCGATAGTTTAATTGTCTTCAAGAAAAAATCCTTTATTTGTCGAGAAAAGAAGAGATCGTCAAATTGTTAGCTATAAAGTTAAAGTATAAAAGAGAAAATCGTTTAATTGTCAGCTTTAAGAAAGACATGATTTATTTGTTAGCTTAATGAAAGAAATCATTTATTAGTCAACGGAAGAACGAGATCATTGCAATTCATTAATTTGACTGTCAATTACTTAAAGTAAGAGATCGTATAATCGTCAAAAGTGGAAGAATTGGTTTGATTATCAGCTGAAGAAAGAGACCGTTTGGTTGTCAACTGAAGAAGAAAATCGTCTGACAAAATAAAAAAAATGGCGTGTTGTGAATTAAAGGAAGAGTTCGTGTAATGGTGAAAATGTAAGAGATCGTTTAATTGTTGACTAAAGAAAGAGATCGTTTAGTTGCGAAAAAAGGAACACATTGTTTGTCAAATAAGGAAAGAGATCATTTCATGGTTGACTAAAAAAGAAGCTCCTGTAAGAATCGGAAAAGGTACAGATCGTTCTACTTCCGACTAGAAAAGATCCACTAAAGGAAGAGACGGTAGACTAGAATTGTCACCGAGAAGACGAGATCCATGAGCTGGCAACTAAAGGAAGAGATCTTTGATTATCACGTAGAGAATGATACAATTAATATCATTATTATAGGGCTACTTTTATGTAAATTTAAACCTGCCATGCCGCCATTTCTGGGGCTTCTAAAGAGCAAAAGCAAGGGACACATAGGTAGTACAATAATGAAAATTGGAAAGCAGTGCAAGAAGGATTCATTGCGTAAGATAACAACCCGTCGATAAAGAAGAGATAGAAATAAACGCAGATTGTCAGAAATGGGAAAAAGGGAGCAGAGTGCACGAAAATGAGGCAGTCCTACGGGTCTATAACCATGAAATTAAGGTAATCAGGCAACAAAGGGACGCCTGCGTCGGAGGTGCGACTCCTCTTGAAATAAGATGAACCGACCTCTGAACCGAGACCAACAACTACCTATTTAGTTATTGTTCCGTTCCAAAGACGATATTGATAATTTATTCGATTGAGTGCTTCCAGTTACCTTGACCGATCATTTCAAAAGTTCCAAAATGGGCGACGTGGATAACGTCACCTGGACCTAGTCCGAAGAATCATCAATGTATCAGCGTCACTCATGTCACTATCTTTCATTGTTAGTCATATAGAAAATTTAATTCAATACGTAAAAAAACAGTAGAGTAAGCAGAGAAAAATTAATAAACTTTACTAAAGACACGCGTGAACGGATATAGAGCACAATACAAAAAATCTTTCCGCCAACCCTTCTGACCCAATTGTCTGCGAAGTAACCATCGTACCGAACAGAATTTGTAAGTCGAGTTTTTCATAACAGATACACTGGCTTAGCTGCTACGTAATTTGGATGCCCGCCCCATGGCTATAATGACCAATATTACGAACAGTCGTCCATCTCTCAGCAACATTCATTTGACTATGATAATTTCTGGTCTGCGTTCAGATGGCATCCCCATATAAGGGCTTGTACCTTCCCTCGGATGCAGGCAAGCGCATTTTGTCGCAGTATCCCCTGAACGAATAATCATTCTAATGCGTTTGAAATTCCTTTCAAGAAGAGCAGGGAAAAATAAAGAACAAACACGGAAAAGGCTGCCGAGAAGCTACGGAACAGCTACAAGTCAACTACAGTAACGTAGCATAAAAAAAGAGCAACGTTATCAACTTTATCAGCTGTGAGGGGGCGGAGGTGCGGTGCTCCAGACAAATAAATGCATGTCGTGAGGCCGACGCAAAGATGCAGAAGCTCATCGCAGAAACAAAGCAGCAATCAGAACGACGTGATGATAAGCACAAGACACATATAGGCTTATCAGGCGACAGTAGCAGCAGCAGGAGTGAAGATAAGAACCAGTGGAAAACTTACGGTGCCTGCAACTGCTTGTTTTCGCAGGATAGTCCGCTGATCGGGGTCACATCATTTCTCTAGCTGAACGTGTGCATGATGTGGTAATTTGCGTATAAGTAGACCGGGCATTGTCCTAAATGGACTACTTTATACATAGCGATATTCATACCAGAAATTTGAGAAAATTTTGGATATAAACTCTTTGACACTTTGCCGGGTGGTTCAAAAATGCTTCCGTAAAAATAGTTTTACAGAAATAACCATATACGGACATTTGCACGATAGAGTTAATGACAGGAAATAATCCATACTATTGGACTGACATAATTTTCATACAAGAAGTATATTTCATAAAGTATAATATTACCACAGTACCATGTACTATATATTACCAAAGGCACACCGAGCATATGGCACCACCGCATGTTGCAGACAACAACAGGCAGTTAACCCATATGAAAAATCAGCGGTAGTATCGTCATTCTCTGCTTTCCTGCTGACACGGTAACGTTCTGGACAGAAGCTTCAATCAATGTGACGAATTCGTCCAATACGAGCGCATGCGGTAAATTGGTTAATGGCTTAGTGGCAAAACTTACGCGGTGTTCAGGCCAGTAGGAGAATGTAAAGGGACTACCTGTATGAACCAGTGTCTGCAAATACAAAGGCAGGTTTCAACAGCCTGCCTGGTTCTACTGTATTTCAATAAATATCTAAATTGAAGTATTTTTAAAAATATTTTTGTGTACGTGCAAATACTGCAAAATTATTACATGGCCCTTGAATGCAACTGATCTCTTTGGAGCAAATGAAGCCATTATAAATGATAGCGACGCAGTTCCTACTTTTTGCGTGAAGGAGCAATATGTGTGTTCGATTATCTGACTAGGAAGACTCTACCTTTCGTCATCGCAAATTCGAGCTTCAGTTTTTTCAACAAAACCATCTGTTATTGGGAAAATTTCTCGTTTTATGATTATCATTTAAATTAACTTTGAAGCAGGTTAGAAACATTTGTGTCAATATTGTAAGCGCTCACAAAACGAGTATATACACGAAGACGCAAAGCTTTGCCCGAGAAAAATGCTCCACTAAATTAAATATTAACAGCACTTCAATTCAGCAGCTACGAACTGCCTTTTGTGTTTCCGGGTGCGTAATATACGTAGACAGACATAATATCTTAAGTTAGCGCCTGAGGTAATTAGCTTATTGCCCCACCTTACGTTTTCATGATAGCAAAATGCGGAAAACGAAACTAGCTTGTTTGCAAAGTGTAGAGAATAGTTTCATTTTTGTACAGGAAAAGTGACGTCAAATCGTTTGCAAACTGAGGGGCAAAATGATGTAAACAAACTACGAGCTCGTGTCGCGGAAGACAGACATACACACGCACATTATTACTATCGCGATAGTATCAGCTAATATCTCTCAGCATCGCGATAGTAGTCAATGATAATTACTTGAGAGGTCAAAGCTAGTATCGCGGAGAACAAGTTTTAAATAGCTTCGTATATTTAGTCATAAATTTGTAGACGTTAAGTGTAACAGAACTTTACACTTCCCTCGTACATTTACCTCAAATTGCCTCAATTACCATCGATAATAATACAGATCGGACCGCTACACGGCGCTGCCAAAATAGCGTTATATACCTCAGCTTGCAGCTATGTGGACTTTACACTTATCTAAACTAAACAGGCAGCAAAAGATGTGCAGCATTCATTCAACAATCCAACGTCGAAAAGTCTCAATGACCCTCTCGTGAGGGTCGAGTACATGTTTCTGAACAATACATATCTCTGACGCGGCATCAGCTTTCTACAGCAAATGTCATTTTAAGTGCAAAGGTACAGTTGGCCGCACCATGCAGCCGGTGCTGGGCAGAGTATCTCAGAAAATACAGAATAAGAGCTGCGGCCAGCCGGGCTCTACTGCACATACGGCTTCAGGGGTCGTCCAGGACATACCAGTGCATGGAAGAACGTGACCTACTGTACACATTAGAGGTGTGAAGATATCCTCGCCGTAAAGCGAGAGAGTCTGCACCACCATAACTTTACATTGTGGCCAAACAAAGCATGTAACTCGATTTAGCAATGGAGATGTGGCCGCATCACTGATGTGCTCGAGTCTGGCAGATGTATTCAGAGAAATGGGTCGTGATTATCAATTTGTCACGGCATGCATCACTGGCGGAAAAGAAGAGAAGGAAGTCTGCGAGATCTCACTCGGGAATGCGCGCTCAATGGAGAAACGAAGACTGATGGCAAAGATGGCAGGGAAGCGTCTCAATTGAAACGTACGTACTAGTACGTACCTATATAAATTCTTTATGCCGCCGGATCTTTAAACTTCAAGAGTACCAAGAGAATGGTTGAATTATCTTGGAAAGATGGTGCATCCTCATGTTACTCACGCAGCAGAAAAGTATACAGGACAATACTGAAGAAGAGCGTTAGTGTATCGATAGTCATCGACTAACCCAACGAAATTTGGCAGGCAGACCAGCTATGTTAACAAAGCACAATCTATAAGCTAATATTCCAAAAATGCTTTTAATGTTGACAACCGTTACGAACACATCAAGCAAATATTTCTCAATACAATATGGAAAGGAGTCCTGAGTTCAGAGTTTTATAGCCATTAACCATCGATGAAATTTCAAGCAGATGGAGGTATATAAATGAAACTTGTATCCTAATCCTGTATACCAACTTATGATGGAAGTAACAAAGGGAGCACTGTGATATCAATCTTCCGACGCAATTTTCTTGCAAAAATCCTCCAGATAATAAAACAAAGTTGTTGGTCGCTTGCTTGCTTGCTCTCTCGCTCCCTTGCTCTCTTGCTCCAATGTTGGTCCGTCACGCAGTTAAGAGTTTAATAGGATAAAATTCATCTATAAAAAAACAAGTAGAGATACCATACAATTTCAGCGCTTGGAGTACCGGTGACAAATATAACTCTGGATCTCTGGCCTCTGGATCCCGGGCTCTGGATCCCCAGCCTCTGGATCCTTAGCCTCTGGATCCCCGCTTTTATTGCTGAATGATATCGAAGTAGTTGAATCTTCACGCTGAGCAGACGCCTTTTTATATTGAACTAGCGGGACCCGTGGAAATTCCACGGTCGGTTAGTTAATGTCCTCACTTTTTATCATGAAACAATCAAACCTTACGCTATTATAACTCACTTTAGTTCACCTAATGCAGCTTCTCAACCTATCCTATCGATGAATAGCGCCTGTTCCTTAATCCTAACGAACTGCCTCAATCCTCAAGTGCGAGAGTCGAAACATGGCAACATTGCTCCCTATCCTTCCCCTTGCGCTGCTGTGCAAGCAGCTTCGACTTATCTAATATTATATTCAATAACTGCTTAAACTCCGAGCCGCGGCAGCTATTCCACTACAGCCAGAGCCACGTGCTCACTTTAGACTCTGTCTCTGAATTACTTCTGAGTTTCAATTCACAACTGTACATATGTTTTGCAATCGATGTGTGTCAATAGATTCAACTGTTATCATGCGCACAGAAACAACTGTTCCAAGAACGTGAAGCGCTCCCGTGTTCCAAATTAAAAGTCACACAAAATATGCGTCATTGCAACCCTAAACTAACTAAAAAGTAGGAGGTACATACTCCCAAAGCTTGGCCATTGCTTCTTGTTATAACGTACAAGCTGCCAGAAACGACTCATACCTAAGAGAGGTATTCTTTTTAGTGGCACAGCAATGTCCAATCAGATACAGAATTGCGTGGCAATGCGCGCCATAAGTCACCTTGTACATGCACAACATATCTAGACACTATATTACTGATGGATCTCGCAGATATCTCACCAGCAAAATTTTTGCCCCTGCATATCATGATAGATCGACAGCATAAGCAAATATAACAATCTCGCTTTTAGGAGGTACTTTTCTCGTTACTTCTCTTCTATATTTACACACCTTCGATATCCTTTGTTTCTCATCGTCTGAAGATAACATTATTTAGACTTTCATATTTTTAACGTTTCCATTTTCAACGGTGTATTTTATGATTTCAATTCTACCACGGGACTCGTGGCTGCTTTACACTTGATGTGCGATAGCCTGCCAATATAATACAATACTCACGCCATTAAAAAAAAAAATATTTATTTCGCTGACAGTACTTTTTCTGTTAGTTTACATCATTTTTCTAAACATCGCACTTAAAAAATGCAGTTTAGAATGATGCAGTTAAGAACAGCTTTGTTTGAACCGCATTATGGCTACGTTCGGATTTTCCCATATTTGGATCGGTATGCAACCCCAGCAACGTGAATATTACAAGAAATGAAATTTGGTATTATGGTAAGTATGATAAGTACGAAATGAACTTCATGTTTTTGCTTCGAAACAGACTGGAAATTTTTCAAGTGCGAGCTGAAAGAAAACAGCTGAGGTTGAACTTCCTTACAGCGAAAATCAGAGCTTCTTATAAGTTGAATTTTCCCCTTTCCTTTATTGAAGAGCGTAACACAGGAAGGAAGGAAGGAACGAACGAACAACGCTATTAATATTATAGATAGATTTACATCGCAGCCAAATTTCGACCCTGGAGGTTCAACAATCAGTTTGTATCCACAATACGGTGAGCCCTGAGCATTTCCAGTGAATTCTTTTGACTGAACTATATTTTTCATAGTGCAGCTTAACCCTTCATCAATCCCAAGCTGATATTCACTCCTTATTTTGCAGGAGGGACATTTTGCTATCGCAAAACTCATGGTTGTACAGCTTGCGTTTCACTAATGGAAGATCAGGCCTGTAGGAATGAGACCTGTAATACAGCAAAACTAATACTAGCAGCCGGAACAATAAAAAGCTCAATCACAAAATTTTTGCCTTCATTTTTGACGTCTGGGCCCTCTAGTATTGAAGAACTGCCTGTCTCTGTCTTCATTAATATGTGCTGACCACGGCCTTCGGCCCCCCGCATGAGAGCAGCTCAGCGACAGTTTAGGGGCTCCAAAATACCAGCTCCCGCCATGCGATTCAGCCATGTGTGCACTCGCCGAAAGAGTGCTTATATATAGGCTCTCTCCTCCCATTACAACCTCCATGGGATAACATATCTAGGTTTACGCCCGTATATATTGTAGCTGGATCGTATTGTAATTTTCTTCCGAACAGAGTGTTCTTCTTTACGGAAAATGTATCACTGATATGATTATCATAACTTACAATGAGCTGACTCCTAAAAAATGCAAAAATTGAGAACATTAGCTTGATCCGTCAAAAGATGGAAATTTTTTAAATTACTGATACCATATCTGCGTTTAGACACGACATGCTTTGAATTAAGTAGGCTATAAAATCAGCCCGTAGGTATACCCCAGTCATTACTTTTACCAATCATTATCAGAATCAGTCGAACGGACTGAGACTATCAGACCTTCCCATAATAGATGAAAGCAAGAAGACGTCTGTACTAGATTTTACATATCACAAGGTAAAAACCACGCAGTCGATAACATATACTTACTTCTCTTTTCGGAAATGGGCGTTCGACGAGCACTGGCACTCTTTTCCTTTGTATCTGCGGCACTCAGCTTTCGCTTCAGCGGATGAAGTTGAGACGCTAGCGAAATATTATCAGATGTAAGCACTGGACGACTGGCTTGCTTGACAACGGGAGAACGGACACTTTTAACGGGGCGAGTTGTAACCCCTTGCCGTCTAGATGAGATCAGAGGTTCGTGATATCCAGCAGGAATTTTCACAACGCTCACACTCTTCGATTTCGACAAAGGTTTACTTTTTGTATGTTTGGCGGTGAAACTGATCACAGACTGGGGTCTGGGGAGCTTTTCGGAGATTTGACGCCCGAATTCTTTTAAAACTTCTTTGGTTGAAGGTGCGCAGTGGCCGACAGTGTCAAACTCTTTCCAGAGATCTGGAGATAGGCTTCCAGTGCTCCAGCGACGTGTGGGTTTTGCATCAACAACTGGTGATGCGGTGCAGATTTTTGTCAAAGATGTCGCATTAAAACTACGGTAGGTCTTATCTTCCACGTCTTTATAGCTATGCGGTTGGTAAGTATCACATGAGGGAGGCAAAAAGGGAAGCTGTTGGATCAGGTGGACATCCGCATCACCTGCTTCCTCGATTGCCGGTAGTGGGACGGTACACGCTTCATCGTTACCTTTTGCTTTCTTATCAGCAACAGTTAATGCATTCTCTGCAGATCCTTCATGCTCACTCACTGGTTCTTTGGTCACAAGAAAACATTCATCGGCTGCTGCAGTAGAAGTAAAGGTAACTGTTTGGGAAGATAATTTTGTCAGGCTGCAATTACTGCTGCACTGGCCACCATGCTGGGTGCCATCTGTAGAATTATTATTAGATAGATCTTCATCAAAATTCTCCGCAGCATCTGGACAGTCGTCTGTAGCATAGCTGTGCTGGCAACTGTCATTCGTTTTATTTGTACTAGGCACGGGAATGGTGCACTTAGTATCGAGCTCTGAAGACTTCCTTCTGACGCTAGCGACGGAACCGTCCGTTACATCATTGCCTCCTACCACTTGAGACTGTGCCGCATATATGCCGCCAGACTCATCTGTACTGGGCTCTGGTACAGACCAGTTTGTTTCGCCACTGCAATTAATTTCAGTGCAATTTGGCGTTCTTGCTAGCGGGCAATCAGCTAAGTTTAAATTCACCGAGAGCTGGCTTGTGTCCACTGTTGATGAAGACGCAGCGCCCTCAAGGTCTATGTAATTATCGGAGCTTCTGATTGAATTATTTGACTGATTTTCGTGATCTTTATTGTCAGTAACTTCACTGCACGCGGAATCAGTGAGATGATATTTCCGTTCTTCACTGAATTCAGTGCTTAAGTTATCAGAGCCGTTATCTTTAAATTTAAATATATTAACACAATCTTCAAATATTTTCGGTGAGAAGCAAAGCATAGGATCTTGTAGGGCGGTGACAAAGGACGGCTCAGCACCACGAGGAGGGGTAGATTCATGCAGCGACGATTCTCTCTCGTCGTCATTGGATAAAAGTTTTGGTGGTTCTCGCGAAATCGAATTTTCAATGGAAAGGTCAGCCGAAATTTCCGGGAAAATGTGATCAGTATTATTAACATCGGTTAGTAATAGCGTATCGTTATGTTGGAAAGGAACATAAACAATGTCATTGCAAATAGGAAGCAAACACGAACTGGTGATATCAGATATGGGATTTTCACGAGTATCCATAAGCTCATCAATTGATGCATTAATAATACACTCCGTTGGAAGAACTTCAACATCTGAGACACGTGACACGCAGGAACCGACTTGAGAAATGCCAAGGCAAGCAGCGTCAGACCCTTTGGACTCCTGCGCCTGTGACAGTGCGGGGTCGGGCGAAATTTCGCCGTGTTCGTTGCAACACGGCCAACTCACGTCAGGCTGCAGTGCTCGCTGTGCTTCGGCCGGCTGCTCAGCGTCTGGATCAGAATTGAGTGTGAAGGCTGAGTCACGTTCGACGCATTCCGTACCGAGTTCCGCTAGAGCTGTGCCGGCCACTGACTCCCTTCCGGTCGCTTCAGTCGCTGACATCTTGTTCACGCTCGGAGCTTCTCCATCCGCTGTGCGCCGGGTCGTCCTATCTAAAACTGAAGCTGTTGCCCCCGTAACTTCATCAGCCGTCATCCCAGCGACACCTACGAGGCTATCTTCTGTAGGAGAGCAACACTCGCTTACCTCGCGTGAAGATAGACGCGTTCCCCCGCCGGCTAACGAAGATGTCGGTAGCAACGAGCTTTCGTCGCTTGGTTCGTTTACTTTCCCAACATCCTCATAACCAGTGAAACTTTCAGTATCAGGCACAGGTGATTCAACAAACGGTGAACACATCGGAGACGATGACACGCTCTCCTGTAAACTAGAACTTGTCTCGAGGGCCACGTCACACTCACACGCTGCAGGTGAGAAGTTACCGAAAGGTAAATGCAGTGATAATTGTAGAGCAACTTGGGAACTATCAAAATCCCACGCTAATTCAAATTCTTCCAACAAAGACGCTCCTTCGCCGTTTTCTTCCACCCCCTTCATTACAGCGACTTCTGAACAGCCATCATTAACAGAACATCCGCGGTCGTTCCCACCATGATCATTAGCAGCTACCGAGACAGCGCAAGAACCGGAAGATATCACATCCTCATCAGTTTCATGATTAGCAACCTTAGTCATGTTGTCAGTTTCTTTCACATTACTGCAACCTTTTTCGCTTATGTTTTGCATACAATTAGTAACAGTTTGTGAGGTGCACTCATCCCCATTAAGTAGTTTGACTGTTTCACTCAGAGCACCAGTTTTTTCAAGGCTCTCTTTCCGACCGCAGCGCTTCTTTCCTCCTGCGCTGAGATCAGCCTTCCCGGGGCTTTTAGGAGACTGTGCGTTTAGGCAATTTTTCACCTGAACACTCGAAAGACTTTTGAGGGAACTTTCTTTCTTCGTCACACTCGGATTCTTTGCGATGTGAGAGTCACTGACTTCTGGAATGACAGTTTGCAATCTTTCTCGGTGACTGTTCGTTTTCTTGTCTTTGGTTTGAACAGTTGTCGCGCCGTTGGACGTTTTTCTTTGCTTAACACAATGTGCTTTGTCTTTCTTTGAATCTATTAGCGATGTAGTTGCTTTAGTGGAAGCAGCGGTTTCTTTGGTTTTTGAAGTGCGACGTAACGAGGGAGAAGGAAAAGCTGCCAGCGACGTGCGCCTGACGGTGGGAGACGCCGGCAGCGCTTCACTGCAAGAGGTGCCTTGCAGCGAGGAACTGCGCCGCATCTTATCGGTCGTACTCTTGGTGTGCAGCGCCTCACGGGGGCCTGAGCCAGTTCCTGTACTAGATGGTGAAGGCAGCAGAGGTGCCTTTCCAGAGGGAGAGCAGGGGGGCGTGTGCAGAGAATTTTTAGCATCTGATTGTCTCTGACGCAATCCAGACTTTGCCGCCGCCGAAAGCAGCGATCTGTTGGTGACCATCGGAGACGCATCTTGCGGTGAAGTTGCTGTAGAGCCGCGAGATCGACAACTTGTTGATAATGAAGTAGGACGGATTAATTGGCTAGGCCTCTTATTGAGCGTCATTTCGACGCCAATAATCTATGTTTGCGCAAGGGCTTATGATGTCACCTCACTGCAGGCGCATATTGCCAAAAACAACGCCACCGCAAGCGAGCTCATCTCTGCAGCCTCCCGAGACGTCACTGCGCAGTCCTGCTCTGTACACCAGCCGAGCTGCATACACCGCTATGTATGTTAATAAACCTCTGGAAATAATGAGTTCGAGCGGTGCACCATCGAGACAAGAAAAGCTAACAGTTCTCGGGCGGATTTTACGCGCCTGCTTTGTTCAGAAACTCCACCAGTCCGTGAAGAACTGAGCTTCGTAAGATACTGACGACGCCAGAACTCCCTTTGCCGACCATGGCCGTATCACCAGTATTATTTCTGTCAATAGCGGAAAGCATACAAAGAACAGCGCGCGAAGAAACACATTTCACGGATCAGGATTCAGGAGGCCACGTGAAAGAACATTGTTCATTCATTCCCTTTTCGCATACGGGACACTTCCAACAACACCTCGATGACAGTTATATAACTTTTTCGGACGCAATGAACGAAAAAAAAAACAATCTTTGAATTAACTTTCACGGAACTCTGGACAGAAGCAATAGAGCACCCGCAGGAGCAAGCACGAAACACCTGATGCACCACACTTGTCGACTGCCGAGGCAACACTGAGGCAGATAGTGAGGACACGCGCGGGCGCCACTGGCAGGCGAGGCGCTCAGGTGTGTTGCGGTGCAGCAGGTGTGAGTGAGCTGCAGCGTGGCAGTGAATACGGGGCTCCCTGAGTACCTAAAGCGACCTGAGCGGTGCAGGTGGGAGCACTGAGTACGTAGCAACAGCAACCATGGTACAGCCCAAACCCAGAATGCTTGTGCCTGACAGGTGGGGCCGCTGTATACATAGCAACATCAGCTACAGTAGATCTAGTGACCAGTTCAGCACACGCACTAATAAAATTATTGCTTAATATCGACAGTTAAAAATATCGGCGACTGGGGCAGTCCAGTCATCTATCAAATAAGTGCAACGCGTCCAAACATTTAGGCGAAAGCAAACGAAATTTTGTACCGTAAGAGTATTCTCTGCGATAGAACCTAATAACATGCGTGTCCTGTTACAGCAGCTACGATACCATGACTGACGTAATAAATGTTATTGTTAAGGAAACTGCAGCATCATGCTCACCATGCAGTAGTCCGTTCAGCCATAAGGTAGCATGGACAACACTCTAATGCGGCCAACAATTTGGCTTTTTTGCCAAGTTTTTAGCAGGCTGTCAGTTTGTCGCTCGTTCTGTCTTTGAGCCCAGTCAGTCCGACAATTCACAAGAATACTCATTCAGTTAGTCATGTCTACGTAAGACTTTTTGTGACAACCAATAGCTTTTAACCTCTGAAGTCTGTCACTCCGTAGAAAATTTCGTCCCAAAGTAAGGGCGCTAAGCTCAACATCGGCGTACCTGCTCATCGCAACACGTCATCGTGTGGCTCTCACACACACAGAGGTGTGTTGCAATTAATCAATGGCGTGTTGCAATCAAAGGCGGGTTGCAATCAAAGGCGGGTTGCAATCAAAGGCGGGTTGCAATCAAAGGCGGGTTGCAATCAAAGGCGGGTTGCAATCAAAGGCGGGTTGCAATCAAAGGCGGGTTGCAATCAAAGGCGTGCTGCAATCAAAGGCGTATTGCAATCAAAGGCGTGCTGCAATCAAAGGCGTGCTGCAATCAAAGGCGTGCTGCAATCAAAGGCGGGTTGCAATCAAAGGCGTGTTGCAATCAAAAGCGTGTTGCAATCAAAGGCGGGTTGCAATCAAAGGCGGGTCGCAATCAAAGGCAGGTTGCAATCAAAGGCGTGTTGCAATCAAAGGCGTGTTGCAATCAAAGGCGTGCTGCAATCAAAGGCGTGCTGCAATCAAAGGCGTCTTGAAATCAAAGGCGGGTTGCAATCAAAGGCGGGTTGCAATCAAAGGCGGGTTGCTATCAAAGGCGTGCTGCAATCAAAGGCGGGTTGCAATCAAAAGCGTGTTGCAATCAAAGGCGGGCTGCAATCAAAGGCGGGTTGCAATCAAAAGCGTGTTGCAATCAAAGGCGGGTTGCAATCAAAGGCGTGTCGCAATCAAAGGCGGGTTGCAATCAAAGGCGGGTTGCAATCAAAGGCGGGTTGCAATCAAAGGCGGGTTGCTATCAAAGGCGTGCTGCAATCAAAGGCGTGTTGCGTGGCCTGCGCGTTATCAGGCCGCCCCCATTGTCCGGCCACCGGACGCCTCTTTGTTTGTATGAGCCGGCTGTGGGTTTGGGGCTCCGGGTAGCCCCTGAGTTGGAGGAAATGCCACT